>NQII01000549.1:576646-666756 GCA_002778355.1 Clitarchus hookeri | reverse complement strand
CCAACCACGTGAGATTGGGTGAGATTTGGCTCGACCCCCTCCCCCCTCTAAACGCCTCACGTAATTTATGGATAACCCCTTAGGCGTACCAACCTGTATGTCTTACTCTTTTTTATACCCCATTCTGGGTTGAATTTCGAAGAAACGTTAATTAATGTAGTAGTTATTTCTCTTAAGTACCCTTCTGTAGCCAAGAGCAGAAAGCTATCTCATCTGGTATATGAGCTATGGGTAGGGCCACTTGTTTTTCGCGAAAATATTTCAGGATTACTTGTAATCCAAAACACTAGAGCTCATATCCACTTTTGTGATTGGATAAAATTAACTGTCACGCATTGCAGGTGTCTGCCCACGAATCACGAACACTCAGTGTCGGAGTTACCTAATAGCCCAATCTGGCAAGGAACTGTGTCTCGACAAAGACACGTGGCCAATAACCAAAGGAAAACTGCACGTATGCAATAGGACATGGAGTCTAGTCTTGGGGTAAATATTTTCGCGAAAAACAGGTGGCCTTAGCTTTGGGAGATTTATTTAAAACAATTAACCCCTTTTCAACTTCTTGAGCATTTACGTTAAAAAAACCCTGAAATACCTTTTTAGGCAGTAAGCCTTTTAAAGCAGAAAAAGCAATTTCATCGGGTCTATGAGTTGTTGAAGGGTACACGAAAACAGGTTTTACCCCTTTTCACCCTCTCAGCAGTTAAATTTCGAAAATTCATGCAATTAATTTCTTATATTGGTAGCATTTTGTGGTAAAGAGCTTTACAACTTTTCGATGGGTTTATCGGCTATTGAGGAGTCCTCGAAAACACATTTTACCCCTTTTCATCCTCCTGAGGGTTGAATTTCGAAAATCAAGAAATTACTCTCTAAAGATTTGTGCGATTGGTCTTTTGAAGCATAAAGAACAACGATATATCTTTCGATTTATCAAATATTTTAGATTCTGTCCAAACATATTTCATCCCTTTTCACCCATTTAATATTATAATTATTCCGCAAAATTCCTCCGTAGTGAGCGTTTGCAACGTAAGTGGAAGTAGACCGTAAAATTTCGTGTTTCTTTGTCCAAAGGTTTGGGATGTGCAGTGAAAAGTAAATGAGTCAGTCTGTTGGGATCTTCCTTTTATTCAGAGATGTAACAGGGCTGTAATTTCTGATGGAAAAGAATAACCTACATCTTGGCTTGTCTCTTTCAAACATTGGTTGACTGGTCAATATATTTTCCTTTTTTTTTAATAACGGTTACTCTGTTATTTCTCTGTAACATGTTGAAAGCCGAGTAATAAATGCAATGATTATTACTAATATCATTTGGACGTTGGTATATGCACAATTGCGTAAAAATCTCGCTCTCTTAACTCTTTGCGTTCAGAAAATAATTTTAGGGTCACGAATGCATTTAACCAATTTTGAATGGCTTTTAACATTTGCGGTGCTGATCGCAGTGGGCTTATAAAAACAGGAACACTTAAGACTTTTTGCAACGTATACGGGAATATAAATGTACGTATGTTATTTATTATGTTACGTTAATGCGAAGAAATATTTACATACATGTAAGTGGTATAAAAATAAGTGTAATAAATACATTTTTATGAATGTCGTAGTGGTCGAAAAAAAACAATGCGATTTGACATTTACTATCATTATGATTAATTACATCTTAAATTGGTTTTTACAAAATTAAATAATCGGTTATATGACGTTTATAAATTAACAATAGATACAATACGAAAATGATACACGTTGTCGCGTGTATTCCATGAACGAAAATTGCCGGTGAAGTGGTCTATTTTCCATGCTGGGAGAGGAGGTGGTCTATTCTGAACTATCAATGTTGTTATTACGTATGATTGAGAACATAACAGCAAACAAACTTGGCTTGGTAATTTATTATAATGGATTACCATACATTATAAAGTCAAGGAAGATTTATCAAATATTACTGGAAATCAACGTTTATTACAAACTTGTTTTACTCGTTTTCGCAGGGTAAACTATTCACTGCAGTATGGCTGAATTTCGGCTAACAACCCAAAATTCGCAAACTCATAACACTTTAAGAAAACTATCATTTTTCTTTAAAAAAATGGCAGTCAACAACACAAGTGACATAAATAAATCACGACTTAGTTACAAACACATGGAAACAATACATCAATTTCAACAAAACGCAAACAAAACTTTTAAAAGAACTGTTTTAAACATATGCTTATATTTCGTGTTCCTTTTCATCACCAGGCTTCATAAACACACAATGCAATATAAATTTTTTTGCTTCGAGTTTCAGAACAATAACAGTAAACACAAATTTAACCAAAAATCTTTCGCTTTAAGGTTTAGCACATTCCTGGATTTTATACATTATGCTCAAAATTTATGCAAGGATTATTCTAAAAATTATGTTTACATCTACGAACAATTTATCTGTGTACAACCTGAGATGGTATGTAAATTTTTAAAAATCTCTATGTATACTATTTTATTTTAAGGTTCAGAGAAGTTAAAATTATCCTTACCAACAACTACAAAATGGTATTGCATAAAATAATTTTTAATTGCAACACAAGACAGTTATACCAAACATCTTAAATAATTGGAAAAACTTTGCTGAATAGCACAGTTTTCCAGGGGGTTATTTTATATAAAAATCTTCAAGTAGATTAAAAATATAATTTAAATATTACGCACAACTTTCGCTTCCTTACTTTTAAATTGATAACAATATCACCGTAAAATAGTACTTATTTTTATAAACCAATTACTTTTTTGCTAATTTTATTCTGTATAGGCATCTGTATGCTAAATTACACTTATTAAAAATAATATCCAACTTTCGCATATACTGCAAAAAAAATAAAAAAATTTACTGAACAAATATTGTCCAAATTGTGAAGGAAAAAAAAAGAACGTTAAAATAAAGGTGTGGTTCAAATATCTACTGCAATAACCTTTCTTGAGAGACTGTAAAACTATCGCCTGTGAAAAACGGAAATGGCAAAGTTTGTAATTATAAACCACAGAACAGCATGCCATCTCTTGGTTAAACTGTTACTTAAATACACCGATACTCCAAGGCAAGATACAAGCGCTCAATTAATTTAGTTTTTGCATCATACATTTTCATGACACCAAAGGAATTCATTATGAACACAGAAACATGTATTGTGCAAAATACTTTTAGGGAAAACGTAGTTAGGCCAAACGAAATTAGGATAAACGAATTAAGGCGAAACGACATTAGGGAAAACGAAATTAGGCAAAATTAAGTTAGGTATAATTAAGTTAGGTATAAGGAAATTAGGCAAAACGAAATTAGGAAAAAGAAATTTTGGTAAAACGAAGTTAGGCAAAATGAAATAAGTCGAAACGAAATTAGGCGGAACGAATTTAGGCAAAACGAAATGGTGTTATTTTTAGGAAAAACGACATTAGGGGAAACGAATTTATACCAAACGAAGTTAGACGAAATGCAGTTCTGGTGAGAAATCTCAGAATATTAAGATTGTAGGGCCATTGCTGTTAGACAAAACGAAATTCGGTAAAACGAATTTAGGCAAAACTAAATTAAGGAAAACGATTTTAGACAAAACTAAATTAGGGAAAACTCTTTTAGGCCAAATTAATTTAGGGGATTAGCTTTAGGCACAATATTTTTTAGGGGAAATGTAGTATACTCCCTTCATCCTCCACTCCCAAGCTTCCGCCTGCGCCACTCGTCCATGCTGCAATGCTGCAGCAAGAGTTTTTCACGCCAGTGTTTGATTACAAAATGTCACGTGTCTCCTTTCTTCAAAGAGCTAGAGTTGTCGGCATCCAGACATTTTTTGAGCTCATCTCAGGCAAGACCGATACATATCTTTTCACAAAATTGAACCTATGTCCTATTATCTGTGATGTTTTTAATGTTTTAATCATTAGTATCATAACATTGAAAACATTATACAATAATTTTGGCGCTGTGGCTGAAGAGTACTTTTCAACTTTTAAAAATCTGTGAAGTGGTTTTTGGTTGCAAACGATATCACAAATATGGAAGCAGCGTAATATTTTATTTTACATGTAAATAAATGCCTGTCCCGCGATTGAGGCAGTCGAGGTTGAAGCGCGGCCTTTAAGGCCTTATTCGGTTTCTTGCAGCTGTGAATAAAAGAGGTACATGTATGACCTGTAGTGGCACATCTGTGCAAGAAAATTGCATTGCCCGTAAATGGGAGTGAGTGAATGAAGATATTAGGTCGGCTCTTACCGTCGAGGTCTTGAGAGTCGATGAAGGCGAAAGAGGTGAGTATGGAGCAGCACCAGAATGGAAGGTCGGGGGAAACTGGATATCGCCGAGAAAACCCGCCGACCAGTGGCATCGTCCAGCACGATTCCCAGTTGCGAATATCCGGTTCGCCTAGTTTCGAAGCGAGTACATAAATGGGACTCATATGGCTATGAAGATACTGTGTGGTGACCTTCGTACATGGTAATCATTTTCTTATTGCAAATGAGTTTACTTTTATAAAAAATAAAGTTGTATGTATGTATTTACTAAAATTAAATTGTAACAGTAATTTTTAGTTACCCTGGCTGGGCCACTCCCAGATTTTCGTAAGTAGGAATCGTACCGGACGATTCCACTGGTCGGCGGATTTTCTTGGGGATCTCCCGTTTCCCCCGCCCTTGCATTCCTGCGCTCCTCCATTTTCACCTCATTTCACCTTCGTCGGCTCTCAAGACCTCGTTGTTAAGGGCCGCCCAATTCTCTCAACTCATCTCAATTTTTAGTGGTATTGTTTTGATAATGGATTTCAATTTGTTAAATGTTTTGTTTGAAAAATTATTGTTTTCTTTGATATTACTATATCAGTTAATAGAAATGAAATAAAAGCAAAAAAATTGGAAAAGATTTTATATTTGAATTGATGGAATTGAATTCATTTGACAGATTCATAATTTCTGTTCACCAAGGAAATTTTTTAGTAAATATTTTCTTGAATGAATGTAAAATTGAATTTATTTTTTTCATTCGTCATGGGAATTTTTAAATTGATTAAAAATATTTCAACTATATCATAATATTGATCTCATTAATTTATAAACATTGCTAATTTTAAAATTTCTTCTTAAACCTACGTGGCATACGGGGAATTAATTTTTTAAGTTACTAGATGTGCCTGCGGCTTAGCTCGCGTGGACTACAGAATTATTGTTTACTTATAGATAGATATTTGCTACCGCGGAGTTTTTTTAGGTCTTTTTATTCTACACAATTCTTTACTACATGATATTGTTCCATCTTTAACGGTTTAGACAGCGTATTGCAAGAGGCCGCGCTGGCTGCAACCTTTTTTCCTACTTGATTCACTATTGTCGTCACTGTTTATTCCTTATGTTACTTTACATAACAAAATATATATTAAAACCTGGCCAGAGAACATAGCTATGAATAAAAAAAACCCCCATAAACCAGATAAGTGGTTCTCGAGTGATAAGCGCACTAACAGACAGACAGAGAGACGTTTAGTATGTTTAAATTCATTTAAATTTAATTTTTTAAAATTTTATATTTTAACATTTTTTTGTTAAAAAACATATATTTAATTTTATTTTATTTTTAAAATATGTAATATGTTTTAATTTTTTAAAATTTAATTTAAATGTTTAAAAAATTTATATTTTAATGAAGTTTGCCAGTTCCGATTTGTGGTCATTTTTAAACAATTGCCACCATCTTTATCCAATCTCCCATATTTTATTCATAGGTTATTGATATTTAATATAATGTTGCTCTTTGCCATTTTATATATTTTCAGGTACGCTGAGTTTTAAATTACATAGTTAGAAAATAGAAAAAATAATTTATATCAGTACAGATTTCTTAATAGTCCTTGTGAAACATGTTATAAGGCTTATTGTACAGGACCAAACAGTTGTTCAGTTTAGCCAACAAAAGTACTTATATTAATTTATTTTCTTTTGTTTCAGGCAGTTTGCAATTGTAATTAAATAACATAGAAATGACCACTGTGTAACTGCAACGGTTCCCTCCAAAGAGTAAGATGAAAGAGTCTGATGAAACGAGTATTTGTGTTTTGTGCAAAACCCAGGGTCGAAAAAAGCTATACGGAACAGATTCTGGCCGACGGCAAGTTCAAGAAGCAAGCATACTGTTAAACAATGACATAATTTGAGAAACAGAAGCAATATTTTTCCATCATATCTCATGCTACAGACATTACATTCTAAGGTCGAAAAAAAAAAGTAAAAACTTCACACCAAGTATTATCACATGGCTCGTCAAAAGATACTAAGAATCCAGAAGAAAGAAAATGTATGCCCAGATTAAGTAAAGATGGACTACAGCCAAAAGTATGCATAATTTGCAACCATTCCAAACACGAAAAAGAAACTACTTTTTCGTATCTGTGAACCAGGAAGAGCGCAGGAATTTCTGGATGCAACGAAGCTTTTTAATGATGAATTTTTTGATAGAACATGTACTTTGAATTACATATCAAGTGTGTTCGCTGCAGATTTCTGTACCATAGTAATTGCATGAAACCATATATTAAAAAACTTAGAACCTCCAGATCAAGACAAAGTATTCTGGTGCAAAACGAAGACAAAGATATTCTATGACGTTTTGTTGAGAAGGTTATGCACTATCATATCTTCGGGACGAATTTATGCAGCGAAATACAAAAAATGCCACAATAAACCGGAAACATTATCCCTTGTGATATGAGAACACCCCGAGCTGTGGTTTAGGAGGAAAAGCCCGGGGTCGTGGGACCTCGGCGTATCTTGGGGCGGCTGCCCAGTGTAGCTGTGTTCGTGCCCTGGTGGCTTCCGTTGCCTCCGGATGCCGCCTGCACGTGCAGAAAACTTGGGTGGCCCGTCTTTGCAGCTGTGAGGCGCGGGATCCTTTATTTGGACACGTTCTCCGCCCTTAATATTTATTGGNCTGGCTTCGCTAGCGCGTGTGTTCTGGCGGCCAAAAATGCCTGGACGCGGGGAGCGTCAGATATATGTTTAAAAATGTATTATTCTAAAGAAAAATTAAATGTACCCGAATAACATTGTTTAACAAACAAAACTGAAAGAATAGAAATCCCAAAATTTAATAAAAAAATTTATTTTTAAAATTAAAATCGTTTATTAAAAATTCCTTTCGTTATTTATGCTGATTTTGAATGTTTATTTAAAAATATAATCACTTATGAACCAAATCCAGAAAAATCATATATAATGAAATATGAAAAACATGAACGAGAAAGATTTTTCTTATTATATAACATATTATAATGGTGATTATAAAAACCATTAAAATATATTGGTAATTATGCAGCAAAAGTGTTTGTTGAAATGTTAATAAAAACATCAAAATAAATTAAAAATATTTATGATAATTTAAAGATGAATGAAATAATCAAGTAAAAAAACTNTCAAAAACATGAACGAGAAAGATTTTTCTTATTATATAACATATTATAATGGTGATTATAAAAACCATTAAAATATATTGGTAATTATGCAGCAAAAGTGTTTGTTGAAATTTTAATAAAAACATCAAAATAAATTAAAAATATTTATGATAATTTAAAGATGAATGAAATAATCAAGTAAAAAAACTAGAGGAATTAAACAATGCAACTATATGTATAATTTGCGAAGAAAAATGAGAAAGTGTACCTAAAATTTTGAAAGAAATCATATTTAAAAAGCAAATTTTTGTTTTATTCAATACTTGATGCAAAAGAAAAATTAAATGAAAAATAAAACTTTTTTTAAAAGGTTAAAAACAGAAATTAAAACTTACACTGAAAATATTAAAATTATTTACAAAAAGGTAAATATCATGATCTGTTAACTGGAAATTATAGAGGAGCTACTCATTCATATTTTAATATAAATTATCAACATATTTACCAATATATATGTAATACCTTGAACGAAAAATATATTTCGTTTAGTAAGAAACTTTAAAATTTTTGAGTTCGAGTATGAATCAATCGTAACAAAAAAATTTCAGAGAAACATAATATTTTGAAAATCAAGAAATAAATTCAATAATAAAAACAGGTGTGTACCAATATGAATATACGGACTCTAAAGAAAAATCTAAAGAAATAGAATTACCACTGAAATAAATTTTTTTTTCTAAATTAAATAGAACTCTTATAAGTGATGAAGATTATTATACACTAGTACAAAAAATGTATGAGAAAAAATTAATATAAAAAATTTACAAAAATACACACAATTATATAATAAAAATTATGTTTTAATTTTATCTGATATATTTTAAAATTTTAGAGAGGTTTGTTTAAAAACTTATAATTTAGACCCTTCTTGGTCTTATGCAGCTGCTGGATTATCTTGGGATCCAATGTTAAAATTATCAAAAATAGAATTAGATACATTAAATGATTTTGAAATGATTTAATTTTTAGAAAAATTATTAGAGGTGAAATTTCACGATGTTGTAAAATATATGTTTGAGAAAATATTAAATATTTAGATGATTTTGATGAGTATAAAGAATCAAATTATTTAATGTAAAAATATGCAAAAAAAGTATATGGTTTGTCAATGTCACTATATTTACCATATGGTAAATTTGAATGGAATTAATAATTTAAAATAAATAAAAGAGGAAAACCATTAAAAATCTACCAGATTTCAAAGAAGGCTATATTTCAGAAGTTGATTTAGAATACCTAAAGTATTCCATAATTTACATAAAGATTTGCCTTTAGCACCGCAAGCAAAAAAAATATAATTTTAACATTACAAAAAAAATAAAACTATGTTTTTTTTACTTTACAGAACTTTGAAATTATGTTAAAAAAATTGTTTAATGTTTAAAAGTATTTATAACAATTTTATATTTCAAACAACTAAATTGGCATAAATATTATATTGTTCTTAATACACAAATGAAAACAAAAGCAGAAATGGATTTTGAAAATTTTCGAATAAATTAATGAATAATTCTGTTAATTTTAAAACTATGGAAAATATAATAAAAAGAGAGCATATAAAACTAGATCATAATTTAATTAAATAGAACAAATAAGTATCAAAATTTAATTATAATCACACAACAATATTTAATGAACACTTGGTATCTGTCCATATAATTAAAAGTAAGGTTAATTTTGATGAATCAATTAATGCTGGAATGTCGATATTAGAAATTTCTAAATAACTAATGTATTAATTTTCATTATAAAATTATGAAACCAAAATATAACGAAAATATAGAATTACGTTATCAAGATGCAGACTCTTTAATATACAATATAAAAACTAACGATTTTTATTCATATATGAAAGCAATGATATATGAACTTGATAATAGTGATCATCAGAAAGATAATATATATATAAAACCACAAATTAATTAAAAAAATATTGGAAAAATGAAAGGTGAAAATAATGAAAAAATAACAGCATTTGCTGGTTTAAGATCGAAAATGTATGCAATTCAAGTTGACAACAAAGAATCAAAGAAATTTGAAGAAGTCAAAAAAATTAGTTTAAATGTAACAACATTTGATGATTACAAGAATTGTCTTATTGAAGAAAAGAAAATATTTAGAAAATTTAATTAAATAAGTTCTTATAAACATGAAGTCTATACAGTTGAAACAAATACAATTGTGTTATGTTATAAAGATGATAAGAAGAATACGTTTAGAAAATAAAATTGATACATTATTTCATGGCTATAATTGTAAATAAAATAGATAACATCAAATAGTTATTTTTAAAAATATTGTTTTTAAGTTTTACATTTTTAAAAATTATTCCAAAAAAATTTAAATAAATAAAACAAACAAAAATAAAATGAATTTTGAATCATTATTTAATAATCATCATATATGTAAACATCTTGGAACTTTTAAATATTAAAGATCTACATAAAATGTTTTAACTAATGACATGAAATATGTCATTATAGATAGTTTGAGATTGAAAAAACTACTACTGATTGGGACTATATATCATAGTTCGAAATAATATCTAGAGAGTTATTAAAATAATTTGTAGATTAAATAAATTTTTATAATTTAATATTCTTACTATATTGAACTATTTCGATAATAAAAGATCTTAAAGATAAAATAAATTTTAAAGAAAAATCATGTTAGAAGATTTTCAGAAAAATTTATATGTGTATTCGAAAACAAAGTTGATAGCGAAAATTTTGTGAAATATAAATTCCTTTTATAAGATAATTTTAGAAAAGAATTAAAACATAAATATAACTATATTTATGAAAATTCCTGAATGTATACATTCTTTAGAAGGGGATGAGTATATATTGTATGATACATTAAAAAAGCATCTGTTAAATTAAAAATACATAAAATCAAATACATAATTAAAAAAATTATTTAACTAAAATAAACCACTAAGTAAATATTTACAATTCAAAACTAAACAAAAATCTGAGACATTTCTTTTATTAGGTTCTACACAATAATTTAAATCATAACGATCATAATTTATAAAACCCAAACATTTCTTAATTTTAATACATCTTTATAAATTAAAATATGTATTTTAAAATGAAGATTATCGTATTTTTCATTAATATCAGTTTCAGATTCTATAACTTTAAATTTAATCTCATGCTGTTTTAAAATCTATATAATTGGATTAATTTTATATAAATACAATCTTATTAAAACAATAAAATTGGTTTTAAATATTATTAATTCCTTAAACTAAATAGCATATGCATGATGCCCTATAAAGGAAACTAAAACTCAACAAGATTTATTAATGAATAAGATAACAATATATTACAAAATATTAAGATATAGGATGTTGCCAGAAGCTACATCTTTTAAATACACAACCAGATACTAATTGTTACCCTTTATACAGTTGAAATTGTATTTGAAAAAATTTCAGCCAATGGCTTTACATCAGATAGAATGCAATTTGATTTATATTGAATTTCCAAAATAAATTCAATTTCAGTACTATCAAAGTCAATTAAAATATTTTCATCTGTAATTTATAAAACAATATGTTAAAAACTTTGATTATTAATTATTATAAAATAATTGTTAAGCTGACTTAAACCATTTAATCCCTAAATCCAAACACTGTTTTTGGTTCAAAACTGGCAGTAATATCTGTTTCTGAATGATTTAATTAATCACATTTTATATATATTCTATATGTTAAATTAAATTTAATATTAATAAATTTGATATAATTGAAATTAAGAATTTTTGGACCCTATTAATTTTTAAATATCATATTTTTCAATTCCTTATATATATATATATATATATATATATATATATATATATATANTTATTATTACTTCTAAAACAGTATTATCATTTTTTAAATTTTCATATAAATTTATGTTTTTTTTAATCATTCAATATCATATTGACCTCTAGGAATAATTTTTTTTGTATCAGCAACTGTAATTTTATTATTATTTATAATTTGTTTTTAATATGTTGTATGAAATCTAATTAAAGCAAAAGAATGCTCATCATGAAGAATATCACAATGCAATTTTCTTAAGATAGAAATATTATTAGTTATCTTGAAAACTTTATTCGTTTAATAATAAAAACTTGTTTATTAAATAAAGAAAATGAATATCGGAATTAATGTTTTAATAAATAAAGAAAATTAAAATTAAATAAAATAGTGATTTATTACCACATAATATTAGAGCTATAATTGTCGGCTATTTTAATTTTGATAAAACTTATTTAATGATTAATTTTTATATAAAAAATAATGCTTAACACTTATTAATACATACATTTGTTTTAGAAGTTTAAATCAAGAAAAATATATTAATTTAGAAGTGATTTTCAATTTTATCAAAGAAAATGATTAAAGAAATTAGTTAATTTTTAAATAAATCTGGAATATTTTATTTCTTTAGATGGATGGGAAGATAAATCATTAGTTATATTTGATTACATAATTTTTGAAAACCAAGATTTAATTCGAGACACTTTTACTGGAGAAAGACATAAATATATTGAGAGTTTTCATTTAGCTCAAACTTATTCGAGAGTTCCAAAACAATTAGTAAGTGATAATACAAATTGTGTATGTATTTTTTGTTTGATGACAAAAATTTAAAACGTTTTTCTAATGATTTTGCTGGTTGAGATACATGTAATAAAAAATTTGAAGAAATTTGTTCAAAATGTTGGGATAAAGATTTTGGATTTATTATTATACATATGAATATAAAAAATAATAATGGAAAATACAGAGATAGAATGAAAGATTTTGTAATTGTTTGAATTATTTGTATTTTGTTAACTTTTAAATTTATTGTGCATTTTTTGCTATATACATAAAATATTTAACATACATTCATTAATCTTAAAATAATTTCTTCATCGAAAGAAAATCAAACTTTGTGTAAAAATCCATATAAATTTAAATAATTTATAAGTATTGATGATACAAATTTGAGGGGTATCGAATCGTTACCCATTTCAAAAATGGATTCAACAACACAAATATAAGCTTCAAAAATTTATCAAGAATGGTATAATGTACAAATAACTGGTTTATTAAAAGAAGAAACGTTAAAATTAATAAATAAATCAATACTTGGTTTAAATGATAAACTTACAGATAACTTCATTAAAATGGAATATAATTAATATTCAAGTAATAAAACATTTACTCAAATAACATATAAAGCTTCTAAAATTTGGGTAAAACACATAAATTTTAAATTTATTCATCATAGTAATAATCCAGACATAGTTTTATCATTTAAACAAGGTATTCATTATATAAAAAAAACACGATAAAATAGTAGGTAATGCTTTTTTTCCTGCACAACCGAATAAACAAATTGTAATTCTTTTAATAAAAATTAACCATGGTATATTAAAATTTATCAAGTACCACATGATAAAATTAGTTTGTTTGCTCTTTTTGTTCATTTAATTGGTTTTTATTTAGGTTTGCAAAATATTTACGATTCAATTTCTATAATGTATTCAATAAATAATATTTTTTAACCAACTAAAATTGATATTGAAAATATACAAAGTATTTATAGAAAATTATTAAATAATTATTATTAATTAGTAATTTTCCAGGGGGTACGAGCATACCCACTGAAATCCAATATTCACCAAATTATTGTGCCAATTAAAATATAAATAGAATTATTATCGATGATAAATGTTATATATTTTTAATAAATATGTTTGGATAAAAGATTTAAAAGAAGATACAATAAATAAAAATTCAATTCTAATAACAGATTATTTACCATATTCACCAAAAATATTTAACTGATTTCATATTTATCAAAGACCTTCAGAAGAAATAGATATAATTGATCATGAAATTTATATGATTTATTATAAAAGTTTGAATTTTACTCAAGATTTTCCAATGCAATCATCTTCTATAGTTATAAATGATAACAGCTAAATTAATGCTATTTATAATTCTTATAATGGCAAAGCTTTGATATTTTATGATAAAAAATTATTATATTGAATTGGATGGATAAATAAATGATAAATTTCCACAATTACCAGACGATTTAGAATTTGGATTTAGATACAAACTAAGTATTATATATTTTTTAAGACTCATACATTTTATAAATATAATGAATTTACTAATTGATTAATTAGAGCTGGTAACAATAGTTTCTTTATTTGTTATAAAATTTAATACATATAATGCATTTGTTAATAAAATTAAATCGTGGTTAATGGTTTAGAAAATATTAGTAAATATTTTATCCGTTGTTAAGTCAGTAAATACTAAAAAAACAAAAGTACCAAAAATACGATGTAGAAAGTGTATAAATGTAGTAGCCGAAATATAAATTATAACGTTATATAACACACTGGTATTGAAAGTTATGTTTTTTTTTACCTATAACAGATTGTCATATTTTCTGGAGCAGTAAAAAACAGCTACTTTTATTTTAAAATTGATTTACAAATAAAAATTTCAATGATTTTTTTAAAAATATACAATGTAGAAAATGTTTAATTTAGTTAACATTATTACAAAAGTAATTAAAAACATCAGCAGCCTTATTTTGAATATTTTGAAATTTATCTTCTTGGAGTATCATTAAGTTTTCAACAGTTGATTTAATTTTTTCGTCTTTATAAAATACATTAAAATCAATTGTTTGATCATCAAAATAAATACCTTTTAATATGTTTACTCCTACAGATGTTTTTTTTAAACAGTTGTTGGAATTCTTGTTAAGTTTTGTGTTTCCTTAACTATATTGAGAAATTTGTTTATCAAATCTTGTTTAGAATATTTTTTCTCTTGATTAATAGTAAGTATAATGTATTATAATACTCAATAATCGAATGGTTTTCTATCTACAGATAATATTTTTTGAAAAATTTGGATAAGTTTTTATATATTCTATAGCATCATCTTTTGAAAACAAACGAAACCTTTTCTCAATTCAGTTTCTATTTCTTTATTGGAATTCAAATTATACATTTTTGTTAAAATAATTCCTTTTAAATCTTGAAGTTTTTCTTTTAAGTGTTCATTCTCTTTTTTCAGTCTATAATTTTCTTGTTTTAGTTTATTAATGACACTTGATAAATCATTAATTTTTATAAACCTTTTATCACAACTTTAATTTTTTTTATTCTTTCTAACTTTTAATTTTTATATGTGCTGCTAAGTTCAAAACTTCTACTCCACAATCACTTGTAATTTTTTTAGAAAGTGTATTTTTTTTTTAATCAAACAGGTTTAACATGCAAGATTTCCTGGTATATAATACTACATTTTTTTTCTAACTTACAAATCTTACAATTTCTCGTCATTTATTAAAACAAAATTTTATTATAAATATAAAAAATTCCAATATTATTATGTAGAAAATGTAAAAATGTAGAACATAAATAATTAGTTTGTAAAATAATTTTCATGTTTGTATTGAAAAATTACATACATTTTTACCTGTATATTAATACAGAAAATAAGTATTAAAATACTCTTAATTATTATTTAAAATTAATATAGACTTATAATATAAACACTAAAAATAGGTTGTAGAAAATGTAAAAGTTAAACAAATAAATTACAAAATGTTATATTGGTATTGAATGTTTCATTAATTTATATCAGCATAGAAATATAACAAATTGGTATTAAAATAAAATATAAAAATTAAAATATTTATACTGTTATATAAAAATGTATTTCTTAAAAACTTAGTATATATCTAAAACTATACAATAAAAAAAAATTATTTTCAGTTACTGAACTTCTACATTTTCTAGATTATTATTTTGGTATTTTGGGACTTTTTAGTATTGTTAATCAATAAACAATTTTATAAATTGAAGTAATAAAAAGCTTTTCCCAATAAAATTACAAATTAATGTTGAAATTAAAATTGAATTAGTTTTAGTTATAAATGTGAACAATTTTTTCATCTTTATTTTAATATATTTTAATAAAATTATTGTTTAAAAATCAATGGTTTTTTTTACAATTTTATAGACTTTTCAATATTACTAATTTAAGGCTATTGGAAAATTTACATCCAAAATGTTATACATAATTATGATATAATATAAAGATACAATTTTTCAGAGACTACATTTCTACATTTTCTACATTGTATTTTAGTATTTTGTGTTTTAATTTAAGTATTTTTAATTCATAATTTTATTTATTCTATATTAAAATCCTTTTTTTAGTAAAAAAAAAATGTTGGTTAATATTAAAACTCTAAATTTTTTTTACAATTTTATAATGATTTTTAAACCCTTTAAAATATGCCAGGGTTTCTACAATTAAATTAGTAAAATATTATTTACCGTTAAATTTATATTCATACATAAATTTTGTATATATTATCTATTATTTCCCAATCAATATAACATTTCTACCAAATCAAGTAATTTTTCTAAACAATTTCTAACATTATTATTATCTGGATGTAAAAGTGTTTAATAAAATAGTATAGCTGCTAGTTTTTTTATTTATATTTGCCATTTTCAAAAATGTTTTTTAATAGAAAAATAAAACATCTAATGAAAAATTATACTAAAACTTATAGTGAACTAGGTGTCAGTAATTCACAAACACCTTTAAAAATATGATACTAAAATATCAATATTTAACTGTAAGTGATATACTCATTGTGAAAATTTATTATGAAATCAAAACAAATAAAATCTAATAAAATTAGTAAATAAATTGTTTTAAACTTATCAATAACATTAAATTTATTTAATTATATGGAGACGATTCTGGATATGAAAAACCATTCTGCAGTATGCAATAAAAAAACTTTATTTATTTTAGATGATGAAAATTTTCCTTGTATAATGGAAAATAAATTTGTGATATTTTAGAACATAGAGACGTAATACATACATTATATACTAAGTTTTCTAAAAAAATATAAGCAAAATTTATCAGAATATATTATAGGCAAATCACCTACCAACCTAATTAACACGAAGGTAAAGCAATTTATATATCAGAACCAGGTTTATATTAACATATTTTCTCTTCTATGCTTCTTATAGCTAAAGAATTTAAATATTGGGTTTTTGAAGTTTATACCTTCAATTAGAAAAACTGGTGAATATAAATTAATGATTAAAATCTTTCCTTTTGTTGCTTTATTTTAATCATATAAATAATTTAAAAGTAGCTATAAATATAACTGTGGAAGTAATAAAATAAATAAATATTGATTACAAAATTTATGTATATATAGTTTAAAATAAAAAACAAAATAATTAATAATATGAAACTAAATATTGTTCCACAAGCACAGAATCCATATCAAAGACCAAATTTTAAATACTAAAATTATTGGTGATGAAATTAATTATATTTATTATGTTATTAAAGCACAAAGAAAAACTGTTAATGTTTAATTCTAAATTGATATCCAAATTTTGAAGAAATTTTAAGGGTTGAAAACAATTCTAATTTTATAAATTTATATCAAAGAATGAAAGGAATTTTAAATATCACAGCCAGTGGAAATTATTTTGTAATATATAATTTTACAGACAAATATTTTATATAATTGATGTACCTCAGAATGAGAGAAATATATAATTTTTTTTATAAAACTATATAATTTTTATTTATGCATTAATTATCAAATCCTTGCCATTCACATAGATTTTATCACCTTTTGTTTTTAAAACTTTTTCAACTAAATATTTATCAGGATAATTAGTTTCCAAATTTCATATTCATGAAAATTTCCTTCTATTTTCTCATTACTCATATATTTTAAAATATAAGTTGGTACTTTATAATTTTAAGCTGTATCTATTTTGAATCATTCTGTTGGCCAATTTGCTGAATAACCTTTTTCTAATATTTTTGTCGTTTAACTAATTCTAACTAAATCATCAATTTTATACTTTGGAGCATGTCAGAGCCGATTGCGGAGCAAATTGCAAAGTATGGAGAGCTGATTGTGGAG
Organism: Clitarchus hookeri; assembly: GCA_002778355.1. Lineage (NCBI taxonomy): Eukaryota > Metazoa > Arthropoda > Insecta > Phasmatodea > Phasmatidae > Clitarchus > Clitarchus hookeri. The sequence continues at coordinate 649,280 of NQII01000549.1, read as the reverse complement.
CTCAGGGTGAAACGATTGTGGAGAGTCAGTTTGCAGGTATCTGTGAGAGACTCTTGCCGATTGAAACTCCAAATGCTCTACAATCGTTCCACAATCTCTCCACAATCGACTCTGTACACTCTGCCAATAGACTCCGCATACTCCTGCTAATGCTATGTATAATATCAAACAAACAGAAGGAAACAGTTTACAGAATTGTAGGCGGCCATACACATTGCATGCTTCACGAAAAATCACAGTCCTTTTAGACTAGGTTATTTCAGAAAATAATTGCCGATGTTGCCATATACTTCTTCATGTATGATGCTGATGGTGCCATCGACTTCTTCAGGTATGACACCAATGTTACCATCGACTTCTTCAGGTATGACACCAATGTTACCATCGACTTCTTCAGGTATGACACCGATGGTACCATCAACTTCTTCAGGTATGACACCGAAAGTACCATCGACTTCAGGTATGATGCCTACGGCACCATTGACTTCTTCAGGTATTATGCCGACGGCATCATCGACTTCTTCAGGTATTATGCCTGTGGCGCCATCGACTTCAAGTATTACGCATATGGCGCCATCGAATTCTTCAGGTATTACGCCTACGGCACCATCGACTTCTTCGGGTATTACGTTTACAGTGCCATCGACTTCTTCGGGTATTATGCCTACGGCGCCATCGACTTCTTCGGGTATTACGCCTACGGCGCCATCGACTTCTTCGGGTATTACGCCTATGGCGCCATCGACTTCTTCGGATATAACCCCTATGGCGCCATCGACTTCTTTGGATGGGTCACCTACAGCAGTAAGATTATGGATGACTTCAAGGTTACATTGCTGTTACTGTGACAAGATATTTGCCTACAGCGAAAGTGCAAGGAAGCATGAAAAAACTGCTTGTGTGAAGGGTCCTTCCTGTGCTATGTAACAATGTGTCAAGTGCAAATATCTGTTTAAACATGGTGATAATCTGAAGAGACAAAAGAAGAACTGTAAAGGTAGAGTTCCTACGCCTAAGAAACAACCTGTACTAGCTGTTGATGAAACCACATCAAATGGATTCTACCTTAAGAAATCAGCATTCAAGGGCACTTAAAGAGATTGTTATTGCGAGTAAAACTTTGTTGGTACAAGAAACATATGTGAATACCTTGACCACATCAAGCAAAGGATATTCAGTCAATTGACAGAAGTATTTGAATGTCCCATAAAATATAATGTTTAGCTGGCATGTACCTACGAAAAGCCAAAACCACTGAATGAAGCCATTATTCGGCGAGCATTTAAGACTGTGAATGAAGCATTGTACAAGATTGATAGCATTCCAGAGGCTGTAGAGGGCTTGAATAATAAACTTTGTTGGGCAATAAGAATCTTAGACCAACGGGTTCTGGTTGGACACTTGATAGCATAGACTGTCTTGAGCTGCGTATAAGCATATTATATTCACCGAGTGAAAAGTGAGAGTGCTGCTGCAAATTCACTAAACGAATGGTATAGAGAATATAGGGATTCCGTTTTTGTGTTTTTAGTCTAAAGTATGTAAAAATATAGTATTTTCAATCAAAAAAAGTTTTATTTCTCGCAGGCATTGTTGTACCTTGACCTAGCATGCCTACTTCCCTGATATAGATAATATGATAGCCTTGGTTTTTATGTCTGTAACTACATGTTGGTACTGTAGGTGAGCACGAAAAAAAACTAAATAAAATGTGTCAAAATATGATTTTGAAAGTTGGTACTTAACTATTTCTTGTGAAGGGCCAACACTGGGTGCACTCGATCAACGATATGGCAATTAAGATATATGTTGAAATGGACTGCACATATACTAAACAATGGATTTACATAACATATTTTAAGCACGTTTGATGCAACAGACATGAAAACATGCTGTTGAAATGATAGTAATATTACCATGAGATGTGAAGGGTGGGGAGGGTGAAGTTCGTTTCGGACCAGACCAGACCTGCTTCAGTGCAGTATATGGGGAAAAGATTTCCTACATAAATTTCTAAACGACGGATTTTGCTCTAATACTCTACAATACCTTTTTTAGTAAACACAAATTAACTAAATTGAAGATTTTGATGGGTAAAGGTCAGGACCATATAGCATTATCAAAGATTGCGGAATTGATGTAACCGAAAATGGCGTTTCGAAAGGACCAAGTAATCAGCAGGTTAGTAAATCGATGCATTATACATAATTTCACCGTATGTGAAATGCCTGTCAGTGAGTTCCTCATTACTCCACTCCATCACATACGTTGTGAAGAACTGTCTGGTGTGTAAACTACCAACGCAATGCCAGCAGGCAGGCGACCTCGTCGCCACTTGGTACGACAACAGGAACCAATGCAATGGGGTACTCACCCCCATTAACTTCTCAGCCTTCCACAATTTTATAAACCTGTTGTCTTAGGACATGGACATAAGTCAGGGTATAAATTCACACCTGTTGCATGGTAGTGGTACAGGCTGTCTACCTACCAGCCAAAATTAACCTGCTTTCTAACCTAACATGTGATTTCATAGGATATGCTGAGAATTAGCAGATACTACCAAGGTGACCTTTTTATTGCTTTTTTAATGCTGATTACTAACATGTCATGTAAATTGCTTCAAGCACAGGGTTACAAAGTTCTAAGCAATTGGAGGGCGCCAACCCCTATTTAATGTATGAAGCGGCGCACTCTCTTTAATGCCATTTGGTGTGGTAATAAACTTTGTAAATGTTTGCGTGTATGCTAATTTCTGTTGCCTAATCGCAAGTGGTTTCCAATTTATCGTTGCATAAAATATTTACAATCACAACGTTCCAGGACTCTACCACCATGAGGAATCACTTTAGGCGCTATGTCGTATATGTTTCCTTATTTATTTGTCCTAAGGATTCCTCTCACGCTGGATTAGCATACATTGACTCATCCTGTATAGTTATATGGCATACGATAGTACAACTTCTTAGCCGAATTTGTTAAGAAAGAGTTAATTGTTTCCAGAGATATCGCATGAAATCTTAAGTTATATTGTGGGGCTAACTTACAAAATTGCAGAGAAATGATGGCCTGTATAGACAAGTTAATGGTTGCAATACATAAATACTGCCAAAATACGAAGTAAGGTTGAAATTTGTTTCGTTAATAAAATATACTTTGCTAAAATATTTATGTAGCCACCATTTTTAAAATAAGTGCCGAACTTACTTAAAACATCTGATGTAGTGCAAATTGTTAGCGAAATTTGGTAGGAGTCTGTCAATTGTTTCCCGAGTTGTTGCATAATAACCTGATTTTTTCATGAGTCATATCTTACAAAATGCGGACGAAAGATGCTCCGTGTAAAAGCATTTTAATAGTTGTAATATAAACTGCCTACATACAAAATTTAGTTGAAATATTGATTACATTGTGTCTACGATAAAGTATACTAAGCTAAGATGTCTATTTTCCTGCAATTTTGAAAGTAAGTGTCTTACATACTTAAAACATACCTTTGTACATCATCTGCCGGACTAATACTTGTTCGACACATTTTATAGGAATCAGTCAATTGTTTCCCAAGAAATGACAAATCATTTATTTATTTTTGTGGCGATATCATTAAAAGTGGCGTACATCGATGCTTTTTCTAGATAGTTCATAATTGTAATATCTACTACCAGCATGCAAAGTAAAATTACAATTAATTACATGGTTACAACAATAAATCGTTCCTAAGTTACGAGGTCTATGTGGCTGCCAATTTGGAAATAAGTGTCTGACATTCTTAAAACATGCCATATTACATGATATGCTGCAGTACTATTTTCTTACCAAATTTTGTAGGAATCGGTTAATTGTTTATCGATATAACATAAAAATCTATGTATTGATGTGGTACTATCTAACAAAATAGCAGATAAAATATGCTTCGTGTATACACATTTGATAGTTGTAATATCTACTACCAGCATACAAAGTTATGTGTGAATAGATAACATGATTACGACGATATAGCAGTCTAAGCTAAAATGGCCTTATGGCCGCCATTTTGAAAATTAGTATCTAATCAAGTTTAATTTCTAAAGTTTATCTTTCCTGTCATAATGTTATTTACATGCCAAATAGGGTGAGAATTGGAATAATAGTTTTCTATATATAAGGTATTATATTTATTGATTTATTTGGTGCTCTCTTCAAAAATGGCGGACCAATATTAACAATTATCATCATCTGAGAATTCACTGCTTACAACTTGCACTGTCAGCCTACAAAATGTGGTTTAAATCGGTTGAATGGTTTCCAAGATATGAAATATCACCCTACATTTTTTAATGACCGCTATTTTGAAAGTAAGTGTCCGGCGTGGTCGAAAACAATAAAAAAACAGGTGTAATTACATAGTAATACTTGTGTACAGAGTTTGGTGAAATTGGAAGGGGGACGCGCACGCACACACACACACAGGAAAGTGATCTTGCCTTTCTTTCCTTCGTAAAGTAGGCTAAAAATACAGTTTATTTAAATTTGCTAGAAAACGATTTGCAGAATTAAAAACTAGCACATAAATAACCATAACATGTACCATATGTCCGTGATTTAATTGTTATTCTTGACGAAATGCTTTACTTTAATCATTATATAGATAGACGTATATCGAAACTATCTATTTAAGTAGGCATTGCTACTTTACCTACCTTACCAGATACATACCTTACCAGATACTCTGCCCAGAGTGACTCAGAATGCGTGTTTATATTTTTAAAATAAGACCTAAGTTAGAATATTGCCTTGTAGTGTGGAAGTTGTGGAGACAGACTGAAAAGAAAATTTGAAAATATTCAGATGAAAATTTTCTGAAGTTATTCATGAAAGGTTTCCCAAAAATAGCACATATTTTGAATGAAATGTTCTTTTGTTGTACTACAAAACTCATGCCTGCGCAAAAAGTATAGACGCCCTGATGTAAATGCCAGTTTTTTTCTTACAGTTTTTTCTCGATTTTTTTATTTAGTGGAATTACAAATACTGTATCTGTGAGAGTTCCATTCTATAGGCAAATAAATCGTGAGACTTTAACGTCACAAACCACTTATAATATAATAAAACTATGTGTATCAATACTTATTACCATTGCAAGTATATTAACACATTGTTAAACATGTTATATTTAGCCGGCATCATTTGTTGTAACTTTGTGTGTATTGATGTCCGATTTATTGTATTATATTTTGAAGTTTACGGTGTTTTATCTTTGTATGTTACTGAATTTATTATTTGAAAGTGCCTGAGTGACTGTGGCTGGAAGGTAGGCAAGCCGCGCCGGCCTCTCGCTTGGGTAAAAATATGAAGTAGAACACCTAGTGTGTGCTGCTTATCTACATTTTATCGAAAAGTTATCTTGTAATCAAAATTTTTTATATTATTTAATTTCTGTATTTTAATAGTAGTGTGCAGAAGTTTTGTTTGTATTATGTCAGTGCCAGCCAAGTTGATTAATTTAGTCTGTTTGGCTGACACTTTAATTTTCTGAAGTAAACAATAAATAAATTATGTTTAGAAATTAAGATTTCTAGTTTTTTAGAATAATTTAATAATTTTATGTGTAATCTTTTCTTATATATTTCATTATTTTCCATAAACAAAGGTGATTATTAATTAATTGAAAAATTGTCAAAATCATTAATTTATTTGGTTCTTATTTGTGTATTATGATTAATATATTTTATTAAACAAATTTTATCGTTTAAATTTTATAATATAATAAATATTTTTCTGTAGTAAACTATTTTACAGTTACAATTTTTAAGTTCTCTAATGTAAAACATATTTTTCTTATTTTGTAAAGTTGTGATACATTTTTGTGTTGCTTCTGTGGCTAATGGATATATTTATTATAATCGAATACATTTTTAGGATACTACACTGAAGAGCCAAAAAAACTGGTACACCTGCCTAATATTGCGTAGGGCCCCCGTGAGCACGCAGAAGTGCCGCAAGACAACGTGGCATGGACTTACTAATGTCTGAAGGTATGCAGGAGACAATTCACACCATGAATCCTGCAGGGCATTCCAAAAATCCATACGAGTGCGAGGGGGTGGAGATCTCTTCTAAACAGCACGTTGCAAGGCATCCGAGATACGAGGGGGGACCCAAAAAAACGGGAATTTCGTCATAACATCTTTATTTCTTAATATTTTTACACCAAATTTTGATCACCTTCAAAGTATTCTCGCTTGACTACAACGCACCTTTGCAAACGATCCTTCCATAGTTCAAAACATTTTTAAAATTCAGTTATCGGGATGTTCTTTAGGCCTTCCAGCGAATTTTGTTTTACTCCTGCACAGAGGCAAAATGCTTTCCTTGCATGTCCCTTTTGAGTCTGGTGAACAAAAATAAATCACAGGGGGCTAGATCCGTGAAGAAGGAGGGGGGGTGGTGGTGGACAATTTGTGTCATGCTGTTTTTGGTCAAAAACTGCTTTACAGAGAGAGCGGTTTGGGCCGGCACGTTGTCATAATGGAAGAACCAGTCGCTTGTGCGCCAAAGATCTGCCCTTTTCCTCCGGATGCTCTCCCTCAATCTTTTCAAAACCTCCAAGTAGAACTTCTGGTTGACAGTTTGACCCGGGGGAACGAACTCCGCGTGCACAACACCTCTGCAATCGAAGAAACAAATGAGCATTGTCTTGATGTTTGACTTCACTTGGCGAGCTTTTTTGGGACAAGGAGAGCCAGGTGTCTTCCACTGGCTTGATTGCTGCTTTGTTTCGGGGTCGTATCCATAGCACCACGATTCATCACCAGTAATCACCTTGGAAAAAAGTTCAGGGTCCTCTTTGAGCTGATTTTGAAGCTCAAAACATGCCTGAAGTCGACGTTCCCTTTGCTCGCCTGTGAGAAGGCGAGGGACAAATTTGGCTGCAACTCTTCTCATGTGCAAATCTTATGATAAAATCCTCTGAATTGAACTCCATGATATTCCAGACATCTCACAGAGTTGATCAATGGTTCGGCGACTGTTTTCATGAACAAGAGCATTGANTATGTCGACATTTTCGTCACTTCTTGATGTTGAGGGGCGTCCTGAACGGGGATGGTCTTCAATTGACATTTCTCCATTTTTAAAACTTGAAAACCACTCGTAGACTCTGGTTTTACTTAGGGCAGCATCCCCACAAGCAGTATTAAGCATTACAATAGTTTCCGTGGCCGATTTCCCCAACAGGAAACAAAATTTCACAGCCGCGCGTTACTCTCGACAATCGGCCATCATGTTTTCGGCGAAATGGAAAAAGTTGTTTCACTAAAACAATTCCCACGGGCGAACCGATGCACTCACAGTGACCGAACTTCGCACACTAACTCAGGAGATGTGTCCTTAATGGACACCTGGTCGAACAATGGATTCCCCCACTCTCCCTCCCCACCGCAGCCCAATTCCTGTTACTTTTGGGTCTCCCCTCGTATGCTCAATAATGTTCATTTCTGGTGATGTAGGTGGCCAATTGAAGTGTCTAAAGTTAGAAGAGTGTTCCTGGAGTCACTCGGTAGCAACCCTCGACATTTGGGGTGTCGCATTGTCCTGCAGGAATTGTCCACGTCCGTCGGAATGCACAATGGACCGGAATGGGTGCAAGTGATCAGACAGGATGCTTACGTATCTGTGTACACGAGTGGGCATTCTGCTCCGAAAGCCCATATCAATTATGGTCAGTTGAATAGTTCGCACGCTGGCACTTGTTGATGCCCCAGCATTGAAATCTGCGCTAATTTGATAAAGGATTGCATGTCTGTCATGTTTAATAATTCTCGTCAGTCGTAGTTTGTCCCATTTGTTCACTATCTTTTTCCGGCCGCAGCGATGTTGAGGATTTGATGTTTTACCGGATTCCCGATATTCATGGTACACTCGCGAAATGGTCATACGCGAAAATCCAAATTTTATCGCTACCTCGGAGAAGCTATGTTCAATCTCTCGTGCACTGACTATAACACCATGTTCAAACTCACTTATATCTTGATAACCTGCCATTGTAGCAGCAGTAACCGATCTAGCAACTTTGCCAGATGCTTGTTGTCTTATATAGGCGCTGCCGACAGTATCGCGTTACTCTGATTGGTTCCATACCTCTGTTATTTGCATACACACGCCTATACAATTTTTTTTTTTTGGCTCTCCAGTGTCTAAATTAACTTTTAAAATATATATTCTTCTTTTGATTTGTTTGATATTTCTAATATAATTTTATACTTTTTCTATATACAATTTTTTTAACCCACTTGATTTGTCCATTTGGTAAATATTCTGACATAGCCCAGCCATGTAAATTATTAGCATTTAAATGTATTAGATCATTTAAAGCTTTATTTTTATATATTTATTATTCATTTTAACATATCTTTTACGACATTTTGAAATACGACGTAGAAATCTTTTTATAATAATAAAATTAAAACATTTAATAAATATAATTAATTTTTAGCTAATTTTACGATCGAATCCCAAGATAAACTTGGAGCTGTGTAACACCATAAAGGATCAGATTTAATTTTTTTCTGATAACCCCATTTTAACTAAAAAAATTAAAAAATTTAAAATTTCTTTGTACAAAATGTTAACATAATATTTTATTTAATATATAGACTTTTAAACATTTACAGTGAAGAATAAAAATGTTTTGAAGTAATCGTAAAATGCTGTTGCCTCCTTACGACTAAGCCATCAATTTGGTGTGCTGGATGTTTATTCTAGGGGCTGCATCACAGCTGCCTAGAAATTGAACATTAATAAGAAATTCTTGTTTCTAAGGAGGAAACATTATTAATTGAATTAGATACTTAAAGGAAGAGAAGAAAACTAATACTATGGATACACAAATTAAGATTGTGAATGATTTCGGCCGCTCTTAACTAACGTTTTTCAGCATTGATTATCGTGAAGTGACATGCTGATTGAAAAAAATCATGGAATGCAATGGTGAGGAAAATTAGAGTACCCCATTGAAACCCACTGGCTGATGACAACGTCCACCTCGTTTCCACGTGCAAAGACAACAGAGAGGATACAAACATATTCTTAGACTTTTCCCTTCAAACTGCAAGTTAAATGGAGAAATTGGGAATAGGAGTGCACACACATGGCTAAAACTGATTCACTCATTTTCTTCGGTTCACAGCAAAAATACTTGAGCACTATCGAAATCCACATCCTTTTAAAATCTATTGCAAGATTATCACGAACCGTAAAAAATACATTACATTAACGACAAATTCTAAATTTAACAATGTTTTAATTTGTGAAAAATTATTCTTAAGTTTTGTTTTGTATTTGCAGGGAAGCTGGATGAAAGAGCCGCACCACAGCAGACGAATGTGCTCTAGTAGTAGTCATTCTACTTTTTCCGTCGATCATCATAACAATAGTAAAAAAACAACTGCATCTGCAACACTGTCGACTGCTGTAACAGACAAATCCAATAATCGTAAGTTTATTGAGTTGCCTTTTCTGATTAACATGTAGGTATGTTCCCTGTGAATGAATGATTTGAGTACTGAAATAGTGGCCATAAAACCGACTCATGCATGCATGTTCTCGGAGAACTAGTCCGTTCTAATGATACCATCTAGTGGCGGCAGTAGTTGCAATAGTAGTTGTATATATATGCGTATCTGTTGCACTTCGAATTATTTTGGATGATTTAAATGTAAAATTAGTAAATGAATGCCCAGAACTCGATCAGTAGTTGACATAGACATTTATTTGAAAAATAAAATAATATGCTATGGTAGTCTGGTAAAATCTTTACATTCATAATTTCCAAAACTTTGCATATTATAACGAAGTTTTCACAAAATCGTTTATTGTAGTTAATAAAAATAACTTTTTATAAATGTATTATGTATATATATTCTGTTATTTGAAATATAAGCTAGAAGACTTCCATAAAAATTAGAAACAAGTATTGTTTTACCTCTAGTAAAAAATTATATATATTAACTTAAAAGCAAAGTAGAATATTTAGACAGAAATTTTTTTATTAAAAAAATTGCATTTCGCATTTTTATTTAAAATTAGAAATGTTATAAATTTTAAATATTTAACATAGAAAACGACTTAAAATTGTGTGTAAAGTTAAAACTACACTCGCAAAATAATAAAATCCTACATAAATAATTATGTAAAAATTAATGTTTCATAAGAACGGTATATTTTGAGAAAAATTTAAAAACTTTAAATAAACCTTGAGACTAGTAACCCTTGTGATGGATAGTCTCATTTCGAAATTGAAAATTTTTGGCCAATATTAGCCTCGCCACCATTCACCCCAAAAAATTACTGCATTAAAATAAAAATTTAATCCCTAGCAGCATTAACAATTTTAATACAGAATATCGCAAAATTTTGTTGTCTGTTACATATAGAATGTGAACTTATGAACGACACTAAGGTGTTAGTATATATTTTGTTATGGAAAGAAACATCAGGAATAAGCAGTGACGATAATAGTGAATCAAGTTGGAAAAAAATTTGCTGCCATCTCACTCTCTTGCAATACGCTGTCAAAACCATTAAATATGGAACAATATCGTAGTAAAGAATTGTGTAGAATAAAAAAACCTAAAAATAAAACTCCAGGTTTGGCTGACACGTCTGGATAGGAACCAGCATTGCCTCAAAGTCCACATACACAACTCTAGGTACTTTATCGCTATTCTGATAATTCTGGAACTTGAACGCAGGTGGCTTGCCGTTATTGTCCGACTGTGGCATGTCAGCACCAACTGTGGCATGGTCATTACAATACCTCCTGTGCCAGCACAGTCTCGGCACCCGTCGGCCCTGTGACACATGGTCGATTATCATTCGTCTTGGGGCAGTGTTTACATATATTGACCGTATGTTCGTAACCAGTCACCTGGGAGCGTACCGGATGGGAGAAATATTCTATATAGCAGTAGTGTGAGTTCTGGTTCTCTGCTGTGGTGAGTAGCAGCAAATCAAAGTGCTAGGCCATTTCTTCCCACATCACTTGTATTGGCACTACCTTCGCATTCTCGTCGAGTGCGTAAACATTGACTCCCGGATTTGACCTCTCGAATGTAGCTACTTGCCATAGAGGGGTGGAAAACTATTGTGGTGAAGTTGAAGCATGTCTCCAACTTGATGTAATACTGGTCGATGCGCCTAGGATTCCCGCCCTCTACATACCGTGCCAGGATCGCCCATTTAAAGATTGCAGGTCTGTGTTGTGCAGGTTAATAATTGCATGTTTATCTGCAATGCCTGCAGACAGGGCGATGTAGGAGGAAGCTCTCAGGGGGTCGAGCTTATTGACATGTATCTGAACTCGTTTCACAGATGTGAGTCTCCAGCAACTAACCTCCCCCTTTTACTCGCCCTTCTCCCGACACAGCTTTGCAATGGCAGTTGACATGGCCTCTTCGATGTCGGCTACATTGAAAAGAGGTATGTTCTTGGTGTTGAAGGTGCACTGGTCCACCTCGTCGTCTTGCGGCTCCGGTTTTCCATATACACACTCGAGGAATATATTAAACTTTACCACCCCCTAGTCGTCGATTTCCTGCTCCAGCTGGCCGATGATATTGCGCTTCATCTGCTTGAGGCAGCAGCAAATAGCTACGGCCACACTGTAGGTATTCTCGGCGATATATGTTTTCATTATGACCTGGAACGCACTCTCAGCCTCTACAAACCCATAAGAGATACACTCGCCGGCACCAGTGACAGTGGTTCCACGACGAGTGCAACCCTCGGCCGCAATAACACGAGCCGATGAGAGATGGGATGAGCCTGGCTGGGGGCTCGCCATGCATGCCCTTTTCGCTGGACGGGAGGCTGTGGCAGTACCATTACATTTTGCAGTGTATATGTTCTGGTAAACTGCTACTACAGTTCCCGCATGCCAATGTCATGGCATCAGGATTGGCCCACCAGTTACATTAATGGCGACGTGCATCACAAGAACGCCCGAAGCCTTCATGACAGAACAAGCATGAGGACATTGCGGTCTGTCTGATCAGTACTGTACATTCTATGCGATGGGTGTTAAGGTTGTCGGCACGGGCGAATGACTTCCCACACCTATCGTACATGTGTTGTGCTGGCCCACTGAATGGATTGAGGACACAGTTGCACTCATGATGTAAACCATTCGTGTGATCTGTAAACGCCCGATCGCAGAAACCACAATAGTGTGGGCTGGCTTGCTGTAGGGGCAATAGGTATTACTGTCTGTGGGGAAGACGAAGCAGCTGATGAACAAGAAGGAAAAATCGAAGAATCTCCACACTCCATCTTGACAAGTTGAGTACTTGCAGGTCTTGACTGGTTGTATGTTGATATGCTGGTGGTGTAGGCCAGGAGGGATCCTATTGGGAAAAATGTTTCTAGGCTAGTTCGAAAATGTATAAATATATGTATATATACATGTCAATTTATATAGGACATAAACTAATATTGTATGTGACATTTCATATAGTATAGAGTGGGAATATACAAACAAAATGTACATTAATTACGTTCCCAGGCCTTGAACCCGGGAGACTTGCACAAAACAGCATGGGGATGTTGTAAGGTGAATAGAGGGATCCTATGGGAAATAAGTTTCTAGGCTATTTTGAAAATGTATTAATATAATACGTATACATACATGTCAATTTATGTAGGACATTAAACATTAACTAATTTGTATGTTATATCCCATACTGTTAGTAAGTATAGAGTGTGTGAATGTACAAAGGCGATGTGCATGCAGTGCATTCCTCGGGCCTCGAACCCAGACGAGCCACACACAACAGCACAGAGTGGGGGAGTTGTAAGGTGAACGGAGAGATCCTATGGCGAAAAAAGTTTCTAGGGGCTTGTTCGGAAATTGTGTGAGTAGTGTAAAATGTGAATACTGATAAAAAAAATCATATCATGCTGTCAATAACAAATACAAAATAATCTAAATAATAATAAATATATATGAGTGGCCTAGGTAACCTACAGATTGACTGTCAGGACTGGTCGACATGCACCGACCGTTTAAACAAGATATGTTGTGAAAACCCATGCACTCAGTTCATAGTCGGGATGGCAGCGTGACTGAATGTAAACAGCTTAGGCAGTAGGCACGTCAAAACGGGATCTGTTGTGAAAGCCATATGGCCGGTCCATCGGACGGCAGCCTGTCTTGCTACGGGATGTAAACAGCTTAGACAGAATGCCTTAGGCGAAAGGGACGTCAACACACGCTAACCTTGTATGGATATTAAAAGTGAAAATTGTTATGAACATCTTACAACATACATAGTGAAAAATAGTGCATGTGACTGCTCGCCACTCCACTACAATGTAAACAGCTTACATAAGTGCTTGTTGTCACCATGTACTAGCTGTGTGGGGGAAACATGTCGACATGCCGTACAGTGTCTCAAGGTGTGTGGGGAAAATGTCTAACCAAAGCTGATGTACGAACGTACAAAAGGTACAATTAAGTTGGCTGTTCCAAGTACACTACCTACTCACACATTAGTAAAGTTGAAAAAAATATGTGATTAGAAAGAGTTCCTAGATTAATTAATAAATTCTATTTTTACATGATCCCAAAACCAGTGGTTATTACAAACTATGTGACAATGTATAGATATTCAAAAATTTACCAAAACAATGATTGTTAATGCTACAAACTTTGTGATAATATATAGTAAAGCATAGTTATTCAAATAAAAGCGGTGTACAATAGAACGACTTGTATCCAAATTTAACATCAAAACTATTTACCATTTTCAATTGTAGGCTTAGAGAAACGCATTCAGCTCATGAAAAGCACAGCAACATTCCATACACTATCTATCTCTATGTCCAAAGTCCTGGCCAGCCACATCTCCCGATCCACTAACCAGCCAGAAAAAATGTAGATTTTTTGTGTTAAATAACAAATTTACAGACATAAGACAATGGTTTTATTTTCCCCGCGAGCTCTGTATAATTATGAAGTAACATGTACAGCGACTTTTTTTACTGGTAAATTTCCTTTGGACCTGTAATCGATAGGTTTACCATGTCATGGCGTCAGCTTTGCAAAGTCAAGCAAATCCTTCAAAAATATNTGTAGATTTTTTGTGTTAAATAACAAATTTACAGACATAAGACAATGGTTTTATTTTCCCCGCGAGCTCTGTATAATTATGAAGTAACATGTACAGCGACTTTTTTTACTGGTAAATTTTCTTTGGACCTGTAATCGATAGGTTTACCATGTCATGGCGTCAGCTTTGCAAAGTCAAGCAAATCCTTCAAAAATATTATTATTTGTATTTCAATTCTTAATATATTAGCTGTAATGTCCAGTGTGTGAGATAAGAACTGCTATTACCATCTGGCAAATGTTAACTCAAATTCAATGTCTCGAATAAATTTAAATAAATGAGTTGATTATTGCACTTTATGCAAGGTTATATATATATTTTATAACCTACCAATGTAAGACTGATGACAGTCTATAAATACCTTAAAGGTAGTTTACCATTACAGTAGAATACTAAGTGGATTAGCTGACCATATGTTTATAAAAAAAATATAGTCTCCACCTAAGGCATGAGCTGATGGCGAAAGGATACATAAACTACTTCCATAGCACTGTCAAAATCTAGTCAACTTACATTAGACAGGCGACATTCAACAGTTGTTTAGTGCTCGGCGCTGTGGAAAAAGCTAGTTCTCACACACTATCTCTCATGCTGGCAACATAAGATTGAATTTTGTTAACTCTACTCACCACTCAGCAGCGACGTAGATGTACGCTAGAGTAGCAGTTGATGCTGATGTAAGAAAGGCATTGTAAGGCACGGGACATAGACAGTAGGCAAACGTAGAGCACAGATGTGAAACCATAAGTAAGCATCTGAAGATCTGCGGGGCTATGTATGCTATTCCTACTCCCTCTACAGGTACGTCATCCGGAGAGAGTGTGTTGCAGGAATAGCAAAAAATATGTTTTGACACAGCCTCCTCCCCCCTTCTTATTTATCTGATGCCAGGCAATGTCTCCAGCCGAACAATTCATTCATGCACACACACACAATCCAGCATAGATAAAAGTTATGTTGAGAAAAAAATATATTTTGGTGTACGAAATACGCCCTACCTATTTGCACATAGACTAAGTCCGCCAGCGTTCTTGTGATTCACACTCACTGCAGCATACTATTCACATTACTTATGTGTCAAACAGCAACATATATAAAATGTTCCCTTTAATATACAAGTAATGACGACTTATCCAAAATTATTGTGTGTGTAATGTTTGATTATAGCATCTTCACTATACTGGCAGTGTTAGTTTTAGTTTTTACATCTCAAATGTTTTCTTTTAGTATACTGGTAACATCGAATCCAAAAGGATTGTGTCTAATGTTTTTGATTAAAGTACCTTTACTATACTGGTACGTTAGTTTTTAGGTATGTGTTTGACATCTCGTATCCGCCAACAGATAAAGAATACACCGAGTGAGAAGTAATATATGCATATATTTGTCACAAAAAATATAAATTTTTTTAACTTAAAAAAAAACAATTTTCTCTCTTTCCCTCTCTTTAGATGTTGTCGAGAAATGTGGTGAACAGTTGACGAAGTAACGCCTTCCTCTCTGCTATGGTCAATTTTTTTCATGTCCGGCAGTGATGACTTCCTACAGTGCAGGCAGACTGCAGGCTGTTCCTTACTTCTGTGGGCAGTACATAATGCTTTGCGTTGAGGTACCTTTGCAGTCTTGGCAGCTGTAGACACTGCCCCAGCAGCTCTCTTGCATGTGGTGGTGGTGGTGGTAGCGGTGATGGTGACGGTGACAGCCGGCAGCTGGGCGGCATCGTCGGTGATGTCGATGACAGCAGCGTTGATGGAAACTGGAGACTCTGGCAGCACGTAGTCGGGGAGTTGTACGCGTATCGCATCATGCAACATAGCATGCATTACCACCTTGTCCACCACACATGGCAGGGGAGTGTTTGTTCTCATATTATGAACAACACACCTCCCCAGCACACTACAGTCGACCATCTGCTGGCAGTGGTCGTATGCTGCGGGATTGTGGGCATGCAGCGAATGTGCAATGCCATCACACTCTTTACTGTAGGTTCTCGGCTCTGCCATGTCGCCAACTTCATAGGCAACACAGCTGTTAGCAGGCATTACACTGCTGTAGGTAGCCTCTGGATGGAATGGTATGTTCATCCCACTGCTAGCTCACTGAGGTCGATTGACAGGATACACATGGCTTATATAGTTCTCTCCACATACATGATGTCGACACTACTTTTGAGCTTCAGTAAATAGCAGTAGAATGCATGCAACAAGGTCATAAATAACCTGACAACACTTTGGCACTTGCTGTGACATGTTAGTTTTCCCTCGGCTACCGTGCGCTCTGGAGCTTCGGAGTACATTATATGGAATTTTTTTTTACTTATATACACCACATGCCCTCGTTGGGAGCTGCTCCTCTTGTTCATGAAGAACTTGCCATTTAAATTATATACAAAACATACTTTGACCGAGCAGAGTAGAATCCATTTGCTGCCACAGTCTTCCAGCATGTGGCCCGTACACTCTTCAGTCCATTGGTCGGTTGAGCCAGTATCCACATCTCGCATCCACTTTCCTGTCTCCATGACGTAGTTCGATAATATCTTCGAATTCAACATGTACTGCTAGAATATGTCCATTTGCAGGTAGCTGACTGTTTGGCCAGAGATTAACGATGGGACACTGATCATACTTGTGCAGGGTAGAATATCACAGTGGAAATTATCCCGAGTGTTGTGATATCCCCACATATGATTTTCACAGTCACTTATCTGCACTTGCTCATGTTAAAGCTCGGGTTTAAACACCACTCTCCTATACCCGATAAAATATATCGCGTACAAGTCTACATCTTCGGGCAGAAACACCACACAGTCATGTATGTGAAACATATTACACATGATGACGGTGACATTAGTTGTCTTCTGAATGATGCACTGCTGTCAACTGTGGGCTGGATGTAATACTCGCCTCTTTTTATATTGATGTTGCGAGGTAAACTTCACAATTTAACGGTGAACACATTGTCTTCCATGTATTTGTTACTCGCTTCATGCAGGTTGTATGATGGTCACCTGTACAGGACTCGGTCCAGTGGTTAATTACATTACCGCTGTTAACATTTCATAGTTCATATACACCCACATCCTTAACAACAGTGCATTCAAGCATGGACATGCTCGGTCTTGTATGCATGTGACACACATGTGTTCAATGTTTTTTACGTACCATACTCCCAACTTTCTAAATGAAGGACAGTCATACACTGTTTGTAGATCACAGAGTTTTATTTTCGTGGTGCAATAGATGCTTAACTGCCTCTTCTGCTTCGGACCAGCCACGAAGACTGCACCATCCTCGTTTAACATTGAGACAAATACATCTCCCACTATATCATATTCTACATCACCATCACCCCCAATTGAGTCCGTGATAGTGTTTTTCCATCCAGATATTTGTTACCTTACTTTTCCAGTCAAGCGCGTGACATGAAAACAGGGGTAGGAATGTATGTGTTGCTATACGCCCATCAACATATGCTATACAGGTACATTTAATAATGAAACCATGTTGTGACACTCATCCCCGAAAGTTCACGTATATTATGGCAGTCGGATGGTGAATGGACTATAGTTGTAACTTACATAAGTAATTAACTACTCTGTCCCGTACATTGTACGTGACTAGTCTTTCGTGAATTATTAATGCGTAGGCTTGAGTAAGGGCTGGGAAATTGTCCGAGGAGGTTATTTCAATCCTACAGTACACTACACCTGATTTTATTCTTTCATCCTGTTTACTAACGTCAGAAACTAGTAGAGGTGCTGTGTTCATAAACATGTTCGGTTTCAGCATCGGGACCTGCGTTTGTACATAGTAGGATCTCTGAAAGTTTCTGTTCGCCTGTCTGAAATGCAACTATTATGTAGCGCGGTTTTTCACTCGTGAAACTAGTGCTCGGTGCGCATGGTTATGTCTCTAAACTCCATGTACGAAAAGCAATATCTATGTTCGTTTCTTTCTCAGTATATTTCAAAAATTTTACATGCTCTGTCATGTTTACCTGCACGCGAGGCAGTAACCAGTCAATAGAACGTATCGACAGCACTGCAGCTTCCGGTGCTGTGCCAGTGTCCTGGAGTGCGTCTGTTTGCGTGTTAGCCATGTGAATAACTAACTCTTGCTTTGAATTAATAATTACATGTTTTTATTCTTCAGCGAACTCTAACAGCATTGCTAGTGGAATACATAATTCAAATTTACCGTTGGCATAGACTGGGACCTTAAAGTCCTCTTCGACCCCCCAGCCTGCCATTTCGGCCACCGCAAGTTGTTTATGCATCAATGAGAGATATTTATTTTTGGTGACCGTGATTCCAACATCTCTCGTCGCATCTACTTCACACGCGCTCAGTTCGTACGCAATTCTACTATCATGTGTAGTATACCGTTTTAAATGAGTAGGGCATTGCCTGACTTTGTTAGAGTTCCTCGGAACTGCAAATATGAATTACACGGGTGTGTGTATATATCTTGGTTTTGCACTGGTTCCGAACCTTGGATGAGGGTACATATGGGCCTGGCAGATAAGGCGAGTAAGTGTGGATTTCCGCCTTGGTGATAGCTTCTTCGAACCCCACCAGCTTTGCTACATTTAATATTTCCAAGTCCATACTTGCTGTTGGAAACAAGCATTTTCAGATGTTAGCGCTCTGTGTGCTCGACTCATACTGACTTTTGGTTTGACATGGTAAGCATATTTTATTGCTCTTGTATGTACACACTTAAATTTCAGTCCCATCTTTACTTAAATGTAAACATACTGTTATCTCCTCGCCTCGGAAATTAATCAATCGACTGTCTTTGTCCACTATAGAGACTATGACTTCCTGTATGTTCTCCATAACAACTGGAATGTAAATGGGCGTCTTCGGAAAATTCACAAGCTTAAAGCCTGGTGGCACCATTGCGGAATTCGTGCAGTGTGTGACTTGAAATATGATCCGCTATCCAAATTACAGATCATTGTTATAATGTTAACGGGGAATATGTTTACCGGCAGGGTAGATTCGTGTGTTTTATTCGCCTCTTATTTTACGTTCTCAAAACCTGGCATGGAGGCGAGCGTATCACTTTGCCTGATGTCGATCTGCGCAGTACAATACATCTGGCTGTGTAGGGTATTTGCATTACTGTGCAGCACTAACATCACATCCTCCACCCTCAGCTGAAGCTTAAGTTACTCGCCTCTGTCTTCAATCTAATATGAACCAGTTGATAAACACACCTCCCCTCTATTCCCTCCTTTAACATAACGAAACATACTATTACCTTCATCTATGTTTGGTACTGAGAAATAAGTTTGAAAATCTATCACCGCCATGGACCAAACTCCGTTCAGGGTGAGTGGGGGGAACAGCACAGAATGCAATTCCGAGCTATTGCCAGACAAGATCAGGGTTACAGACGTGACTGATGCTTACACCTAGTACATCCCCGTTAAGTATATATATGTCTTGCAAGGAAGTGCAGACATAGGTGTACACGGTTCCATTCCCGCTGCTGTTGCTCTGCCTCATGATTATAATATATTTGTGTCCCTCTCAAATATGTTTTCAGTTCTGGTGGGGTCCTTAAGTTACCATAACTGTCAAAGTATTCGACCATTTTGCCATTCTTGTTATATGCTGTCCAACGAATTCCCGGCCCGTGCTTGTATCTATGTTTACTATACCATATTCGACCCACCGCGCGCAGTGCATAGGCGATCGTGCATGAAAACGCCTCGGAAATTGACTATTTTTCATTTTTGTGCAAACTTTTGTATGTTGGTGAGCGCGCGATTGGGCAGGGTCCTTACGTGCTTCATTCTCTGGCATACTAACTTTCTCCTTCTGCCACCGCCATCTACCGGCCAGTAAGGATGGAGATATAGTCCACCACTTTTTTTTTTAACCTCCATCAAGCACCTCCATATTCCTACTGTCGCAACATCTCCGATATGCGTTTGTTTTCCTCCTTCGCTGTGTTCACCACTCTAGCAATACCACTCACACCACCGATAAGACTGCCAGGATTGTCTAGTGCTAGTAAAATAAAAGGTAAAATGCCTCCACGATTCCCTACTCCTTATTTGCGTGGTTTCCTACCTCAGGCAGTTTCTTCTTCATCGTCCTTCTGCTAAAAAACTTCAAACAAACCCGTTCCCCTCTTGACTTTAGTTTTCATAATCTTGGACACTCCCCACGTGGCTTAATGTTCGCCGAGTTTGGACTTGGGCGAACTAACTATTGACTTGGCTTTATCTGCAAAAATGGTGTCGGCCGCATGCCTATATTTCAACTTGCTACTGGCTGTGTAGGCAATATCATGTTCCTTGCATGCATCATCCAACATATTGACAGGGACATCACCTCACTTCAATCTTTGTGATAGTCGCGTACCCGGACTGCAATACTTATACCTGGAATGTGTGTCTCGAAAGGGATTTTTTTATCAGTGTATTTATCAGACCACATTCCTCTTGATCTTACTCACATGACACATAACGGTATACTAAAACATATCTTTATCATCTCATCTACTTTACATGTTTTGTTACCAACCACTTTTGTCAGGCCTCGAACCTGGACGTTATTGTGTGATATTAGGGATGGGAGTGTTACATATCAGTTCAATGGGAGGTAGTGCCACACACACATAATGTATTTTTAGTTAGGGACATCCCTCAGCCGACTTGTCCCTGTGAGGGTGAGGGTGGCATTCTCCATTGGGTCACTGCCTCAATGCCCGATAAGGATTTTTGTCTGCATTTTGACCACACACACATATAGCATAACTGGAGAACTGCCCGAGGGCGAGCGGGCAGCGTCTGGCGGAGACGACTTTCTCTTCTGCACCTGCCTGTCATGACTCGTAAACACACTTCCAAATGTTCCGCCCGACTCAGCTCTGTGAGTGCCACGACCAGACGGAAATATAGTATTACTTACACAATGCAAGTAGGAACATTAAATTACTGTACATACACAAATCTTGCAGAAAAAAATTACATATTAGTAAGTGCAGATTTGAGAACCCAACTGTTATGACAAGGGTGAAACCCCGCCCACTTAACGAATAGGCGACTACCCTTGCGATGTAACACCTTCTCGACCAAATAGGTATCTGGAAACTGCGTTAGCATAATCTTTTTTTCGTAAAATCCTCTCTTCAGCTGGTCACCATTCTGATCGATAATTTCATAGGACCTCGGTTCGTAATGGCGAATCTTGTCAATACGATAAACCTCGATGGACCAATTCGGCATGTAGGACTTTGCAAAAGTAGATTTGAGAGTTGAAATACGCAGATAGTCACAAATCTTCACCTTAGTCTTGCGCCGGTTCAATTTCTTCACATTTTTAAACACAGTCATCTGCAAAGAATCGTCCTTAACGTCCACTGGCCCCATGCGAATGGTCCGGTGCACTCGGCTATTGTAGGTGGAAAGCTTATGAGGCAGAATATCAAGCGAAATGTAACTACCTTGTGCCGAAAACTCATGCCACATAACAGTCTTCCGTGTGCGGTTAAATCATTCCATGATGGAGGCCTTATCACTGTGCGTACTGTAGTGATTAATCTTATTCACATCCATTAGTGAATGGAAGGCAATATTTTAGAATTCTCTGCCAAGACCAGTCTGCATATTTTTATGTGGTCCCTTATCTTGTGAAATTGTTTTCATTGTGTCAGCAACGTCGGTCCTGCTTTTCTGCCAAACGGGGACAGCCGAAGCATATTTTCTGAAACAATTTATTACAGTGAGCATATATATATATATATAGCCCTTATCAACAGAGGCATACGGAATCATTTCCACCAGATCAGCTTGAAACAAATCACGATGTCCAAAGACGAGTACTCTTCACCAGCGGTAATTGTGCTGCGCAGGGCGGTGAAGCTCAGTGGCGATCTGTGCACGAGACATTGTCAGTATATGTACCCACCTTCATGCAATTTTTCCACAACATTCACAATCTCATTCATGTGTGAATGATTGCCCACCTGTTGAGATGCTATGAGCAGTCGTAGATGTGATGCAAGCTCATTATCATCGTCCCAGAACACATAATCGAGCTGACTGCTGCCATCAACCTTCGAAGCCAGTCCCTAGCCGCTAGCTACGCCGATGTCCGGAAACATCTCGGCAACAATGTCGAATTTCGGATGTGTCTCATCCTTATATGTGATGCTGGTTGCATCATTGTCAGTCAAATGTGCACTTGTGAGGCTAACTAATCTCTTGTATTGCTGAACTGCTTCTCACATGAATTCGCCAGGACGTTGCTTAAACAAGAGCTCATAGAGGCCATGAGATGAGTGTATTGCTTCATTGTCAATCTGTATAAAATCATTGGGTAGAAATCAATTTGCTTTTTCCCCAAGTACCATTTATTATTCCATCTATAAACACCATACATGCCATAATTAAACCTCGTCGTGTATTAAGAGAGATAATTACGAACAGTAATAGAGCATAAGTGAGATCCATCCTTTTTGCGTTTCCATGTAACTAAAGACAAATCATCATCATCATCGACTAGTGTCATCTGGAAGTAGCTTGAGTTCACCGGCCGGTTCAGTCTTCACGCCGACAGGTGGACAGTTTGCCTCTGTAAAGTTCCAACCAGGATGTGAGCGGACGGAAGGCCTCTTCTAATAAAGCATCATGCTGCATACGAGAGGGCTTGGCCAGTAGATACTTATCACGCACACTTGCAATGACACAATGTAAATCCTCGATGGCAGCAGACATTATATTAAAAAGATAAGTGAAATGTTCATACTACATATATTACACAATTGCTCTACGCGCAATCAGATTGACAATTTTATCTTCGAAAGTATACTGAGTTGGTGGAAGACTGCAGTACGCACATGCTCGCAATGTGTCCATTTTTCTTCGTCCGTGCGCAGATCATTTAAATAACGAACAATCCTGTGTCGTATAAGTTCTTCAATATCCGTGAGTCCTGTACTGAAAGCTTGGTTATGACTATCAAGATCCTCGATCATATGTGTAAGAAGTCTATTAGTCATTCCTTCGAATACAGAACTGATTTTCGTTTCCAAGCTGCTGCTTACACACTCGAGCTTTGTACGCATTGCATTCGGCATGCCTGCACCTCCGCTCAGCACATTAAGGTGCTGTACTACTTTTACAGAAAGGTCGGCGAAAACCTTAATGTCAACCTGACCGAGCTTCGTCTCCACAGCAGTGAGCTTGGCTTCCACAACAGCCAGCTTGCTGGCACCCTCTTTTACTACAAGAAGATGATCCTTCAATGTGGCTGCCAGGGTAGTAAGAGCTATGTAGTCAATGTGTTCGCCCAAGTCAAGGAGCTGTGCCTCCACACCAGGAAGTTTGCTTCCCAGCATGCTCTGCACATCGTCAGTCAAAGTCTGAAAATGCATATTCACTATAGCTGACATTGTACCGATGGTGTCGAGGTTCGATCCCAGCTTCTTACTTATTGAGGCTAGCAGGGCGTCACTCACACTCTTTGCATTAAGGTGATCGTCTAGTTTAGCAGCGAGACCGGCATGAACTCGAGTGTCAACATAATCAATTTTCTTCTCCACAGCTGAAATATTGCCACCTAAACATTGAGTTTCTGTACATCGTCAGATAATTTGCGAAGCTGAGCGTCCATATTGGTAGGCAGTGCATTTGTGTTTGGCGAACAGATGTCCTTCCATGGCTTTAACAGCAGTGAGGTTCGATTCCAACTTCTTACCTATTGCGGCCGGCATGGTGTCAGTCCTAGTCTTGTCATTAAGGTGGTCGTCTAGGTTTGCAGCGAGACCTGCAAGAACTGTGGAACCAACTTGCTCTCCCACATCAACGATTTTCATCTTCATAGCTGAAATATTGCCACCTAAAGTATTTAGTTTCAGTACATCTTCAGATAATTTGTGAAGCTGAGCCTCAATCTTGGTAGACAGCAAATTCATGTTGTCGAACAGCCGCCCTTCCACAGCTTCAAGTTCATCTCCAGTAGTAAAAGCAGTTAGTTGAGACACATGTTCGATCAATGTACAGAGTCGCAAATCCATGTTAGTAGTCAGTATATTAGTATCGAAAAGACGGCCTTCCACAGTGGCGAGCTTCCCACTCAAAGCAGACAGTTTCTTAACGTCTTCGGCCAATAGGTGTAATTCAGTTGCCATGGCAGTATGAACTCTGCTGGCTATTCACTCAACCACACCACCCGGTGCTGTTTCTAAAGCTTCGGTCCGAGTCATACCAGACAATAGCATGCTAAGATGTGTCTCAATGCCGGCCTGAAGTGCTGCCACCAGCCACAACACTTCCGATGTAATGCTGCGGATAAAGGATACATTCGCAGCATCACCATTATATTTCACCTCGCCAAGATTCTTGGCCTGTTTCCCGCCGAAACTGCAGTGTCTGTCGATAGTCGATGTAATACCACTGTCCGGCACATGATTCAGGCCACTATGGCCGAACTTGGATACGGAGTAGCTCATAGTTCACTGATGATCGATAATGAACTGATCGAAACCTCTATGGTACCACCCCTTATGAAGTGGAAAATCCTTTGCTATCACAAGGAAACCGTAGGGTTCGCGCCAGCAACATGAACACATGTCTTTAAATCTGTCGAATGCCATATCGGTATTAACATGATCGGAGTCGACATGCCGTAAATTCAGATCGTCCATACTAAATATAAATAGATCAAGGAAATAAGCACTATCACAAAGCAGCTGTTTAGGCATACGTGAATAAGTTTGACATAGGTAAATCGAAACCACCACCACATGTCCCATTCTGAAATACTGCTGCATTGTCGACTGTTTCTCACATGCTACATTGTCGAAAATAAACTCAAAGTTTGATAAAGCATCACTTGGCTGCACGACCGCTTCATTGGTACTAAAAGGAAAACATGGAAGTCCGTCCATGGCTTGCGGTATTTGTGCTAGTAGTAGGTACTTTGGCTGTTGTAGTGATTTTGAGTATAGGTGAATGTTCTTGAACCGAAGACTGTTGGGTTCCTCCAGAAGGTTAAGGAGCACACATGTCATTCCATAGTTGCTCCGCCCTGCTATGATACCCCGCACAGTTAAAGGTAGTAGCTTTTCATGAGGTAATCTACAGACGTCAGTTTTATCGTCGACATCACTAATGCAGACAGGAAGCATGGTGGACTGTGGTACGGTCTCCATTGAACTGGTATGTAAATGGTTACACCTCGATACTTATGTGAGTCATGAACATTCGAGTTCGGGTGATATGGATGGCTACATAGTCGCAGATGTGTTTGTCTGTGTGTGTCTCTGTGTGTGCTTGTGTGTGTGCTCATGTGTATGTGTTTGTGTGTGTTTCTGTGTCTGTGCTTTTGTGTGCGCATGTGCATGTGTGTGTATGTGTGTGTGCATGTGTGTGACATAGGGTGGCACCGCTGTCGGGGACTGGTAGTGGGGGAAGCTTTGCGTAGCCAATCAGCGAGTATAGAGGTATTAGTAGCATTTAATAGCACACGGACAAAAATCCTTGCCGGGGCGTTGTGGCAGGGAAGAATTTGAGATTACATGTCGTAGGGTACTAGCTAGCAACATGGCCGCCACTGGCTGGGTGGCATCATGATGGGGGTGCTGCTAGCTTGGGACGTGGAAGTTCTAGTAGGAAGGAATTACTTAGTATTCTAATTTAGCAGCACACAGGGAAATCCGCACTGGGGCATTGTGGCAGGGACGACTCGCAGCGATAAGTTGTTGTGGCGTCCCTAGCATGTGCATGATGTAGAATACTAGCTAGCAAAATGACCGGCACTGGCTGGGTAGAGTCGTGGCAGGGGGACGTGCCTAGCTTGAGCATGGCATACAAGTGCTAGTAGGAAAGTATTAGTATTCTAATTTAGCAGCACGTGGGGAAAACCTCGTCGGGGTGTTGTGGCAAGGGTCTGGGGTCGGGGCGTCGTCGTAGGGATCATCCAGGGTACTGACTGACAAAATGGCCGCAGTGAGATTGCGGCATATGGAGAAAACCTCCCGGTGCATCATGGAAGGGATCTGGGGTGTCATCGAGGGGACGAGTATACCTCGACAGGGCGTCGTGGCAGGGATGTGGGGCATTGTCGTCGTGGGGACGACCCTCACTTGGGTCATCATAGCAGGGACGAGCTTGCTGGCTACCAAAATGGTCGTCATGGAATGTTCGCAAAATAAATGAATTTAGAAAAAAAAAAATTTAAAAAAAATTAAAAATTTTAAAAAAGGAAACATTTTTTTAAAAATAAATTTGGAAAAAAAAATTCAAATTTTTTTTTTATAATTTTTCATAATTTTGGAAATCGCCTCCTTCGTCCCCACGCCAACACTGTTTCTGAACCGCTCATTTCTAACTACAGAAGTAGCCTCTTGTTTTTTCAAAGTAGCTACATCTGGAGTTATTGTAAAGAAAAAATAGGTTATTTAGTGTGACAACCGTGTGGCGCAAAACAAGAACCGCATCATACTATTGGCCATAATTTATTTGGTCATTAAGGGATTCTTCGAGTTAGTGGAATTTAAAATATATTCTCAGTGGGCACAGTTTCATGGACTGTGATCGTGACTTCGCGGTCATTGAAAAGAGGCGCAAAGTTTCAGAACCTATGGCACCAAAGGAACTAGAAGACATCGTGAAATATTCCCGAGTTAATACTCCTTTTCGGGTGATACCTATGGTTGTAGATGATTTTATTGACTTTGCTGATAAAGCGTTTTAGTATATAAACACTTAGAACTTAGGAATAAGGAAGGCATATCATATAAAGGTTACAAAGAAGAAACCATGCATCGTAAAGATCACAAACACATTTGCTTTTAAAGAGCCTAGTTGGACAAAAACCAATGGGTTGAAAAAACGCGTCGACTTTGACTCGCTCCCAGCATTAGAGGAGTTACCACAGGTAAACTTTACATGTGAAATTAGTAAGGAAAAGCAGAAAGATCTTCTAGCAATGCTTTTATACCATGGGTAAACTTTACATGTGGTATTAGTAAGGAAAAGGGGAAAAATCTTCTAGCAATGCTTTTATACCTCAAAGAATAGTACCATCATTTCTATAACGACCTTCTGCAGGTGAATTCGGACAACAGTAAAATGGAGGAACACACAGAAAATATCTAACAAACATTACTGTTAACTTTTTGATGATGTGTCTTTATATTACTGTTATTGTAATATTTCATATTGGTTTTCTTACACATGTTGCAATGTGACATATTGCTAATTAACTAGATCTGCTCTACTTAACACTAGTTTTCTTTCTTGTGGTATCATGACAGCGTTGTGTTGCACAAACAACTTTTTTTCCTAATTCATATTTTGTTACGGTAATATTGTTTCTTTTACCTTAAACAATAAATGTTGTAGAACAGAATGTTATGTATTTAATTTTGTAAATATTTTGGTATATCATATTTATTTCAGCAATGCATATTATTTTTTTCTTTTATAGCAAAATGTTTTTTTTTTTGTAAACTAATATCATGGCACATTCAGCATATGGCATTTTCAGCTTTTTGCACTTAGTGTTTTCACAAAGAGTCTTTGCTGTACATTAATTATTCTCTACAGCAAACAATTGGCACATTCATCGTTATCCAAATATTTTGTCCTTTTTTATTAACAAATTGGACACATTATACATTTTCACATTCCTCTATTTTAGGACACTTCTGCTAATAACATGTTACTGTTTCATACCGTAATTGTAAATATATATTTGTCACAGATGATGTTAGGTAGATTTGTAGTTTCTGACAATTTACACTTTTGGCACTTTGTAAGAGTTTTCCAATTACATGCTTTAAATTATTTTCAAATGTCGTCCCAACAGGTAGATGCAGGCGGAAATATTTCACTGCCGAGACCTTGCCTAATAACTCACGTTCTGTCGTAGAGTAATTTCTCTCAGGTTTCTTAAGAGTGCGACTGGCATAGGGTATTGGCTTGTCAGTACCAATTTGGCCTAGTGAAAGGACTGCGCCAAGTAAAGGACAGCTCCAAGTACCACTTGACTCAAATATGTGGTAAACAAAAAAGTCTCATTAAAATCTGGAAACCACAAAATTGGTTTCGCTCTTAAGATTTGTGTCAGCATTCTAAATACTGACTCTTGGGCATTTTCCCAAATTAATTTTAGTTGTTCCTTTAGTAATTCATAGAGAGATTTGCTATCCTAACGAAACTCGGAATGAGCCTGCGGTAATATCCAATGAGCTCTAGAAAATCTTTTAACTGCTTAGTCGTTTCTGGTCTTGGATAGTGTAAGGAGACAGCCTCTCCCCTTTCTTTAGACATTATATTTATCGAGAATCGTCTCGTGTAAGAAAATATATAAATTAAAGGTTGTTTAATTTACATGTATACTAATGTAACTAATGCTTTCTTGCCATTTGATTAAGTAACTGGCTGGAAATATACTTTATTAACTTAATAATTGTTCACTATAACTGCTGATACTTAATGCTTATGAACTATCCAAGTGTGAAATATTAATTGTGCATGTAGCTGTCTGTTACAGGAACGTAATGTAATGTACCAACACAAAGTAATATTTATTTATTACGTTGTAACATAATATAATTATGAAAGAAAGCAAATATGATTTTATTATATATTTCAAATTTTAATAACGGACATCTCCGCCGGTTGAATTCGAAGCGAGGATTATTGCTCTTACACGAGACCGTGACTTGAATTAATTTTGAGTCATTAGGAATATGATGGTTATGTCAGGGTACCTCTTGATCGAGGAACGCACATGCACGACCTTGCACATGTGGCGAGGGCACTTTTGGGTAAGTTACATTTTTAAAATAACTTCAGTTAAGTAAATTAACTTCAACTACCTTTAGTTACTTTCGGATATAATGTTATTTCGCGGTAATTTTAATGTGATTTAACTGAACTTCGTTACTCAGTAGATGACCTATATATATGTAGGTCTCCTTCACTTAAGAACACTGTTGAAAGTAAAAAATGGCAAAACATGCAATATTGTCAAAGTAGGCTGTAAATAACTTTATTATAAGAATAAAACCAACAGGTATACCATCAAGAAACATGGAAATATTATAACTAGAAAACTATTGAATTGGCATAAACACAATCATTTTCTTTTAGATTCCTCCCTAAAAATGTGTGGTCAGTAACGTAATAAGGCACATGTTTTTTTTCCAATAGAGGAATTACTTTTTAATACTATGCTATTTTAGTTGTAACTTATTTCCTATTATCATAAATCTAACACCTAACTACACAAAACTTCTGAAACTCTGTACATACTAAATGTTAAAATATTTTATTGAACAGTGTGTTTAACAATAAAGCCATTGAGTAGTTATAGTGTCAGTAGTGTAAGAAGAGTAATAAAAGTATTTAGAATTATAATACAGAAACTTTAACTTTCAGTTTTAGTAATAAACTTAACAAAATGGAAACATAAAATAAGACGAGTTTCTTTTCAGTTGATATATCATTTGTAATATTTACA
Organism: Clitarchus hookeri; assembly: GCA_002778355.1. Classification (NCBI taxonomy): domain Eukaryota; kingdom Metazoa; phylum Arthropoda; class Insecta; order Phasmatodea; family Phasmatidae; genus Clitarchus; species Clitarchus hookeri. Next base: position 619,643 of record NQII01000549.1, on the reverse strand, counting down.
TTAAACAAGAAATAGGAAATATTTTTTAATAGACAAAATTTAAATGGCATCATTCACGCGGGCTTTTTAAAAGATTCCCTTATAACAGTTTAAATAGTCACAAAACATAGTTTTCCAAAACTGAAATTACTTTTAAATAATTAATTAAAACATTATTTTTCTTTGCATTTTTTCTAAACGTCACAACACAAAACTATATGTAACAAGCATTTCATACTATTGTTAACATTAAAAGTACCATGTCTGTGGTTTAAGTGAAACTTACACATGTATATGTGCAACACTATGCTAATTTCGTAGTCAATATGAATTAAAATCACGGATGTAAATGCTGTGTTGGCAATTGTTTTCATGTTATATGTTTATTGAATTGATTTCTGGTAGGCTATTTCTAAAATAAATAACATTAATTCGTTAGTTTCATTTGCAGATATCGAACATAAGAAATGTTAACTAATTTTTTTTCACTAAACATGAAGCGGACAAGGCTTCATAGGTCAGTATAGGTAATGGTACTAATTCTAGGAATATGGACGGAAATCGATTAAGTTCCCCCTACTTCAGCTATTCTCGCTGCACATTAGACGATTCTACACCACTGTGAAGCAAAAATTAACATAAACGTAACTTTTATTTTTCTGTCAGTTACAATTGAGTAACTTAGTTAAGGTACAGTTACCTTGCAAAGAAATGTAACTAGATACTCCAAATAGTTACTTAAATGTTACTAGTTAAGTTACTACCCATCACTAAGCGAGGGTGATGCTTAAGGTGTGGTCTCGATAGTTAATGGCAATGGTGATATACTACAGGGGATTATTCTGTGTTTGGAGCACATCGAGGCTACAGCATCCACCAGCCCAGGAATTGCTCAAGGGAGCAAGATAGTATATCAATAGAAGAGTAGTGGCTGGGCTTAGAACTAACCTTAGTGCATTTAAATTAGAATAGAAAAGTTAGTCAACTGTCTGCCAGTTAACATGTGTAAGTGATGATCCAATTTTGGGAGTATAATAAAAAAAACATCTTGGCAGTGCTAGAACCATGCCAAGGTGACAGAATTTAGTATGATCAAAATTTTATGCACGTACCTTAGATGTTTAGATTTATTATGATTAATGTCACTGTGAAGTATCAAATACCGAAGTTAAGGGCAGTCTAGGGATGAGAGGTTATTATTCGGAATGTTATTTATTATGTCTCGGTTCAATTATACACTTAAGTTTGTGAAAAGTGACCCACCAAGAAGGATACATGTGATTGAAATTAACTTTATACCACAGATTAGGTATATAAACAATACACAATTGATTAGGATAGCATAACTGTACATGTTCACTGTCTTTGAGTATTCAGTGTTATGAGATGCCCTCATGTGCTGCAATCTGAGCCCCTCATCGTGACATGGAATCCAAGAAGACCTGGATATGTTCCTGGGGAATCTCCCTCCACGCGGTTTGTATGCGAGTCCACAAAGCATCAACAGTGGTTGATGGAGGTTCGTGACAGACAAGTCGCCGACTAACCATATCCCAGGCATATTCAATGTACGACATATCAGGCGAACATGCAGGCCAGGGAATCAATGGTACACATCGTTCATTAAATAAGGTTTGCACATTCCTAGCCATATGTGTCTGGGCATTGTACTGCTGAAATATGGCATGTTGAGTCACCTGAAGGAGTGACAGTACTTTGGGCTCTAAAACCTCCCTGATGAAGCAGATGCTGTTCAGATTTCCCTAAATACGTATGAGCCGATATCGCATGTTGTATCCAATGGAGCCCCAAACCATCACACTTGGCGCTAGTCCTCTGTGCCGCTCCACAATGCAGGCTGCCAGATTGCGGTCACCATTGTTGTGTTTAACACGTATGCTGCCATCACTGTAGGACAGGTTGAAGTGGAACTCGTCCGAAAACATTACATTTTGCCACTCAGCATGCCAGCAACGGCGTTCACGTGCCCATTGCAGTCTGAGCCATTTGTGTTCTCTGAACAATGGAAGCCCACACAATGGCATGCGTGCCACCAGTCCAGCCCGCAGAAAATGTTTTAGAACCGTCGACACAGACAGGTCCACACATGTTGCAGTGCTCCAGTGTCAATCCAACACAGTGGACGAGGCTGTACAGTCTGTTACGGCTATGCGGACAAGATGGCGGTCATACCGTGCTGTGGTCATGTTGTGTGGTCCAGTACCCGCACGTCGCTGCATATGATACTTTTCTATCCACTGGTGCCACACAATTACTCTCGTAGCAGCATTCCCTGTACGAGCCGAAATGTTATGGTACGACAGACCTGTTACCTGGATACCGATCATTCTGCCTCATTCGAACTCACTCACATGCTGGTATGACGCCCTTTGACGTTGACATGGCAGACTGGCACTTGCTTTCGCCTAGTTTCACAGCTCTTCACTAACTGAGCTTGGCGTAACCCGGACCTTTCCAGTCTCACAATAGAGGGCGGTGATGGGCCTATGTGTACACCATCTCTCTGCAATCATATTCACTTAATGCTGGTTTACTGTTGTACACATCCTCCGAGTTTGGATTCGTTCTCACCTTTCTTTTTGGGTGTTGTAATTTTCACAAGCAATAGTGTGTATATGAGAAGGTCGGTGTTATGAGAAAAGTCGTAAATTAATAATGTGCAAGAATTGGTAATTTTATTTTTGAGCTCATCAAATGTGTAACAGTGGTCAAATTACTAATATCAGGTATGTGGTGGAATGCATGTCATTTGAGGCGAAGCACTGTGCGAGAAATATTGTTGTATATTTGTTTGTTGCATGCGAGACGTTGTGTTAAGTGATTAAGTGGAGGAGCCACAAGAAGAATAAATCGGGGAGCTATTAAATTATACAATTAAAAGGAGAATGGACATGAGTATTGTTTAGGTTAATAAAGATTATAGGAATTTTAAAGGGGTAAATGTGAGGAAAATGTGAATTTTGTGAATAAAATTGTTGACTTGCGATGTGAGGCAAATGTAACATGTTAAATTGAGTTATTTTTAGAGAGTCATATATGAAGGATATATGATAAACTGTAAAGTTTAAATTAACAGAGTCGTGTAAGAAAACGCTAAGGGATTAATTGAAAAATATAGTGACCATGTAATTAATATTGCCAAGTTAGAAGTGAGTCCCTATGTAATTGATGAGAAATAAAATAATCACTTATATACATTGTGAAATAATCTATGTAGATCAGAAATGAAGCCTGTATAAAGGAAACCATAAATAGTGTGGTTTGAACTTGATGAAATCTTATTCTTTATTAATCCGTATTTAGTAGTATTCCTCAATTAGGTAGAGTAGATGTGCATGGAAGTATTGTTTGCAGAGGTATGGGGATGTAACATTGCCCTCCTGTTGAAATTAATCCCTATTTTAGTATAAACATAATAGCGAGGTGTCCAATATGTGGCACCTTAATGACTCAGATTTCTCAAGTTTAAGGGAACCAACGAGATACAATTAAGTGGTACAAGTGTATTACATGTTTGTGCATCATTATCACATTACCATAGACAAAAATGGAACCAAGTAGTTGTATCAATATTATGTTGGTGGAAGCCAGCACTTCACTATGTCACAATTTATAACTCTGTGAATAAAGTTAGGTTATTAGTCAGATGAAATTGGGTAGGAATTAACCTAAAAGCGAATGGCTTGATCAGTGTATACATTATGAAGATAAATCGTCAGGGAACCATTATGATTAAGAGTCAGCTTTAATTAAGAATTGAGTTACAATTTATTTTCAATACGAAATTGTAACTCAATTCTCAGTTAAAGTCTACTCTTAATCCGAATGGTTCCCTGACGATTTATCTTCACAGTGTATACATTAATCAAGCCATTGAAGTCCGATTGCCACGTCTAGTTATCAATAGGAATTATGATATTGTTTCTTGTAGCCTAGTCACTCATGACATACATCCTGGACAGTTACCTCTCGTGAACTCACATTCCTCCGAAGAGTTGCATGGCTGGACTTGCCTCTGACAGAGCACAAACATATCTGCTCCCTTCATCCTTGAAAATTGGGTAACCATGGTGGACACATCCCTGTTTTCCCCTTTAACATCATTTCGCGATAAGTCTTCTCAGCTGTCGCCACTGGTTTGCGTGTTAGTATAGTCACGCTGTTGACTGTTCAGGCATCGCGACAATAGTCTGTTGTTATCTTGACTTTATCAGAATCTTACTGTATGTCATCCTTACATATCGCATGCTCTAAGTATACCATTGCTTAAGAATGCACACCTAATGGGTTGCAATTTTAAATTTTGTTCTCTTAATCTCTCGAGAACTTCTACCAAATACTTGTTGTGCATTTTGAGCATCATTCCATATATAATTATACCATACACTCAATACATTGCAGTCCAGCCAAGATTTTTCATGAGTCTTTAGAGCGTGCCGAGTGCCTCTTTTAGACCAAATATTATTGTTTATACTTTAAATATCCACGGGGAGCGCTAAATGCATTTTTATTCCTATCTTTTTTTTTCTACTGGAACCTGCAAGTACCGACTGTCTAAATCTAGCGTGGACAATTAATTCGCCTCTGCAAACTGGTCCGAGATCTCTATATTAGGTACAAGAAATATATGGCAACTGACTTTTCGTTAAGAGCCCTCTAATCGATGACTACTCACCATTTCTGCTTGCCAGAAACATCCCTTTTTTTTAGTATAACAAGGATATGTGCATTTTATGAGCTTTTGAGAGGTGATGTTATATTAGACCGTAACATTTCCGGTTCCTGCCTAAGCACCACTTCTTTGTGAGTTTCTGAATATTAAATGTCCTCAGATTTATCTTTTAATGCCCTCTACAGTGGGAATTTCATGTTTCTCTGTACTAATACAGGTAATCTTACTTCATTCTTCATGTAATACATCATATCTACAACAAATGTTCCATATGGAACTATAATCCTCCACATTTAAATGATCGATCTGGAGGGCCTTTTTAAATTTTTCTCAATGTCCTTTTGATTTGGGGGGGGGGGGAAATTCAGTGGTTGTGTTTTAGTTCCATGCATCTATTTCACCCAGTTCCCCCCCCCCATCTATATTTTACACTGGTACTGGTATTTTTGGCTCGCTTTCATTTGTGTTATATATGCTACATATGCAATTATCTCATTTGCTTCTTTCAGACAATTACCCAAGTAGACCCCTTTGTCTAGTTGCCTTTCTTACTACGACTACTCCACACAATTTGTCCTGGCATTTATCATGAATTCGGAACGCCCAGGTATCGTCACTTCTAGCATTTCTTCCTTTATAGATTTACTTTCCAAGGGGATGGTTACTGTAGTTTTCATATAGGCTGTTCGCGATAAAGTGAGCACTTTTGAGGCCATAGTTTCCTTTTCCTATCAGCCATTTGTTAATCCTTTAATAATCTTTTAAAATAAATATTACCATGTAAATAATAAACGCAGTGTGTATAATCCACCATACTCGGAAGTTAATATCTAAGGCTAAAATAAAATATATTTATTAACTATTCTAAATGAGAGGGCATTCAAAGGTGTTCACTTTGTCATGAATAGCCTATAATGCTATATGCCCCTTTTAAAAATTTTTAATCGCCTAATATTGGTATTATATCCATATACTGAGATTGGTATTATATCCATATACTGAGATTGACACACCACATGAAAAGTGTGCGTTATATATTGGCACCCATAATTCAAATGAACCTCATGCGTAAATTTTTTTCAACTAGGCCATAGAGGCTTATGGCTTCATTCCCCAAAAACCTCTGCCATACCTTTTCACTAAGGCATGTTTCCTATATAATGCTCGCCTCTAAAACTGTATCTATTAGAAAAACTCATATTTGTTTGCTTATGTCTTTTACTATGGAGAGACACAAAACCCAGTGTTTCTTGTATAGCTACTTTTACAAGTTTCTGATTTGCTATTCTGCAACCTTCTTTCGCTTAGGCCTTCCTAAAGATGAAACGTTGCTCTTCCTTTCTGGTTCCTCGTTTTCCTGAGGTGATCGTTCGACATGCATTTGTACTGAGATACTGGGCCGTCCATCAGCATTGTTCCTTTAATTTTGCCCCTGATTTTCATGTGACACTTATACTCTACAAAATCTTTTTATGTGGCCTTGTTTGCCGCATATAAAACAAGCTGTCTTTCCATTTAAGTTGGTTTCTTTCCGCCTTGGCTTTCTTTCCTATCGGCAATAACCCTGATTATCGATGTGACACTTCCTATAGCCCACAATATATCGTCGCTCCCCTGCCGATGTAATCTCCTTCGCTTTACTTACTGCGGGTGTATCGTGCACATCTGACTGCAGCTTATCGCGTTGCGACATTAACGTGCTTTCTGCTTCCAATACAGTTTCGACCACATCTCATAGCCTCCTATTACTTGTTTTTTGTTCTCCATGCTATTAGCTGTATATTCTCATCTAAAATGCCTTGCACAAAACAAGCCTGTGGGAGGTGACGTATTAGAGTTTGTGCCCCTTATGCATCCTGTCTTCGCCTGACCTATGAAGCGGTTTTTTTAAAGTCAGTCTGCAGCTTGCTACACTTCAATTTTTACTTTGTATTGCGCTGACATTCTGCATGCATAGTGATATAGTATTAGCCTGCAAGAGTTGTTTTCCTCTAATATTTCTCGAAAGCATTCCTAGGTATTATCTGTCGTGCATGCTATCAATTTTGCCTTCGTATAACCTGCAGTTTTTTCATTAAAAAATTTTAAAAGCCTTTCACGTTTCTGTGGGTTCACTAGTTTGTGTGCCACCTTCACATATTGAATATTTAAATTTTCTTTTATTCCCACTAAAGGGCTCTACAATTAACTTTAAAACTTCTGAAATACTAAATTATTCGTGATGAGCAGACAAAACTGTATCGTGACTCATTTTTAAGATTTTGCAATACCGCACACAATGATACAACAAAACAACACTAAGAACATCAAACAAAATAATAACCTTCAATGCCACACACAGTCTACACACCAAGGAAGGAACTTCTGTGTGATGTAAACTATCTTTTATTTCTTCCCTTCGACCTGTTGTTGAATTTTGGCGTGAAAGCCGTGAATTGTGGTGGTTGCTGCGATTAACAATAGACACTGCACTGCCAATCCATCGAAGTGGAGGTGGCATCTTCAGCATGATCAGCCTCTGCTAAGAATGTATTCGACTTTCGTTGTCCATTCTTCCAGCTTTCTTCAGGGAACCTCGCCTCCCCCATGTAGCTTGCAGACTACCGTCGACCAATCCTGCTGACTCAACTACTGCCGACAGTCCAGACAGATCTACTTGCCACAGTGCCAGTACTCTAATTCGTACTAGCACTGCCAACCTACCCTACATCTGACACGTCTTTTATTGTTGCGTACCAGTTAGCACCAACATAGTCACAGTTGAGCAGTGCTTATTTATAAAATATGACCCGGTTATTATCAATAATATTGCATTGTGTGGGTGATTTCGGTTAGTTGTCTTGAAAGACACGACGAGTTGCTGCATTAAACTTTATTTTACAGGATTTCTCTACGCGCAAAGACTTACATAAATTACAGCAACAAACTAGACTGACCATATGCTCTGAACTTAATCAAGAAACTAGGCTGACCATATGATCTGAACTGAATTATTCCCCCTCCTGCTCTGCTGAATATATATATATAGGCTGTTCCAGGAAGTAGTGTCAAGACGAAGCAAGGAGGTGGAGGTCCTCAAGACCTAACCGAAACACCAGTATTTATATTAAGCGATTGTTGATAGTTCAGTGGCTATGAATTTTTTTCGTACATTTTGTGCCTTACTCGTAGTTCCACGAGAAATATTGGTATGGTAACATAATTAAATGGGAAATATGCTTGAATATTTGTTTTTGATTAGCTGAATGAATGGCCAATCCACTGCAACATTTACGTTCATCTGTCTTAGCATGGTGCCGAGAAAAATATCTAAAAACAGAAAAGATCTGAAAGCATAGTTTGTCCATAATATTTGGTGACGTTTAAAAAATAAGTTCACATCAAACGTGTTCCTCACCTACGTCCTCGTTTTATCAGCTGTACCCTACAAATTGCATCGTGCTATTTCCACGGCTTCATCCCAAGAATATGATTCGAAATTCAGTATGTGCGAAATTGTAATTTGTGATAGTAAGTGAAAATGTGTTAAAAACAAAATAAAAACATTAGGTAATGGGTTTATTACGAACTACAAAAATTATCTTGCAAGCATCTAAAGCCCATTCGATTGTTTGTGATGATTGCATTGAAATTTACATGTGCATTGGACACACAGGTACTGGTGTTTACCAGTCCTTGTTTTGCAGTAAGTCGCTTGCTTACAATCTGCTATTACGTTTACAGCACTGTTTCATAATTTTTTTGCTGATGCTGAAGTGTGCAACGAAGTGAATTTGTGTTAATACGATGACTGGAAATGTGGCACAATGCACTGAACTGAGAATTACATAACAAATTGGCATTTCGTAATTACTAGAGACTGTAAAGCACCAAGTTTATACCAGCATTTAATTTGCATGTGAGTGATCATGGCGTTTTTGTTGCGCGACTACGCAGAAATGCATTATTACTTTTACGTTTATGCGAGGGGAATGCTCTACATTCATCAAGACTGTAAAGGGAACATTTAAAATGTAGAGCTGGGCCTCAGCCCGAGCGGTTCCCTAACCACCGAATGATTCTTCAAGTTCATAATGCCTACATGGAAGGTCGCGTACCAGGGAGTAGATCTGGCCATAGTCACTATGAGGGATCCAGATGTGGTAGATTCGGTTGTCTAAGAAACAGTGAGAGACCCATCGATGAGTGTCAGAATGGTGAGTCGCCGTACCGGCATCTCAAAATTAGAGGAACATCGCACACTTCAAGCAGTTGGATATCATCCGTACCATGTTAGACATATACCAAAATATCGACCAGAGGATTACGACAGAAGAGTACAGTTTTGTCAAGATATTTTTCTAAGACAAGAGGATAACGAGATGTTATTCGGACAAAGTTTGTGGACGGATGAGTCCCATTTTAAGCGCAAAGGGGTGTTTAATGTCCATAACTACGATTCATCGAGTATCAAAAACTCAAACTTTACATGATCTAATTGTCAAGAACAGTTTAGTGTTAATCTGTGGTGTGGCATACTAAACGGCCAGCTAATCAGCCTATTTAACTACGGCGAATCCTATTTGCAATTTATTACATACAATCTGCCTGGACTACTAGAGGATGTTGATTTGGAGAAACGCAGAAACATGACATTTCTAAATGATGGTGCACAATGTCACTATGCCTTGTGCATAAGGAATTTTCTAAACCGAAGGTTCCCAGGGCAATTGAATGCTCGTGGCGGACCCATGGCCGGGCATCAAATGTTCCCCGACCTGAATCCGATTATTAATTTTTGTGGGAATATTACAAAGTGCTTCTTTACTCCACAGAATGCCGCAGTTTGGAGTAACTAAAAGGAAAACTGCAAGATGCCGAATTAACCATAAAAAATAATCGAATGGCGTTCCGACACTTGCAAGAGAATTTCTTCCGACGATGCCGCATTTGTATTGAACAAGGTCGTCATCATTTTGAAAATAGTTTGTAATTTGTTCTGATAAATGCATGTTTAATCCGCTGTAATTTGCTTCATCACATTTTTACTTACTCTCACAAATTTGGATATTTTGAATCACATTCTTGGGATGAAGATGTGAAAGTAGCGGGAGGCAATTTGTAGGGCACATGGCTGATATAAGGAGGACGTTTTTGAAGTAGGTAAGGAACACGTTTGATATGAAATATTTTTTTTTAAACATCATCAAATATTTTGGACAAACTACGCTTTCCGATATTTTCTGTTTTTCGTTATTTTTCTCGGCGCAATGCCAAGGCAAATGAATGAAAATGTTGTTGCACAGGATTGTCCATTCATTCAGCTAATCCAAAACATATATTCAAGCGTCTTATCATATTTATTCATGTCACCATACCAATATTTCTCGTGGAACTGCGAGTAAGGCAGAAAAAAACAGATTAAAAATCATAACTATCAACAATAGCTTATTATACATAGGGGTGTTTCGGATAAGTCTTAAGGTCCTCTACCTCCTTGCTTCGGCTTGACACTACTTCATGGGACAACCTGTATATGTATGTGTATATATATATATATATATTTATTGGGACATCGTATACACTAGTCCCGAGAGAAGCGAGGTCGCGATTTATTTCTGGAAGGAGCAATTACGTTGCTGGTACCCGACGTTTTCTCTCTCTCTCTCTCTCTCTCTATCTCTATCTCAATCCTACAGGTTTCTCATTGCTGGGCTTCTATAACATTATAGAACAATTGCCTTGTGATCACTAAACTGGTCTCATCATCCCGGAAAATAACCTCATCACACTATGAGTAGCAAATTAGTCTCTGTGACACATCCGATAGGTCAGCTCGATTTTGTAACCCATCATAAGCCACCCATCGAGAACTGGCCTTTTTGCTACGAGGCATATGAATGTTTATTACTAAAATAACTTTTAAACACTGCGGGATGCATCAATACTTTCGGTACAAATACCATCATTTCGGTGGGTCCTTGGCAAACATATAATAATTGTACGTGGGAGAGACTACAATAATGTTATAATACAGATCCAAACATTGATTTGGCGACTATCGAACCTTCACCCCATTTTTCTCGCTTTCTCCCTGCTCCCCTCCTCATCTTGGACCATTATTATTCTCCCTTGCTGGGCACGTGCCCCTTCCCCCTTATTAAAAAAAATTGAACTTTCGTTCTTAATTGATAGTGTAGAGATGATAAATACTTTTTATTCTTGTGATTTATATAGTACAGATAGTTGTTGTGGCTATTAAACACAATGTTGTTGTGGATTTAAGTGAAAATTCATGCTAGTTTCAATGCTAAGCTGATAAGTCTTCCGGGTATTCTAGTGATAGCTTGACAATGGAATTCTCATATTAATGTTTTGACTTTCTCCATACATTGAGTATATCAAGCCAAATTACACACACTTCGGTTATTTATGCATCTTTTATTCTAAATAAGGTTGAAAAGTTTTTGTGGAGCTGCTTATTTGGTGTCATGGACATACTTTATTACTTTATCTTCGACCAACCTATTTCTGTTAACTCTAAGGGGTTTCCACACACTTCCTAGATGTGTTAGTATATACTCTGTACGAGTGTATCTCTGCAACTATTCGATGGTAGAAACGTCGGGCTAAAATATGTATGGGACTTCTTTTATACTATTACATGCTTGTACATAATGCAATAATTTCAGCTTCTCCAATACCCTGTAACATCCCAATGGAGACACAAAAAGGGTAGGCTTCTGTAGTTATGTTTGGTTCTTGCATCATAACTGGATACACTATATAAATATTGTAAAGAAGAAAATCCTAGGGGTTCGAACTAACTCAGTACTGCAAAGACTTGAGACAAGAAATGAAAATATCGTACTTTAAATATAAGAGTAGAAACAGTCAAAGCTACTGGTTCGTTTGTTGATAGCAATGTGCTAGAAAATCAGGCTGCGCAGAAGATATCAGCATATTTTAAAAATATATTACATCTGTAGACATTTTCTTGGCTGCTAGTCATTATGCTGTTTAAGTGGTTTCTCTTGGGAATTCTCTGGAGCCGATAAGGTTAGGTTGGTCCAAGGCGAAGGAATCGCTAAGTATCTTAATACTCTCAAGGAAATAGTGCCATCTGAACTTTTCAATCTTGATATCATGGAAATGCAACTTAAGATGTATTAAGAGCTTCAAATGTGTACAGATAGCCTTTTAGTGTAAATAAGGTAAAAATATTTTAAACAAATATTTCTTATGAATAGTATTTTTGATATTTTGATATCTTTTATTACTTTAAATGGCTCAAAATTGTTGAAAAACTAAACTTTGGCTTAAATTTTCAATATGAGAGATTGAGGATTTAATTTATAGTAGTATACCTTGTACAAGACATGCTTCGGTGTCTACATTCTGCTAATCTGTTGAGTTGAATTATTCTGAAAAAAAATATGTTTATCCTATAGAACTTATGGTTTGCATAGAAGCTAAGGGTAGTGTATTTAATACTCCTTAAATCATTCTATTATGGAATTCAGTGTGCAAGCTCTTTCAGAATACCTTGCTTTTTATTATGCTGTACACATTTTTAATTTTATTTTTTTTAGATGTATCAGTGAAATACTTCCGAGGATTGCCCCAAGTGACAGTTCCCTTGCCATCACGCAAAGAACGCTGCAAATTTACTCTCCGCCCTATAAGCAACACAGTCGGCGATTTCCTTAACATGCTACGTGTCGAAGACCATGGCATTGATCGTGTCACTGTCAACACTCCAGGTATGTGGTCTGCGTTTTTATAACTTTTAGAGGGAAATTAGGGTTTGTTCGTTAAAAAAAACATTTATGAACTCGCTACTACTATAATCCGGATATGTCGATCATGTTTTACTTCCTGTCAAGGCAGTGTAATATCGTTTTGTGATGTCAGTTGATGTGTGTTTTATAGCGACTATTATTATTTCACAATAGTAGAATGAAAAAGGGAAATGTGGGACAAGAGCATAAGGCATCAGAGCTCGTAGCTGTTAATGCTCTGTTATTCTGGTCGGCTGGTGGCCATTTTCTCTCAAAATTTCCCTTTAATTCCTCAAAATGTACCATTTTCCCATTTGCAAAAACGAGCCCCCGAAAGGCACTTTTCGAAATGTTGGAAGGATTTTGGGAACCCGCTTTTGGAGGGCAGAACAGTGGCGGCCATATTGGTTTTATAGGCATAGAATATGCCAAATCTATACACAAGGTCCAGGTTCCAGAGTTGGAGCTGACCGTCAACCATCTTGGACGCCATATTGTATCCAGGTAAACTTCACCTTCAACTTTGACCTTGAGCCTTGTGACTTCTAATCTTGAACCCAAAAAATTACTCAACTCTCTAAAAATCCATTTATTTTAATTTCCAAAAATTCACTTTAAAATGTGTGACAAATTTATTAGAAAAATTAATGAAACCATTATTGTAAAAATTTATGAAAAAATTAATTTATATTGTTTGGGCTTGGAGGGTATGGGGGACTGGAGCCAACCAGCTACCATTTCACGACTTCACCCGATGGCCATATTGGATCTGGGTCACCTTGAACTTGACCTCTGACCTTGACCTCATGCCCCTAACCTTAAACATAAAATATTACAAATTCTCAAAAAAATCTAAAACAATTAAAAACTTCCAAAAATGTATTTTAAAAATTATGATAATATTTTAAAACATTTATAAAAAAAGTTTATTTAAAAACCTACACATTTGGAGGTTCCCTCAGCACCACATCCAGCAGACATCTGACCCCCCTCCAATCAATCACATTGTATTAAGATTCCCTTCCCATGCATGAGTCAGTCGGCATGAGTCAAGTGTATGAATTTATATATGCTTGAAGACGATGGAAGGCACTGACTGTGTGAAATCGAGCAGGTCATTTTAGACTACAATAATACCTTTAACGACTACCCAAAAATAAATGGAAAACAATGCTATTACTGTGCCAAGCCCTTCGGTAAAAATTGCAATGCACTGCGACATGAGAAGAGTTATTGTTTAAAGAACCTATCTCATATTTTTCTTAGCTGTTGTAAGTGATCCAGACAGTTCACTCGATTTAATGACTTGAACACAACAAGGCCGAAAAATGCAGTGTTCTTTCGCCCATTGAGTAACAGCGTGTGTTGACTTCGTTACCTACTGTTAATACACTACATAACATGTTCGCAGACGACGAGGGAATTCACATGATGACGAATTACGACAATGAGCACATGGAGTTTATGAAAGGTGAAGAACAACATCAAGAACTCAAAGGATTCATCTTTTAATAGCCAGCAAGTTGTGTCGTAAGTACCCTCTGCTGCATCGATGGGTACTGACTCCAGAGATGATTCTGATGAGAGACAGTTAATGCTAATGATTGAATGAGAGAACCACATGGTGTTATAGAGTTGGTATGTGTTGAATGTACACTTGCAAGACGTTCGCATGATATTAACGAACTTCAAATAAATGGTCGTCGGCTCTAAATACTGATGAAGATGATACAACTCCTACAAAGATAAGTAAACTTGATATTCAGGATGAAACAGAATGTGAAGATGATCATGAAGACAGTATTGACGCTAATGACTATGCTGATAGTGTTGATGAAGTATCTAATGAGAAGGATGATGATTATCTCGATGTTCCCACACATTTTACCAGCGAGTTTCCTTCGACAAGTGGCGTGAAAAAGGCAGAAGGCGTCAGGAATGCTCGTTACATATTTTCTGAAGACCCGACTGAACTTGTTGAATAACACAGAAATTTCATTGACCTGCAAAAACGTGGGCATCTCTCACGCATTGCTGAGATAGCTTCAATCATCGATGAACTGAAGGATCGGGGTTATATCAGATGAGACTGTTGGCTACTACTATCCATGATCTGCAAACATTTCAGAAATGTAGAGATCGAATGTACAAAATAATTAGAAAGGTAGAATGTAAATAAGTTAATTAATTAAATCTATGTTCATATATTTATGTGGGTTTATTTTTTAATACAGCCCATTCTGCTTCTCAGAAATACTTATTAAATCAGTGGTGCAAATGATCGAATGCGACAGTCAAGTTTAGATGAAATTTATGTGAGCATGTGCAGGAGGAAGGATATGGTTCTATCTGAAGTAGTATGCCTTATCGTATGTCAACTGGTGGGGCTACCTGGTCCTCTACAGATCCTCGATGGCCGATGTGGAATCGAGTGGTGAAAACTGAAGATTGCAATTAATATACCTGTGTATATGCATTTATTCAGTTGCTTTTCTCATGTTGTACATTACCTAATATTACTAGTTAAACAAAATTTTGTGCGTTTTAGTTATTAAAAAACCTTGTTTTATATAAAAAAATATTATAAATAAATTATGTTGGAAATAAAACCAAGAAATTAAATATGACAATTTACATAATTTTCAGGATGGTCATTGTCACCATTCGGTACAGGTCGAGAAATTAGTGCAACCTAGACATTCAAAATAAAATTCAATATGGAAGATGCAACAGCACCACATATAAAATTTAAAACATTTTCTAATATGGCTGCCACCTGGTGTCTAAATCGGCAGCTACACTGCGGGTAAATCGGCAAGTATACACTAGTGCCACCTAGGTAATGCAAATGAAAACAAATGACAAATTAAAAAAAAATCTCAGGTAGAGTGCATTCGACAGAATGAGCAAAGGTGAGGAGGTAGGGGAGGGGAATTTTAATACAATGTGACTGATTGGAGTGGGCATTCGTCTGCTGGACATGGCGTAAGGGGACCTCCTGAAGTGTAAGTTTTTTTATAAATTTGTTATAATTTTTAAATTTATTTAACGGAAGTTTTCAAAATATTTTATAACATTTTTGGATGATTTCGCAATTTGTTGTGTTTAAGGTTAAGGGCTTGGGGTCAAGTTCAAAGGTCAAGTTCCAAATCACCCAGATTCGTATGGTGGCCGGGTAACATCATAACATGGTGGCTGGTCGAATCTGGTCTTCGTCCCCTGTACTCTAAGCCCACTGATCCAAAATTTAATTTTTTTTTTTGAAAATAATTTTTTTAAATAAATTTTGTTAATAAATTTTTGATAGTTAAAATTTTTTATATTTTTGTGCAATTTTGCGATTTTTTGGCTTCAAGGTTAAAAATCATCACAGTCAAGATCAAAGGTCAGAGTAAAGTTCACCTGGATCCAATATGGCTGTCAAGATGGCTGACAGAACTAAGATGGTGGATGGTCAGCTCTGACAACAGATCCTGGACCTTGTGTATCAATTTGGCATGTGCTATGCCTATAAAACAATATGGCTGCCTCTGTTATGCCCTTGAAAAGCAAGCCACCCAAAGCCTTCCAATTGCTCGAACAGTGCTATTCAGGGGTTAGTTTTTGCAAATGAGAGGCTCTGTGCTTTTTTTTTTTTTTAGGGAAAAAGTGGAAATTTTGAGGAGATTGATGAAAGATTTCGAGGGAAAATTGTCGCCGGCCGACCGGAATGACAGAGTATGAACAGCTACGAGTTCTGACGCCCCTACGTCCTTGTCCCAAACTTACGTTTTTCGTTCTACTCAAAATGGTTTTTAACAAACATCATAAAGAAATAATGCCTCTCTTCATGTAGCATACCTAATTTCAGATAAAAAAATCTACAGTAAAAGTTTTGTTTCTATATTTTGGGCAAGAGATAAGTTCCTGTTTTTAGACATAACTTTCGCTTGCAACAACAGTGATTGATTTTTACAAGTATATATAAAAATCCGTTTATAATCACATAACCTTATCCTTTCAAAATTAAAATAATTGAATCCAAAAATTTTATAAAAAATGCTCTAAATTTTATTACATTTTGTATATCGTATTTGGTACATTTTGTTAATAAAACTTAATACATTAATATAAAATACCAAAATAAAGCTTTAAAACAGAAATAATTGTACCTGAAATTGGTTTTCAGTAAAGTATACACACGTTAATATTAATAAAATGTCAAAGATAATTTTTTTAAGTTAATGTTTATAGTATTTTTATTTTAAATTAATTTTATTTAAGAAATTTGTGTATAATTATGAGATAAAATTTAATACATTATGTAAATACATATATAGTTAAAAACTGCGAAACTTTACATATAAACGAATTAGAAAATAAATTGTTAACTTTCATGGGAAATAAAAGTTAATGAATTTTTATTTATAAGGGATATTTTCAAATTAAAATTAATACAAAGCAGTTTTGTATGTTTTATTTTATAGTTCATTATAAAGGACTTTTTAATTATAATTAATATAATTTAAATAAAATTTAATTTTTATATATATATTTTATTACTTCATAATTTTGTAATGTTCCAAAGGAAAAGTGTTTATATTATCTTCCAAAATCTATTAATTAAATAATTTTTATTAATTTAAAGATTTTTCATCGGATGTTTTTAAACAACATCGATAAACTACGGCAGGTAACGAAAAAATACTTTACGAAAAAAAAAAAAAAAACAATTTTCCCTTAATACGGTTGTGTCTCCACAAAAATCGTGTTTTAAAATGCTTTTCATGCAAAATATCAAAAACTAACTTGTGATTAATCAGTTAATCTGTAATTGTGTTTTGTAGAATGGAGATAGAACACCTCATTAAACGCGGTTTGTAACATCATCCCCTGTTATGCTAAAAATGGAGATTGGCGTTTTATATTTGGTTGAAACATTGTAACCTTAACAAGTACGCGATTTTTAAACACACATTGCATAGCTAGCGAAACAGATATGGCTCATTTGATGCCAAGCTGGCAAAAAGTCGACTTCCAGCTGGCATGCATTCGGCACCATTGCTGGTTCTAAAGTAGCACCACCTAACGGGGTATTCCCCTCCACTCACTGCTGTGTGGGGGCTCCGCTAGTCATGTAGCACCAGCGTGTGCCACGGCCCCTCGAGTACCTACCTGCTATTCGGTTTTGGTAAGGCTGGGTTTACACTTGCCTTGTAGTGACGTGCGTCACTGTGTTGATTCGTCACGCGTTGTAGTGTACCACATGTGTCAATGGCACAATACACGTTAGCGGCGAAATGACACGCGGTGGCAGGTGGCGACGTGCGTCACTTTGCCAACGCGGGGCACCTGCCTGAACGTGTGGTATTACGTGCAAAGCAGTACACATGTGGCTATGGAGCAGTGCAGTTACGTTGATACGTCGCGCAGTAGTATGGAGTAGGACGACAATATCGATGTGGAAAACGTCATTTACGAAGCGCAAAATGACCCTGAGCTTTGGGATTTGAGCAATAAGAAATATAAAGATGGGGAAAAAAAATCAATGCATCGATGTAAATTGGTGAAATGTAATTTGATAACTTCAGCACCAAGACAGAGAAGGACACAGCTGAAGGTGATATGTATAAACGCTGTCCACTTACATCANATCAATGCATCGATGTAAATTGGTGAAATGTTATTTGATAACTTCAGCACCAAGACAGAGAAGGACACAGCTGAAGGTGATATGTATAAACGCTGTCCACTTACATCATTAATTTAAGTTGGTGTTTGTAATCCTATCGTAATAATATTATAAATGCGAAAGTGTGTGTGTGTGTGTATATGTATGCTTGTTTGTTACCACTCAGCTCCATAACGGCTAAACAGATTTTAATGAAATTTGGTGTGTAGGTACTTTAGGTCCTGGAATAGGACATAGGATACTTTTTATCTAGGTGAATTGTACGAATCCTGTGGAATCACAACAAAACATAATTTTGCAACGGCTGGGAATGTGACCGAAATATTTTTTTCCTCTGTTGTCCGAGTTTATCGGGCCGCCCAAAGATGTCTGAAATGGCTTAACGACTGCTATCAATCGATAACAACCGGGACCGAATATTTAACGTGCCCTCCGAAGACCGGAAGCGCTCAGATGGTATACCACTAAACTGCCACCCATCCAAATGTGTGCCATTGGGAATGTTGCTTAACTTTGGTGATCTATTAAGATCTCTCAGCGAAGCGCAAAAAGTAGTACCTAGGTACACTTATTTCTAAAGCTACAACTTGATGAAACTCACGTTTTGATTTTCATACATCGACGCTGGAAAGCGGAAATGTGGTAACTAGGCGATAGTTGCACAGATACACTCCAAAAACAATATCCTATCAGTTAAAAAATATTTCCTTCCTTTTGGGTTGCCGTAATCAGTTACAAACCTAGGCCAACATAGTATAATTTAATAATTCTGTTTTCACATAAATGAATTGTCTTTTCCCAATTTATTTATAAGTGTAACACTGTAAAACTAAATTGTACCCGGGCGAGGCCTGGCAGGTTCGCTAGTATACCGTTATATCTACGTAGCAAATAGAATGTCATTGTTGTGGAGCATTGTTACAATGCATCAGCAAAACCATGATGTGCAGACGTATTGCAAATGCACAATATTACAAATAATATCCAGTCTTGCAACATATGATCCTATTACATGCAATATGCGTATGTGTTGTACTATTACCTGTAGTTATTGGTACATAACATTATACTAGCATTCATATTCTTGTATCTTGCCACGGAACTTTACCCACATCGGGAACGAAATATTCCGTCCATCTATTTATGTTGTAATTAACATTGAACCCACCATGTACAGCGTCATCCATTGTATCATCAACTACCTCTTCCAAACCTTCAATGAACAACGTTTCTTCAAAATTGTAACCATATCGAGAGCTTACGTATCTCTAAAACGTGCAACATGCCTTAACTATGTCCGTGGATAAATCAGGATTGACATAAAGAGGTCTATGGAAAATGCGACATTTGTTATAAAGGATTCCAAAGGGGCATTCTATGTATCTACGAGCGCGACTGAGACGACAGTAAAAAATGCATTTTGTGTGCGACAAAAATCCTCCCGCAAATGGGCGAAGCAAATGCTTACGCAAACCAAACCCCTCATCCCCAACAAATACGAAGGACAATCGCAGTTTTTCCGTTCCATGCAAATGTTTGAATGGAGGTATTTTGAGGGAATTATTTCATATTCCATCTCACAGCATGGACCTTTTAAATACAGTGCTGTCTTATCCTTTCTGAAACAAGCCCACATCAATATAAATAATACTATAATTAGAATCAACCACTGCTAACAATACGATGGGACGATAGTGCTTGTAATTAAAGTACAAAGAGCCGCCCATCACTGGTTTCACAATTCTTATGTTCTTTGCGTGAAGCGCTCCTATACAAATAGGAAAATTTGCATTTTGTAGGAAACAGTCAGCAAAAATCAAGCCACATCTCTTCTGTCGGCGGGGGGAGACATTTGTCTTTCATTGTGTTCCAAAGGGCTTTATACTTAACGCACAATCTTGCTTGCTGTTGAACGACCATTTCTGTAGGTATAATGTGGGGCATGTTTTCCTAGAGACCCAAGGTAGAAATACCGGACTTGTCCAGTTTGGAATTAGCCTCTGTAAGTTGTCTACTGTTCTACCATTGCGGATCAGGTTCAGGAGGGGGGTGGTGCGGAGAGCCGGACATGTTCCGGAAAATATGTAGCAATAATATAGATCCACCAGATACATCCACTTCTCAAATACCTGTAAAGAAAATGCATTATTGTAGAGCATTCTAGCTAGATTTAAAAAATTACATATTACTATAGTATTCACATTCATGATATAGTTCAACATAAACACAACAGTATTTAGAAAAAGGCGGTTTAAACACAGGTACGTGACACGGAGTCGGGAGCCCTGCTGCAGAAACCACCTTGTCTTGCATTTGCTGCCATTTTTCCCGTTTTCCCCTTGAAATGTCTCGCATTTCCCCGCGAAATTTCCCCTTTTCCCTAAAAATGTCCCTTTTTCCCCTCGAAATTTCCCTAATATCCCTCAAAATAAAATATTTTTTAAAATTATTTTCAATACTCCACAATGTGGCTAAATTACTCATTTTTTGGCAATGAGGAGTTGAAGAGTCTTCTCATAGTCGACCCCTACCATAATTCACACTCGTGCATTCACAGGGTGCCGTGGTGATGCAGTGGATAGAGGACATGTTAAACTTCACCCTCTTGTATTCTAAGCTGGGGAGGGTTATCTCAGAGTCTTTCCAAATACGATGTAAAGTACAAATAGTCATTTAAGACCTATGCGACTTTATAAGCATAGTTGGCCATAATTCCCGAACAGTTTAAGATGTAGTCGTCAAATTCATATTATAGGCATCGACGCAGACAAGGAAAAGTAACAAATGGTAATTTAAGCCCTATGCGAACTTCTAAGTATAGTTTATCATAATTCCCGAACCGTTGAACTGTTTAAGGTACAACCCGCAAATACATAACATAGGCAAGAGGGTGTTCTCCGAGTCTTCTCTGATGCCCCGACTGGCCCCTACATCATTCTCTTGCAGGGGGTGTTCTCCAAGTCTTCCCAAATCCCTGCCATGTCACCCGACTGGCCCCTACATCATACTCTTGCAAGGAGGTTCTCCGAGTCTTCACAAATCCCTACCATGTCACCCGACTGCTCCCTACATCATGAGTTATCTCAGTGTCATCCCAAACACTAATTACCATTTAATTTATTCCTACTAGATCATATACTTCATGCTCTCGCATTTCATGCTAGAGGTTGTCTCAGACATCACACTCTAGCATTCCACGCCAGCAGGATTATCTCAGAGTCTTCCCCAGTCGCTGTGACGCGAGGCATAACATAAAGGATGTCGCCATGGCACTTGGTGTAACATAAAGATCGTTACCGAACACTTGAACGATGCACGCACCCTAACATTAAGGATGACTCCAAACATTCAGCGAAGTGTGCGAGACATAAAGCACACCACCGTTCACTTTATCGACACATGCATTTTAATATAAAGGGTGACGCCGAACACGTCAACGATGCACACACCCTAACATAAATGG
Source organism: Clitarchus hookeri (assembly GCA_002778355.1). Lineage (NCBI taxonomy): Eukaryota > Metazoa > Arthropoda > Insecta > Phasmatodea > Phasmatidae > Clitarchus > Clitarchus hookeri. The sequence continues at coordinate 598,077 of NQII01000549.1, read as the reverse complement.
CGAAGCCAAACACTGCGGCGAAGCATGCGAGGCATAACATAAAGGGCGCTACCATATACTTTAACGATGAGGACATTTAAATATAAAGGGTGACTTCGAACACTTCAATGACTCGCACACCCTAAATAAACAATGACGTCAAACACTGCGGCGAAGCGCGCGAGGCATAACATAAAGGGCGCTACTGTACACGTCAACATCGCGAGCATTTTAATATATAATGGGCGACGCCGAAAACCCTCAATGATGCACACACCCTTACATAGAGGAGGACAAACACTGTGACGAAGCGCGCGTGGCATAACATAAAGGGCCTTACTATACACTTCAATGACACATGCATACTAATATAAAAGGGTTGCACCATACACTTCAATGATGCATGCGACCTAAAATAAAGGGCGATTTAAGCCCTACAAGCATAGGTGCACATAAGTTCTGCATTGTGTAAGATACGTTCGGAAAACTTCCATAATTTCCAAAGGGTTAAGTCTTCCCAAATTAGATTAACATTTTAGTCCTACCTACGAAATATACATCACACTCTTGCAGGCCAAGCCGGGAGAGTTATCTAAGGGTCTTCCCAAACATATGAGTGTAGGTTATGTCAGCATCTTCCCAACCATACACAATGATAAAGTATTAAAGGCAACACACACTACTATGAAAACAATGGCAGGAACAATGACATTACTACTGTAACGTATCATTTTCATTTGCCTACAATACGATGAGACATATAAAGCATAAATGCAAGCTACAATTGTAATAAAGAGAGACCACCATGCATAAAGGGAGCCTAACAGGTTATGTGAGGCTCTCACAGGTCTAACATAAAGGGTGCTGTGGCTCACAACGATAAATAAGCCTAACATGTCTCGAAAGCGTCTTGACACTAACAAAGCCGACATAAAGGTCACCGCCGTTGCATCTGTAAGTATGTATTTATATGTATATATTGTAATGATGCAATATTCATAATTTTTCGGGACACGGGTGTAAAATTCTTTCGTGTGTATGAAGCTTTGGAAAGCGTCGTAATATTTTTATCAGGTTCAAGTTTAAAGCCGTGGTGGCTCGTTTCCCGTGTTTGTTTATCGGGCGGACGTCTGCGGGTTACGTTTATCAGAAGTCCGGTTGTGTTTCGTTTCGAACTTTCGTTTTTTGGGGAAACGTCAGCATTAATTAGATTAGTTTGTTTCTGTGGATCGGGCAACGTCGACAGGTTTTAGTTCCTTCGGCGTAGTTTAATACGTCAACTAATGTTATATGAAACGAGAGGTTAGTTTATCGGGATGTTGAATGTGTCGACAGTTTTAGTTCCTCCAGCGCATTTTCAGGCAACATCAACAAGTTTTTGTTGTACTAGAGGTTAGTTTCTGTTGACAGCGCAGCAGTCGATAACGTGTTGAGAGCGGGACACGTGCAGTTTTAGATGAGCGGGATGCCGGGCGCTTATCTTAGGAGAAGGGGGCGATAGGCATGCACATAAATACTAGTAGCGTCTATCGCCTGAGGGAGACAAAGTAACCAACCGTCGAAGAAGACGCATCGGGCGTGAGAAGACGCATCAGGCGTGAAGTATTTCACCCACACCGGCAAGCACCCGCGACCGTTAATTCTTTTCACATCATTTCTTTTCAACTTAACCTAAAGTCTATCAACTTATTTCTGCCGGTGTGGGGGGTCGTTAGGGTGCCAGGAGGGAACGAACATCCCTCCTGCCTTCGTAACTTAGTCTTGTGGTGCAAGTTTTGAGACATTAGTAAACTGTAACCTACTGTGGCGCTGGTTTGTACTTGTATATTTATCTCTGAACGGTTCGTACTCTGCATACTGGACATTCGTATGTGAACTGTGACATTCAAATGATAAATAAAGTATAGAACAAAATACTAAGTACTCTGGAACTTTATTTCTTTCTTAAGTAACTAATGTTCAATTAACTGAGTTTCGTGTTTCTACCTTCTGATCTGGTCGAGGGCAAGCTGTAGCAACCTAAACATTCGGCAGTGTAACAAGTGCCGAACATTACAAAATGGCGCCCACCTTTGAGGCTGCAGTAATATTAAATATGCCTTAACGAGCCACGGCCCACACCATTACAATATATTAGTATAGGATAGGATGACCGACACAGTGGCTATTCAGACTTCGAAGAGTGAACAGAGCTGTTTGTTTCTATGATGTAGAAATAATTGAGAAATTTATTTATTTTGTTACTGTAAGAAGACTTTTTCTAAAAGTTGCAATGCTCGTCGACACGAGACTGGCTGCCAAAAAAAAAATATGAAATGTATTATCTTATCATGTAAAAAATGCAAATCATATTTTCGAAGACTCGATAGCTTAAAAAGGCACAGTGTAACATGCAAAGCACTTCTTCCTACACAGGTCAATCAGTATTTGCTGAGAATAGAGAACATTTTTGATGGGAAGATATCCGCAAAAGAAAAATACGAACCATGAACATTATTAAAGGCAATGTGCCCTACTAAGAAAACAATGGCTGGAACAGTCACATCTCCTAGACGTCCAAGCCTCTACTGTAATAGTACATTTGCATATGCCTGCAATGCGAAGACGCATATAACGCATAAATGCAAGCTGAATCCATATCGCAAAGGCTAACGATGCCATATATGTGAAGGTATGTTCACTCATATAGACAGTTTAAACATACATATGAAAAAGTGCAAATACCTTGTTTCTCTACATGCTAAGAAACATAGTGCATTGGCAATGTTACAAAAATTTGACTATAAGATGTCTGCTATACAAAGTATTGATACACCTACAACACCAACTTCTGACCTTCATGTGAACAATGAACACAATCCTTCACCAATGTGTAGAAAACATTGTCTCAAATGCGGTTAAGATATTTAGTAAAAGTTGTAACACAAGTCGACATGAGAGATGTAAAACGGTGTGTCGCGGTGGAGAGACATTATCTGAATATATGTTTACAGAATACATAAAAAAAACTTAAATGCCGCTGGTGAAATATGAAGATTTGAACATATGTATATATGTGAAATTGATGGAATCGTCTTAGTTGTTATTCGAATTTCGAAGAGTATACATCGTCTCGAGCGAAGATGGAAAATATATGTCAGAAGGTTATTTATGCTGTTTCTTCAAGAAACAATTTGCTAAGAGCTGTAATGCCCGCCGACATGAAACTGCCTGTTCTATGAACATGAAGCAATCTAGCTTAACATTTGAACAGTGTACGTCTCAATTTGGACCACGTGATAACTTAAAAAGACATCTCGCAATGTGTGAGGGACTCCTTCCTATGCCAGCTAAGAGACGTAGCGTATTGTATACATCTGAAAAAACATGTGAAGGGCAGACACCTGCTGCATCGGATACCAGCGCGCTGTCACCCTCGCCAACATCAGACCTGGACATCAACAGTTCACCACAGACATCAGGATATTCATGTTACTACTGTGCCAAGACCTTTAGTAAAAAGTAGCAGGGCTCACCAACATGAGAAATCTGGAAAATGTTTGAAGAAGTTGCAATGGGCTCACTATACTGCTTGTTGCAATAATTGTGGTCGTGAATTCAAATGTTATGACATAGCAGATGTTCCAGACAGCATGCGACTCAAAATATACGACCATCATGTAAAACTATGTCGCGAGTCGTATTACAACCATCAAAAAATGTGTACATATAAAGCACCTACACCTGCACCTGTTGTAAACTTACCAAATGAGAATGGGTTCATGCTGAAAGAATCTGCATTCCTAGGCCTTATGAAGATGTATGTTGCATCTTATTCACCAGACATGGTGGACGATATTTGTGCATATCTAAGGGATATGAAACAGAATATTGTAGATAATATTATGTGCAAGATGGAAAAAGAAAGTGCGTTAAAATATAATATATGGTTGGACTGTAAATATACCAAACCAGAACCACATATTTATCATGCGGACAAATATGTTACGCCTATATTATGGACTTTGGTTTCAGAAAGAAAACGGATGACCAAATGCAAGAATCTTAAAGATAATTACTTCAGAAATTTAAAGAAGGCGTCCATATCTGCACAGGTAGCCCGAGGATATCGACCTTATCTATACGGCAAGCAAATGTAATTTTTACTTAAAGTTTCTCAACCTTATAGTACCGAATATTCTCTGCCTGAAAGCACACATGCCGGATGTGCTGACACAGTTGGAATGCCCACTGAACTAATAGGTGATCGTTGTAAACCCGCAGAGAAATGTAACATTGAAACATCAGCTGAAAATAGTGGCAACGGTACCGGTCAGCGCAAGAGAAAGAACACATTGTAAATTTTAATGATGGATTTTATTAATACCCTTTTACCAATGTCTGCAACAGACAGCGAGAATAATGATGACATACATTTTTTCAAGTCCTTATTGCCAACACTAACTACTATTTCCATTGATCAAAAACTTGAATTTCGGCATGAAGTTCTAAATGTAATGGAGTGCATTCGAAGCAGGATAATAGATCAGGGAAGCAATTCCTCAAACACTCCTACGATACTGAATCACAGTGTTGGATCAACAATAATATTTCGCTTGCTTATCCATTCAGTATGTATCACAGTATACACCCTTCGTCACTCCATCAATGTATCCACAACTCACATTTGTTGCTCCAACCCTGCATGGTTTGCTTCAACAGTATGCTTCAACATCATGCCTAGCTTCAACTGCGAGTACGTCGTTGACAACGCGCCAGGTGACTTCGACTCCTAATACATTGCATAACCTAGCCAGCCAACACCAAGCATCTCTAAAAGTTGTTAATCAGACAACGCCACATTAACTGGATGATTTAACACCATCTCCTTGTAAGAATGCTGTTCAGAGTCCATCTGCTTCACAGGCAACTGCTTCACCATGCCACAATACAAGTGGTGATCTCTTCGGCGAATATACCTACTGATGTGTTTGCTTTCATAATAAATAATGCATATTGTTTTCAAGATGAATGTTAAGAATAATATACATGTTTATTAATAATGTTTTAAAGATAACCATATAGGATTTATTGAAAATCTTTTTCCGAGCCTTGAGCATGTAGTAGTGGCACTGATCACTGCGTGGCGCTAGTGGTGAAGCGTAAACGGTCTCAGCGCCATCTCGAGACAGCGGATGACACTTCGTGCTGCCTGTCCCGTGGAATCCCACCCCACCTCTCAATGGGTAGTCAAACGAGTTTTTGTTGAACCGAGTTGCTTTCACAGACACAGAATGCATTCAAACATGAATCGCTTCTTATACTGGTTTTGAGAATGCAAATAAAACTTGTATATCAAAATATATTAGAAAATGTTTTCGTTTGAATGTACACTGAAGAGCCAGAAAATATGGTATAGGCGTGCGTATGCAAATAACAGAGGTATGGAACTAATCAGAGTAATGCGATGAGGTCGGCAGCTAGATCGGTTACTGCTGTTACAATGGCAGGTTATCAAGATTTAAGTGAGTTTGAACGTGGTGTTATAGCCGGCGCACGAGAGATGGGACATAACATCTCCGAGGTAGCGATAACATTTGGATGTTCGCCTACGACCATTTCACGAGTGTACCGTGAATATCGGGAATCCGGTAAAACATCACAACTTCGACATCGCTGCGGCCGGAAAAAGATAGTGAAAGAACGGGACAAACGACGACTGACGAGAATCATTACACGTGACAGACGTGTAACCCTTTCTCATATTGGAGCAGATTGAATTTGTGGAATTGCCTCCTGCATACCTTCAGACACTAGTCGAGTCCATGCCACGTCGTCTTGCGGCACTTCTGATGGCTTGGTTAGGAGGGAGTGATGGAAGGGGGCGGGGGATACACGATATTAGGCAGTTGTACCAGTTTTTTTTTGGCTCTTCGGTGGATATTAATGTCCTATTTCTGTCATAAAGCATTTCATTTTAAATATTCTTTACGTCCTCATGTTTTATAGTCCTCCAATACCGATACACGCCTTGAAGATTATGTCTCTAGCAGTTATAATATGCTGGTTCCTGCATTTATTTTGAAAATAAAACCTCTCATTTCCATTAAAGTGCGTTTTACGCTGATAGTTTCATACAATAAGCATCATACATGTATCCACATCAAACAGCTTCCCTTTTCAGGTTGTTTAGAAATAAATGTCTTACGAAGTTTCTTTCGTAATGTATATACTTACGTTGAATAATTGTATCATTTAAAGGCGTAATGTTGAAATATCATTATATCTGGCCAACAAATCGTCTTTTTTTATATTTAGCATATCCACGAGACTTAGATATACATACATGGCAAAGGAAGACTGTCGCAAAACTGTATTCTCCAACTGATTTGTCGGTCAATGTAATATACATCATCTTGTCAATATTTATGGGATTATACTTGCAATGTTGTTTTTAAAAATAATTATCAAAAAAGTAAATAAAAAAATTGCTGGTGTTTTGGGTCACATCAGAAACATAGGCTTTACATCAATTTATTCAGAATATGGCTCAACAAAGCATTATTGTTCTGGTCATTTATAAGATGTTACCTTTTTGCATCGAAACCGCCCCAAAAAAGTAGTAATTTGTTACATTGCTATAGGACTTTTATTTCCTCCTGGCTGACACAAAAAGTTTTCTTCGAAGATATGGCATCGTATTCACTCAATAACTTGTACTCTTCAGCTTTAAGGTTTATTGATTGTAAATTTCTTATTTTGAAATATTGATAATGGTGGTACACCTTTTTATTAATTACTTCATATGTAAACCAAGAGGTTTGCCAGTTTTGAACATTAAATGGAGTGAAGAGTTAATGTTACAGCACTTATTTTTAAAAAAGTTAAAGATATTATATAGAAGTATGCTCATTTACATTACTCAAGTACCCCAGAATGTTAAAAAGTATCTTTATTTTATCTATAGCATATTATTTAACGCAGAATTATATTCCGGCATTAAAGAATACTCAAACGAAGTAAATGTTCATTTTCGTTGTTGTACCATGATTAAACGGATATATATTGGTGGCACGCCTACCCATTGCCTTGCTCATAAATGCGAAATTAGCAAATTAAATTCACGTAGGTGGGCCCCTTATGTGTGACGTTTATTGCGTCGCAGGAAAGTTTAGAGTATAATTTCGTAGTCACTATTTAACAAATAATTTTCTTTTATCTACATATTTTCTGAAGCCTATATTGGTAAATATAAGGTAGTCGTGCACTTTCGCTCAAGTTGTATGTAAAATATTTTAATTTCTCTGGAGAACACTAAAACTTTTTAAAAATTTATTATAAATTTAAAAAAAACAGCAATGTAACGAAAACAGATTTTCTCTCCGTTTCTCACCAGTGTTTTCGCATATAGAAATGAGAAAATGTTTGAAAATTTACCACTCTGTGCCGTAAAATTTTCCAAGCAGTCGCTCAAGTGTTTTGAAGAAAACACAACAGGAAGAAAGTCCCAAAACTCAATGCATTAAATAAGTTGTACAATATATGTAAACATAGATAAAAAAAATAATTCCTTGGTCACACAAAAACTGACTACATAAAACATATTAGGAAGAGTAGAGAAAGAATCTTTGGTTTTGAAACAAATGATGATCTTGGTATTCAGTTACAACGCTGAGTTGTGAAGATGAGCATTATGAGGGCAACTCCGAAGAGTTGACGGGAATGATACCCGGACCTGGGACTGCTGCCCATTCTAGTGGTAGAACCACAGAGTATATCCAGTAAATTAAGTCAGAGAAAACACTGGGTCTTTTGGTCAGCTACGACAGACTTTGCTCCATGCAACTGCAAAAAACAAATTCAAGAGAGACACATCTCAACAAAACTCCATGGGAAAGTGCTAGCAGTCAAATGTAAATATGAAAATTAAAGTCACTCCACAAAATAATTACCAAAATTCACTACGTTAAGTATATTATTCTTTAAGAAATAATGAGTTCTGATATATTCTATAATGACACGTAGTTTCGTACCCAAATAAAACTATTTGTCGTCTGGAAGTAAAAAAAAAAAAAAATGCAATACGAAGTTGCAAACAGCTTCACTAATTTTAATGTCATCGAGTGTACCTGAATAAAAAACACTATACAAATTGTACAAGAAAGTACCTATATTTGGATCAACTTACCGAAAATTAAATGAAAGAGTATGAAAAGTCAAAAAATTCGATGACATGATATGAAGTAACTTAGTCCCCTACCAAAATCACATCGAAACTCTACACAATTTAACCAAATTTTTTTTACTTAACCAGTGGTCACTCACAACGTCAACAAAGCTCCTGTGGAAAAGACAAAGCGAAATAACATTGTGTCCCATACCACAGTTCACAAAAACGCATGACCAACTACCGAAAACCGAAACACGAGAGTTACCACAAAAACAGCAAAAATAAAAATGAACTAACCTGCCAAACTTATTAATTCTTAAACCTAAGAAGTGACCATGAAATCATTCGTAGTTGTAGCAAACATACTTTTCTTTACATTATTCAACAATGAAATATCAGATATGTAAATGTAAACAAACTGCCGAACTATTAGACATTGTACTTGTGTATAGTAATGTACGATCTAAATGCAAGTAATGATAGACACCACAGGAATCACAATGAAAACTGGAAAATGTTAGTCTGGACTCCAATACCAATGAACCGAAAGAGTCCCCAAAAACATCGCAAGCAGAAAATTATTTTAAAACACAGTGTACGAATATCGCGAATAAAATGCATGTACAAACACACTATGAATAAATGAAACCTTGCAAAATACCGAAATTCTAATTGTCAGCAAACAAAACCACAAGTCGTCAACAGAATCAAATCCTGCAAAATTATATTTCAAACATCTGGAATAACCAGTAAAATTATTTAAAAACTCGGCAAAATCATTTTAATGATCGCACAAATATAATGAAAAAACTTCCGAAGAATTTTAAAAATCATCGGAGGTTTTGAGGAGTCAACGAACGTAAGAATGTAAACAAACACCACTCAACCTAGTGTAAAACACAGTCGCGCAGTTGGCAGCACTGCGCCGACAAGATGGGGTCGGCCATGATGAAACAGTAGCGCTCCGAAGACGCGTACTAAAGTACAAATTACATACCGGTAATTGACGGTAAATAAAATTACTTTCAAACATATAAACAGTGAAGAGACTTATGCCCAATGAATAAAATCACTTTAAAACTGCAAATAAACTAGTGCAACAATAAACACGAGTCTTAAAAACACAAATTACCGCAACGTAAATCAACATTGCACGCAGTCTAAGTTTCGTCTCGTCACGAAACATTTACAAAATACTTAAATACAAACTCATGTGAATTAAAAATGAGATTTAATACTTCCAAAATTAGTGCAAATAAGATACACTTACAAACACGTGAAACAAACTTGATGTGGTGAGCACAAACATACAGACTGTTATGAGTGAACAAGATACGAACTCAGTTTCACCTATCAAAATTTACCGTGCCCAAAAAACATTCCACCCAAGGAATAAAGAACATCAATGAACAAGTGAAAACAGTCGTAATATGACCGTGACTATCTACGTACGACAGAGATACACATACTGCAAATGGCCGGCCGGCGCGCGGACGAGCGCTGAACTCAAGGTCAACAGGCACATTAAAATACACACACGTAATGTTTAGGAACTGAAATAAAGTGTAAAACAAACATGCAATTGTCAAAACTATGTTCACTTTAACTTATACTTATTAATATAGCCGGGACCACGCAACAAATTCATTATAAACACAGACAACTTTGTGAAAGTGCTAGAAATGTAATCGGTTGTAAACAAACCACAAATAATAATCGTAAAACGTACAAATAATGAAACATTAGCTCTGCTACCACTTATGTAGCAGTTTGTAGATAATTACCACGCTTATGGCTACCACTAATGTACTGTGGTGTGTGGCATGGTTGTTAATAATATGATTGCTTTCAGAAATATAAATAATATCATTTTAAATCACGACATTCAACCATGCTCAGAGTGGCAAATTACCTCAGTGCCTGGTAAACAAACAAACACAGTATCCATTAAATATATTATGCAATCAATAATCACTCTAACAACAAAACATTATACTGGAAACATTATACTGTGGACACTTATTTAAAATTATAATATTCTTCTGCTACCTTAATTGCAAGACACTACTTAGCCACTATTACTATTTAATTGTGTGGAAGGTGTATGTACTAGGCAAATGGACACTACATACTTTTGACCAAGAAACTGATTCTAGTAATACTTTACTAATTATTATTATTTTAATTATTTATTTTTATGTCCAGAGGTAAACATAAATGAAAAGAGTATGAACTTTTAGTTTCAGAATAAATTAACTGACTTGAATATATATATATATATATATATATATATATATATATATATATANTTGCAGTTGAACATAAGTTAACTCGATAAAATATTTTGGCCTTAAAAGCCTTGAAAATTTAAATCCTTGGAAAACCCTGGAGTGCACCCCCTACAATCGAACTAAATTTAATTTGAAATACAAATGCATACTTTCTTATACTTGGCTAATGATTCGGATTAATCAAAAATGCATAAATGATGGATAAATACTGCAATCATATTTTACATCCCAAACATTGTAAGAAATAAAAGTTCATCTATCAGTGACGCGTTAACCATATCTATGTGAGCCAGAAGATAACAGGATTAATAAAAATAATGTTCCATGAAGCTAGCACTTGCTGATATTTCTCCAGGCGAAGTCATGAAGCTGGAGATAAAACTTAGCTCGGGCGGCAAACGTGGATAAGCCGGGCAAGTAGTTCTAAAATAGAATAAATACTTGAAAATTTGAATTAAAACATCGAAAACCATGATATTTAACTGGGTATAAAACGTGGTATAAAATTGGGTCCATCTGGAACACACAAACAAGAATAATCGTAAAAAATGAATTACTTGTTCCAGAGTCAATAAAACATGGCAAGTCCTACCGGAGAAAGACTGATGCTGTACTCGCCCATCCCGGAGGGAAGAGAACAAACTGTGTAGGATAATGAAGTATATTCACAAATTAAAATTCATACATATTTACTAAACTATTATCTCTGCACTATCCTACATGATGCTTACTAAATAAACTGCTGCAGGGGAAGCATCCTCCTGTTGCAACCTCCCCGAACACGGGAGCACACAGCGAACACACACGGGAGCACACGGCGAACACGTCATGTCGCGACCGCGTCTGTGCAGTGTCAGCAGAAAACTGTTAGAAATGGCAGAAGGATACAAAATTGTATGCTGCGCAGTGCGCATGGGTACAAAGGTAACAAAATTTAGTTCGGCGCCCATACCTAGAGTGCGCTGGGTGTACCGAAAACTGCCCACAACTACACAAAACTGTTCTACAGCAAGAATTACATGCGTTGCACACCTGGCAAGTAGCGCGGACAAGATACAGTGCGAAGCATTCTACGCTTCAAGGAATGCGAGCGTGTCAACTAACATCCGGTGCCAGCTGAGCTTTTTGCAGCAAGCAACTGGCTTCCCGACAGGCTTGGCAGCGAAGTTAACTCTGTACTAATTCCAATGCATGAATACTTGATAACTGAAATAAAAATTTATGAAATAACACAATTGCCCTAAACTTGGAATAATTAACCATATGCCTAAACTTTACCAACATACTGACACAATTAATTTGACAAAAATATCAAAATATACGGAATTAGGTAAAACCTGAAGAATATTGTGACGTAAAATTTTAGAATGGCACAACTTTTTCAAGCTTATTTATAAGAACTGCAGTTGTGTCGGCTACATTCTGCCACGTTTGGTGATGTTCTATTCCCTTCCTGCTAAATTCTTAGATAATTAGGGAAATAGGCTACTTAGTATGTGTTTTATCTGCAACTTTGGGCTTTATAAAAATAAAAACCTTTAAGATAGTAAAAAAGATAAAACAGGAAAAGTTGAAACAAAGTATCTCTTCTCCCCGCTTAATTTGAGAAGTTTGACGGCATTTCCTGATAGTGTCCGCGAAATTCTAACTATCGAAACACCATATCAAATTAACAACAAAACACATTATTAATTTTTGTCGTGGGGGAGAATCGTACTGTTCAAAACTCGTTTTATACACGTGGGTTGTGTTTAGAAAATAAGAATATATGATTTTGTTACATATATCTAAACTAAAATGAAGGTTTGTATAGTTTCATTTCAATATTATGAAGTAAAATAACATTATCTTATGTCTGGTCAGTATTATAACGCTTTGGCCAGATAATTGTTAACTATAATGATGTGCCGTATTTGCTTTAGAGAAAGCAGTAGTTAGTGATGCGTTTTTGTGCCATAGCTACATTTGTCGACGAATATCAAAATGTTTGTAATTTAAATAACCATAAAATCAAAAAGAAAATCGGAAGACAATTCAGTGCTGTAAAATGTGCCTAAAATTTATGGTTTAATTTAAGAATGTAAAAATTTTTCTAACTTTCTAATTTTATTTTTTACTTCACATAACACTCTCCAATTCCTTTTCTTAACATATGACTTTTTCATATTTTTTCCGTGGCTATTTCAACATACTGAAACTTTTGTTTGAAACGTTTACAGTTATTTATGAAATAAACCATATAATAGCTGTGTCTCGAAAATATTCTAACTTGGGATTTTAAACAACCATGCAAATGGAAAATTCTATTATTCGGAAATTTTGTAGAATGGAACTCTCTGAATTTGAAATAATTTTTGGATCTTAACATATCTTCAGCATTTGATTGATTGTGCGAAAACGGGACGGCTAGTTGTACTGCAAGGATAGAAATGCCAAAAATCATTTTCTGTGCTGTCTCAATCTGTTATATTGCTAAGAATCAACAGTGCGAAAGAAATGTTGAATGAAACAAAACTGGTTAGACCTAATCATGTCATTTTCTTTTATAGGGACAATTAGATATTAAGTTGCTCTAACGGAATTATTTTGTTATCTTTATGTATTTGTCGCAAACGTGTAATCAGTGGCGGTAAATGACTCTCAAGAATAGTGCAGCGAGAATGATAATGAACCACCACCCACCATCCCTACTTTACAACTGCAGTAGTGTGTATGGAGCTCATCCCCTCAACATTACTTATAGCCCTATCATTAACTGTAGTGTGATAAGACTGTATAACGTAACTTCGCCACCTAGTATGCTACTTCGATTGAGGTATAGGTTGTTTGCGATAAAGTAAGCACTCTTGAAATCAACACTTGAAAAAAAAATCACTGCCTGCAACTGCGTATATTTTAACGTAAGCAGGAACCACGATACTCACAGTTAAGTTGGCAGCGAACTACGATAAATAGTTCCATGTTTTAACATCTTACTAGAAGTAAAGTTAAAAATTGTTGTTACCTGCAATTCAGTTCCTTTTTACTGTATGCAAATAAGAATAAAATGTGGCGTGATAGTAACACGTCCGTATCTTCCAAATCATCACCAGGCTGACGCAGCGTTCAAGTTAGCTGGTTCATTGTTTTGTTTTGGAATTTTTTCCCGGTCCACGCTAGTGTGTCAACAAAATAGCCGTTTACGACCAACGCGATTTTAAATGTTTGTTTGTATCCTCTGAAATAAAGTATTCAATAAATAAAGTAGTTCTATACGTTTTCTGAGTGAAGTGGCATTGTTTGTTGTTTTTGAGCTGTATTTCGACTTAGTTTATTGTCCAAGAAATATTTGGAATTTTATGTAATATGTCGACCTGGTAAATGTGCTGCTTCATGCAATTGATGTCACTATAAATTTTTAACCTAGAATAAACTTGAATCTTCAGATTACTGTGTTTTGTTATATTTGCGAAATGTATTACAATTATGAAAGCTTAAATAAATGTGTGCGTGTTATTTAGTATTTATGCGATACCCAACTTACGATCGAAGAGTTAACACCTCGGCGAGAGTTTGTGGATGCATTTTCTTGAAATGCATTGTCATCGGCTAGGTATTGTGTTTTTGATATCGTGGTGGAGATATATTCATATCTGTATACACATTTAAATTTTATAAGTGAGAAGTTATTTTCTTTTCGTAAGCATAGCTTACATTAGCAAACGTTAGTGTTATGTGCTTGAAAAACTGCGTGGCTTTACGACTTTTCACAAAACTGGCATCGAGTGACAAATATTACCGCGGAAGTATGCTGTTAAATCTTGTTTCTATTCTATTCTGTTGGGCCATTTAGTTTCATGAAGATAATTGTTTTCGCTACGGTACTCTTAATGTAATAGCAACGCCCGCAATTTGCGTGTGCGTAGTCTTGTACTAAAATATAATTTTTGTGAGGTTTTTACGCCATATAATTCTACTCATACATGTTGTTAAACAAAATTCTTAGGTCATTTAACGATGGTTCAAGGAACGTTGTCTTCTGTATGAAGGAGTAAAAACACTTTATTCTAAAAGTTTCAGTTGGAAAACTTTTCAAATGTGAACGTTCAAAACGTATTGGCGTTGTTTTTGTAACGGAAAATAGTATTTTTAAATCTCCTGCTATTCTGTTGACGACTTAAATCAAACATATTTTCATATATCATCGGAAATGTTGACCATAGTTAAAGACATTACTGTGCGTCTTAACAGAAAAAAGAATTTTGAACATCATTCATTGATCACAAACCAATATTTTGTTCTAAAGTAAAAGTGTGTGTGTTTATAGTGTTTATTACAATATTTTTTATGTTAATTTAATGAGTATGCAGTGGGCATATGAGCCAGCTGATATACACACCATCTGAAAGTCACATGGCAGTGTTTATTTTGATAGGTTCGCTGAAAGACAGGCAGCCAATGGGCTGAAAGTAGAAATATAGCGGCGCTTTCAAAAGTGCTCACTTTACCGTGATCAGCCTTTACCCACTTCACCTGGCTTATGAATTGTTCGCCCCTGCGTGTAATAATTGTTTGGTACAACCAAAGAATTGTTTGATTTCGTTAACTCCACTTTTATTTTCTCACAAAGTAAAATGCATTATATTGTGCCCGCACACTTAACGACAGCAGGTGAATCAAGGAAGTTTGCAGTTCTGAACTCGTTTGCACTCGATACACATATACATTGTTCTTCCGTAGCCAGTAGCCTTATTGTCTAGAAATAGTCTTTTTAATCTCGGGCGTAGTGATGATTGGTACGACGTGAATATAACTATAACTCAAATGATTCAACTAACCCAAATACATTTAACTTTAAATATAGGCACGGTGTGAAAGAGACACGCGCATTAATGAATTGAATACATTTAAAACCACAGTAATTTCGACAGGACACAGCACTTTCAAACCTCTCCTTAACCCATTATTTGGATACTACTCTGAATACAGTGGCGTAGCCAGAAATTTCTCATGGAGGGGGGTGGGTCACTGACTGAAGTTAAGGGAGTCAGAGCAATTAGGACACATTATAGAAGAAAATTACCTCAAAGTATAATTAATCTCAGCACGTTAAACAAAAATTTTCTAATTTTTTATCACAGTTGAAGGATTATCAATAATTTTAATACTAGTGACAACTTAATAGAGAAAAAGGGGTTTACAATAACCCCCCCCCCAGCCCTTGAAAATTTACGCCCGTGTCTGAATGGTTATGGAATCTGTTCGCGTACGCGGGAAAAATTTAAGTAACATCTAAGGTACAATGAAATGCTCACTTAAGTTAGCAAACAAATATATGTTTTCTCATCGCTATTCACAAGGCATTCTTGCATTAGTATATAACAATGGAAGTACATACAAACAAAGGAATATCGCGCAGTCACGTAAATTATGCCGTTGTACAATTATACTTTTAGCTCGTAAATACACATTTTTCCAATTGAATAATAACAAGTACCGTAAGCGAGTGTCACTTTGTGACAATTTGGGGTGACTTTGTGGCATATAAAATCTCATTTAAATGTCTTCCTATTTCAGTGGGATGTTTAAGATTTTCAGTGGTGCGAATTTAACCAATGAACATTAAAATTGCCTCTTTGAAATGGAAGAAAATTTAAATAACAGTGAAAAAATCCTGTGTCACAAAGTCTTCCCCCATGTCACCCCGCTTATGATACTTAATAACATAGTCTACATTCCAATTGTCTGCAAGATTATATATTTCACAATCTCCTAAATTTAGTTTATTTTACATAATTCACTACCAGAAACAATTTTTTTCTATTACTTATGTTACGATGTACAGTAAAACAGGGTTTTGGAAATTTTAAAATTTCTTCGGAGTTCACAACTTGTGACAAAAAACAGAACCTCTTATTAGCAGTCTGCTGTCCTATTCAGTAAACTACCTGTAAAGTATGTGAAAGAAGATTATACATGCTGTTTAAACTCTACATCTAATTAAATCTGCGTACTTACATCTTCACCTCCTGTTTTCATTTGAAATTGTTCTATCGACAATGCAGACACCAAGGTTACTCTTAATCCACTTACACGCGGTGTAGTATTCTACTTGTTACATAAGTACGAAAGCGCGAGCGTTGTTTGACATCCAACCAAATAAATACTGATAGTGAAACCAACTGATTTTGATGCCGTAACAATTTCGGGTATAAACAATATCAAAGTTTCCCACTTAACAAAACATTTTAACATTCAAAGCAAGCTAGTGATTTAAAAATATAAATTACATAAATTAAAGACAACTATACTGATTACCTGACTATTTACTAGTAAAAAATATTGCGACAATATCGAAACAACATAATCAGGGTTTAGAAGACGATATTGTTAAATATATTTTAGTTCAAGGGCACGTGTGCAGATGTTTAGAACAAAAGCAGTTTGGTTGCATGAATTAATATATGTTCAGCACAAGAAAATACTTTCAAAAAGTATGTTTTTTTTTACTAGTAACTTATATTTTTCAGGGTCTCGAAATGCTTTAACTTTTTCCTTGCTTTAAGTTTTTCCTGGCTTTAACTTTTTCCTGGCTTTAACTTTTTCCTGGCTTTAACTTTTTCCTTGCTTTAACATTTCCTTGCTTTAACATTTCCTTGCTTTAACATTTCCTTGCTTTAACATTTCTTTGCTTTAACATTTCCTTACTTTAACATTTCCTTGCTTTAACATTTCTTTGCTTTAACATTTCCTTACTTTAACTTTGTGTGTTTCTTGAAATAAATATATGAATATATATGTAAAATTTTAATGTTTGTTATTCACGTGTTCTATAGATGTATAAGAGAGGTTACATAATATGTTAATTTGTATTTTATCCATGTAGTAGATAACTAAACTCATCTTTAATTGTGAAATAAAATACAGTATGCATTCTTATAAAATCTATTTCTGATTGATTTTATAACAACTGAAATATTAATTGTAAACATATTATTATTCCATATCTAGGAACAAATCATTTCCCAATTTGGTAAACATAAATCAATTTATAAGCAAAATTGGACTAAGGCTTTGGTTGTAAAAAATCTTCCTTAAAAATAAAATTTCCTAACTGCCTCAGTTTTGTTGCCAGGCATAGCATAAATCAACAAAGCTTGAAATAACTTAAAAAGTTGTATTATAATTATTTTACAACAGTTTAAAGCATAAGTTGTTAAATTAAGAAACACAACAAATTAGTTGTCAGTATTTGTCCAAGAATGTTTTGCTATAAAACTAACCGTGTGCCTCAGATAGATCATGACATATTGGGTGCTCACTTTGCTCAGTCAGTCTCTGGCTTTTGAGTGTGTTTATGAATTGTTCGATTAACACAATCGCTTTCGGTAGTAAATGTAATTATTATCATACGCTAGAACGCAGTGCTAATGCAGTTTGTACACTGAAACAGGAACTATTATTCTGTTGTACGATAGTATTTACAGGGTGAAGTTCTTAAAATTATAAAATGCTTTATAGTTAAATAACTTGAATTTAACTAGACGAGTGTTTTTTCAGGTTTCAGCAAGTGGACGTTCAGACGAAAGCGTGTCATTTATTCTCTACCCGGTTCCGGGTGTCTAGTAAGTCAGGTACTGTTAGCGTCAAACGTTGTGAGGGCCGGTCCCCCTAGTACTAGTTTACATCCCACTTCCCTCGCAGACCGAGGGTTTGGCGTGTCGCATCCCCCCCCCCCNCCCCCCCCGGGCCCTTTGTCATAGAACGACGTTCGCTTCCTGCAAACACTCACTGGCCACTTGAGTTTGAAAGGTACATCAACACGTAGTATATTGCTGAAATTTTTGTTTTGTTGCATAGTTTGCTGTGCGTCAGCGTAAGGTACTAGATGTTCTGGGTTTAAGCCCCAGGAAAGCATGGATGTATTAATTTTTTCTGCTACGCGTATTTAAAAATGTATTGGCATGAATATGAAATTATTACAAAAGTGAGTGGGGATAACCTCAATATCATAGTCAGTACCAAAAATTAATAAGACATATTTTTACTCAGTTTGTCAAAATATTTTATTTACTATCAAATGCTACCAGAAAAATTAAATTTAACATAAATGAAGTAGTTTCACTGTAATTGCATAGTTTTATATAAAACTACGCATTAACATTAAAACCCAGTAAGCGAGACAATTGTGCGAAAATATTGTTTGCAGAGGTTGGTGATAAAATCGATAGACATATCGTTACGAAGTTAGTTAACTTATTTGTTCGCCTGCCAGTAGAATATTTCTGAAAAGCGGAATTAAAAATAGTCTACATATAACTAAAGTCCTCCAGATTCCAACACCTAACTGAGTTAGAGTTTCAAGCAATCTTACTGTATGTAATTTGTTTATTTTATCTTTATTTTCTGCTCGCGCAGTTAATTAAATGCTTGCCTCTTCTACCACTGAAGTTCAGTAAATATGCATACATTTCAATAAACAAATACAAAAACTGTTAGAATTCAATCTTAAATATATGTACAAGCTATTTGGTAACGTGAATTTCCTGATAATAAAGTATTATGACACACAATGATTAATTGATTGATTGATATGTTTGGACGAGTCTTAGCATAAGAGAGATCTTCAGAACCTATGTGGTGTGGGTGAAATGAGATGGACATGGAGCAGCGCCTGAACGCAAGGTGGGGAAAATGTGATACCCCGAGATAACCCACCAACCACAATTGCCACATGCTAAAATCCCGGTTGGCATCGCCAGGAACCGAACCCGTATCACAGTGGTGGCAGGCGAACTGCCTCAACCGCGGCTTTCGACATGCTATGATAACAATTGTGAACTAAATATTTTTTTCAAGAAGCAACTTCCAGATGTCAAACCAATGTAAATAATTTAATAATATGAATAGTTAACAACACTAATTTTCAAGTGTTATATTAGAAAAGTATAAAATTACTCACCATAGATTGAATAGACGAAGGACAATGAATACAAATAAAGAAATCATTAAGCCTCCAAAACACAAAATTTAAAAAATGCAGTGACATAATCAGTTAACAACCACCAATTTACAAGTAATATCTATAATTTAAAAAGATAATAAAAATTGAATACAGTTTGATAGTATATTATTAGAACAACATGATGATAACATTAAACAATAAAGACCCAAGATTATGATGTGACAAATAAGCATAAATAAAGAAAAATACTGAAATACAAATATTCAGTTGTAACCAATTATTACTGAACAAGACCTGAGCATATCATGTTAAGGTACATACTGACTATAAGAATAAGCAGTGATACCAAGATCATGGTGTGGGGGAAAAAAAAGTAAAAATAGGGGAAAAGATACTAAAATGTTTAGCTCAAATCTACTTATTTAAAAGTATTCAGAATTAAAACTATTAATTGCTAAAATTACACCATGCAACTATTATGATTCCAGTTGCTTCTACAAAAAAGATTGAATGTAATAGTATAAGTAAATATAAAATACAGATAATGTATGTATTAGTATTAGTACAAATAAATGTGGATAGCAATTTTACAAACTGATAACACATACTACGAATACGTCTAAACATAGCCTTGTTAACAGTGTTTATTCACTGTTTTTGAGGAAGCTTAAGGAAAAGTAAAACTGTTCATAGCTCAGTAATTAAAAAGAGATTAAGCAAAATAAATTAATGACACTGTATAGTACATTTATCAGCAAGATATAATCTTTTTTCAATATTTAGAATAGCTGAGCTAAGCAAGAGCTGTCGCTATTACATTCTAAGTACAGTATGGCCATGTTGCTGGAATATCCTGTCGACAGCGAATATTTTTTCTCTTAGTCGATGGATTTCAAGCAATTCAATGAGAGTAGCTTTTATCATTGTTTCGTCGCAAGAGACCCTTTTCCTTGTAACCACGCCACGATTTATTTCTTCGCGTCATATTTTGATGGTGGCCTTTCTACTTGCTTAGAATGATATGGTGCATTGTCCATAACTATCACGGAATTTGGTGGCAGATTTGGTAAAACTTACTGCAAAATCAACTTCTCAAAATTCAGAGCATTCATCTGCCCATGATAATCACCTTTCGTCGAATTTGCCTTGTAAATTAACTGCCCGCCCAGAAGAAAGCCTTCTTTCGACCCGAAATGCACAACAATAAGTCTGTTTGCTGCATTACCACTTTATACCAATCCTTCAACATCACCTTTCTTTTGCTAGCACTTCTTAAATGTCAAATTAGTGTCGATCCACGTTTCGTCAATGTAAAATATGTTCCTACCGTATTTTGTCAGCTGTTTCATTGTTGTCAAATACTTCGAACGCCACACGACGATGTCAGCTCTTTCAAAAAGAAACATCCGCTTCTCTTGTGATATTTTCCACAAGACGCCCATGTTTTGTGCAGTCTTCGTAGAGACGACTGACTCCAATTCCACCCAATCTTTTCACGCAGAACTGGCATAAGTTTACCTACAGTTGGTACGATTTTCTTGACGATGTAAAATTCTCTAATAGTGTCCCTTATCACACAACTGCCAAAGCTATAGATAACAATTTTCGTAGTTGTGTTTTTGGCGTGAAATTACAGAAAAAATTATACATAAACTTATTTTCTAGACACTTTGTTTAAGATTTACTATAAACAATATAAACATATACATGTATACCGGTAACTTATGTCCCAAAGCTTCTGAACAATAAGTAAATGAAAAAATGAACGAATTTCACTTCCCTCTGAATTTGTTCTCTTTGAAATACTATGATTTATTACCATATTTATTTGTTTTATATAGATAAATAAAACCAAATATCAAAAGTTTTTTCTTTAATATAATGTATTTTAATTTAAGTTTCGATGTACGCTTATAGCATTACAAACTGTATGTGTAAAAGTACCACAACATAATTTTTCCTTTAAAAAAAAAAAATATATATATATAATCTATAAATAGTATAAAACTCAACGTCTGTCTGTCTGTCTCTCTGTCTGTCTGCCAGTCTGCCTCCCTGCCAGTCTGCC
>NQII01000549.1:536513-568557 GCA_002778355.1 Clitarchus hookeri | reverse complement strand
GATAAATTAACAATTACGTTAAAACTTTAGAACTATTTCCTCTCTTTGTGCTGGCAACCTAACGGCATAACTGTATCCGCGCTCGCCGCTGTTTGTAATGTTATATGCATGTAGCTAACGGCTAGGGTGTTTTTTCAAATGTTGATTTTCAAAAGTTTCTTCCAGTCGTGAACCGACTGTAGTTACTCTCCCTGTCATTTTACATTCCCTATTCCCTGCAAAATGCGTTTCGGTAAAAATATTGAACGCAGGAAATAATTTTTTTTGAGGATAGAAAACGTTACATTGTGAATTACGTGTGCGCGTGTGTGTATGTATATGTAATATATATTTTATTCATACACATATACACACATGCATAGGTGCAATTATTTATTTATTGCAGACTTTAGTTCGGTTTAGGTAGCAAATTCCTTTGTGTTATCGTTTATGTTGACTGGTATATCTAGTTTCCTCGTGGTGCTTATTACCCAGATTTTATTTCGGGTGTTTATTGTTATTTGCAGTAGTATAGAGACCCGAGCTAAATTTCGGGGGACGTGTCAGCACACTGGCAGGGTCGGACCGAAGTGTTGGAAGGTGGGAAGGAGGGACACATCCTTCCCCACTCCCATCCCCCTCTGCTCATGAAGTCCGTGCTACTCTTTGCGGCACTGGTTACCCCGGGCCACTTTTCATTACAAATTAAGCCTAGCTCCTTTGTTTTAATATATAGAAAATCCGCACCCGGGAATTTTTAATTCAGGTAAGCTTTACCAATGGTGCGGATGAATGATTAAAGTGATATGACAGAGAGCCTGAAAAATGTAACAATTTAAAAGTTTCACTTCGCATTTTAAAATAGTTAGAATTAAAAACANATATGACAGAGAGCCTGAAAAATGTAACAATTTAAAAGTTTCACTTCGCATTTTAAAATAGTTAGAATTAAAAACACCATAAATTTCGCTCTCTTACGCCATGACAGTCTGCAGTATCAGCAAAACGGCGTTTGTTTGAACGTTCTATCATAAAAACTGACTACGTAGACTCTATTTTAGTTTACATGGAAATTCCTATATTGTCCCACTGCCGGCGAAGAGAGGGAGTGCGCCCGTAACTAGCCAAACTCTGTCCATAACTGGCCAAGGTAAGGTAAACAAAAATGGCCCAAGCATGGCCTATATGAGTAATCATCAATGGCTCATTGGTGTACCACTTAGCAGCCAACATATGGCTAGCAGTGCTTCAATCATATGTTTAAACATAATTCAGTCATCAAATAAGCACAGCAGTAGAGTAGTAAAGCCACATCGGGACCAACAATTTTTCGTAAACGGGAGCTGTGTGTCTGTGGCTGTGACTGGGGCTGGGAGTCTTCGGGTCGACTCTGACGAGCTCTGAAGTGTTCAGCCCGATGCAGGGTGTGCTCGGAACCCATTAGGCTAGGCAAATTAGGAAAAATAGGGGAAAGTTTAGGTATAGTCGTAATCGTTGTCATTCTTGATATTTTTTGGGTCGCTGAACACGAATCTGAGGTTTCCTGACAGAATTTTTGCCCGGAACATTGTTTTTTTTGCAAAAAACCTCAAAATGTTGGCACTTTTTTTTGTTTTCTGCCTATATCTTGGGAACTATGCGTTTTTTTTTTAAAAGACCATTCCATACAAACTTAAACTAGACACAATTGCCTACATTTTATGCCCATAACATTTTTTTTCTACAACCAACTGTTCCGTCGCTAGAGCGCGCCAAAAAAGGGGCAAAATTCCCAAAAATAGCAAAAATTCCATATTTCGACTTTCTACGCCCGATGTCCGTGGAAACGGCCCATGTTATAATAGTTTTGACCATGTATGGTACTGAACTTGATGAAATACACTTAAAATAAATATAGGGCCCAATTGTTTTCAAAGAATTGTCTAAAATCAAATTGAAAGAAAGACAAATTAGTGAAAAAAGTTATACTTAGCTATTGTTATATTTACATTAAAATTACTTAATACTAATAATAAATGGCGTAATTACAGGTAAAAGACAATTTTGAAGAATGATGAAACTAAAACAGGTACGTATTTGTAGGTATTTGTGTGTACAGATCCAGTCCATTTACTGGGTATTTTCCGGTGGGTGGGGTATTCATTCATCTGGAACAGACAGGAAAAGTGGGTATTAGTGGTTGTTAGTTTGGTAATATTGGTAAGGAATATGCTGTAGGTAGGTACCTATGTACTTCAGAAATATTTACTGTTATTAACCTGTGGCGTAACTTGTGGGGTTTCACTCGTCGACTGAGGCTCGTTGGAGATACACATCTGTAAAGAACAGGATGGAATTAGTGGCGTACTTGAGATATTGTTAAAAATATAGGAATATGATGGTTCTTCTATACGTAAGAGAAGTTGATAGGTACTACTTATGTGAAAACAAGGTTTGGAATTATAGGTGATGTTACATACCTTTAGAGCTCGTAGCTATTTCTTCTTTCTCCTTCCTCCTTCTCATCCTCCTCCTCCAGTGACTCTAACGCTTCCTCCTCAGTTCGCAATTGAATCCCAAGTTCGACTTGAAAGTCCCAATCTTCGACCTCGTCCTCATCGTCACTTGGGGGCACCACTGCGTTGTTGCATGATCTGTGCGCGCAGTGGATGCACAGATAAGTGCACTTTAGCCCCCCTTCAGGCAGCTGCAGTTCCGTGCACAGGTCTTGGTGCACTTGCACATTACCAACTTCAGCAGTTCGGTGGGGAGCGGGGTCTAGAAGAGTCGTGGTTGATTCGAGCCCGTTGCTGGTCCTCTTCCAACCCCAATCCTCAGCTCGTTTCTCGACCCCCATCCATTGCTGCACTTGAAGGTACACTCTGTAACTGTGCTATGCCGCTGCAGCTGCTGAAGGTGGTAGCGCAGCTATTTTCGACGAAGCCTTGAACGCTGCCTTCTTGTAATTAAGGAAGCGCAGGTGGTTCAGATAGGGTGCAGTCCTCCCGCTGTAGCCGTATACTTCGACCAAAAATCGTTCTCCTGCTTCTACGATGGTCTGGGGAGTGGCGTTGCTGTCTTTGAAAACACTGACGACGTCAGCAAGGTCACGATTTTTAGTGAGTGCTTTTACAAACTTCAATTTCCCCTGGTTGAATGGTGCTGACGTCGTGTCACAGCCACTCCTAGCATGTAAGAACAGAATGTTCTCTGCAACACTGCAACAGTCTTGTTCTTTACAGCGAGAATTGGAGAGTATGTTGTTGATGGGGTTTTGTCTTTTCCTGGCTTTAAGAAGAAAACGTTGTTTTCCTTGCACAAACCAATGAGAATCACCAACAGGTCTACATCTTCTCCCACCACGACCACACTCTCATTGGATTTAGCCAGTGACAGCTCTTCTGTGACTATCAGCGTGTCCGCATCTTCTGGTGCTTGTTTCGCAGTCATGTTGTGTGAGGCAAGCTTTTTCATTATCATGGCAATCAGTCGTTTTTTGTTATTTGGGTTGGCCAGGAATTTTTCTTTCTTTGTGGTCGGGGTCATGGTTTCATCAAAGAGGATGTCCGTGGAACTAGTTTTCATAGATCTTTTCAACCTTTCTGCACTTTTCGTTCCACCTTGCGCATGTTCGGGGTACCCATTAAAGACAACTGTTGTTTGGGATCCATATGTTGTTATAACGTATCCAACATATCTGTCACATATTTTTGAAAAAGATTGGTTGTCGGGCCAGACAACTTTATACAGCAACAACCCACCATCGATCACGTACTGCACTTGACCGCTGAATTCCTTGTTTTGAATGGGGACGAATTCTTTGTATAACTTTGATTTGGTCCCTTTTCGCAGACCATTCTCAAACGGAGAGAAAGAGTAAGGTCCCTGGTCGTACGTCAAGAGGTATTCCAGCTCTTCATCTGAATTCTTAATTACACTGATTCGTTGAAACAACGTGGTGGGATTAATGAGGAAAACTTCGTTGTCTACTGATATTGCGTTGCTCATTATGGCAAGTGGCTGGACAGGGTCATTACGTTGAAAACAATTGGACCCAATATTTATTTCAAGTGTATTTCAGCGGACCGCGTATTTATTTTTAAGTGTATTTCATCAAGTTCAATACCATACATGGTCAAAACTATCATAACGTGAGTCGTTTCCACGGACATCGGGCGTAGAAAGTAGAAATATGGCTTTTTTGCTATTTTTGGGAATTTTGCCCCTTTGTTGGCGCGCTCTAGCGGCGGAACGGTTGGTCGTAGAAAAAAAAATCATGGAAACAAAATGAAGGCAATTTTGTCTAGTTTAATTTTGTATAGAGTGGTTTTTTAAATAAACGCATAGTTCCAAAGCTATAGGCATAAAATCAAAAAAAGTGCCAAAATTTCGAAGTTTTTTGCAAAAAAAAAAAAAAACAATGTTCCGGGCAAAAATTCTGTCAGGAAACCTCAGATTCGTGTTCAGCGACCCAAAAAAACCACAAGGAATGACAACGGTTACGACTATAACTAAACTTTCCGCTAAAGGCCCCTTTTTTTTTCCTAATTTACCTAGCCTACATCGACTCGGGATTTTCGAACGTGCTAGAGAAGGTGCTCAGCAGTTACGTCCACTTACACTTAAAGCATATGTCTATTTCTAAGATTCTGCAGATATATTGGTTTTATAGACATGGTAAATGTCAAATCAAAAATCTGTATAAATTATCCGATAAATTTTTTTTTATTTAAAATATTTTTATAAATATATTTAATTTAATTATATTTAATTCGTACCGAAATCGTATATTCAGAAGTCTTATTCGTTACTAAATCTCAAATCTCCTGTCTTAAAGTCCAATTCTTAGCATGATGTCAGAATATGTAAATTATTCAATGTCTCGTCTGTTATGTAGGCATAAGTATGCTACTCGGATTTTTAAAAATGTAATCATGATATGTATATGTGACTAAACCAAGCCTATCATACGAGTAGCGATCATCTGCTCAAGTCATTTTTATCATCAGCATCTACCAACACTTTTATAAACATAGTTGGTTATGATTTAAATGTACGAGGACAGTTCTGGCGGTAGTTTAATCTTCGTTGCTCTTCTTGACAATCGATATTACAATTATCTAACATTTCAACCAATCTCTCAATATTTCTATCAATCTTTCAATCTTTTAATCTTTTGTCCAGATTTTTTTTTAGTCTCGCAATCATTCCATCTATTGTCTAATCTTTCAAATAAAATATTTATATCATTCTCGTAGTCATCCAATATTCTCAAAAATCTTTTGATCAATATTGCAGTCTTCAAATATGTTCATCAATCTTTCAATCTTTATCGCAATATTTCCATTAACCTTCCATTATTTCTAATTGTTCGACCAATCTCGCAATCTTTCCTTCAATCTCAAAATTTCGTCCGATCTTTCTGTCATATCGCTCTCTTTCCGCCAATCTTACACTCTTTCCATCAATCTTTCGTGCAATCTTTCGATCACTTCCGCAATCTTTCGATCACTTCCGCAATCTTTCGACATATTCCGCAATCTTTCGGCTGGTCTCGAAATCTTTCCATCTATTATTGGATCATTATCGCACTCTTTCCATCAATATTTCAATCTTTTGTCCAATCTTTTTATCAGTTATGCAATACTTCCCTCAGTTTTCCAACCTAATATTTAATCTTTCCATAAATAATTCAGTCATTAAATCAACATTTGCAACAATATAATTTACCAGTCAGTCAATCACTCAGTTTTTCAATCTTTCGATCAATAAACAATTCATAATCAGTACATTGGTTTGTTGTCTGCCCCTCATCCATACATATGAAAACCATTCTTTCACGACTGTCTACAGACATTTGTACTTTGACTGCCTTAATATTTTATATGTAGTCCACTACCAGTGCATTTTTATACTTAGTCTTATTCAATATTTTGTATGTCAATCTTCACTTTAGTAGTAGAGTTCTCATAGAACCACTTTAAAGTTGTAAGGGGGAAAAGGTTACAACACACAAAATAAAGAAGAAACTGTTTTTTATATGAAAAATATTTTTTATTAATATGCACATTAAAATCTTAGAAGGAAGCACTTCATATTATCGTGCGAAATAATCCCTGACATTAAGTTCACTAATGATAAATCTTCACCTTGTTGAATAGCGATCAAATGTCCGAGTCTATCAATAATTTAATTCGGGTCTTCGGGAAAAATGTAGCCATTGTTCTCAGCGTCTTCTGCTTTATTCCTACCGCGTGCAACAGCAAACCTAGTGGAGGTATGTGTCAGAGCATCGAGAAAATCACCATCGTCTTCTGCATCAACACTGTCTTAATTTTTATCAATGCTGTCTTCATGATCATCTTCACCTCTCGTTTTGTATTCTATATTAGGTTTACTGTCCTTTGTAGCAGGAGTCGCATGGCCATCATCGGTATATAGAGTCGATGGTTATTTATTTTTAAGTTCATCGATGTCACTTGAAAGTCTTGCAGGTGTAATTTTCGCGCGAACTGTCTATTGCACGACGCAGGTCACGCAGTCCGTCTTAAGCATTAACTATTTCATCATAACCGCCTGTGGAATCTTAGTACCTATCTATGCAGAGAGCTATTGGCGGCAACATTTACTGGCTGTGAAAAAACGAATCTCTTGCATAAACTGCACGTGGCAATTGTAATGATTCCTCGTGAGAAAATAACTCATCGTACAGGTGGTTCTCTCAGGTCGCCGAGCATTTTGACCGAAGGTGAAAGCTCGAACGTAGAATCGACACTGACGACAATCGGGCAGCGATAATACAGGTCGCGGCTCCATGTTTGTTGAGGTCAAAGGCAGGCCTTCGTATTCACAATTAATTTTCGCTGTTTGACGAGAGACCACTTCCAAATCGATGTTCACCTCACGATTTTGGCTAATGTATGGACAGAAATAGATTATCGACTAGATGTGTTACATGCTACCAAGGGTGCTCATATGGAGACTTACTGATGTGTTGTCCTCCTGCAACAAATATCTTGGTTAGTTTGCTAACATTTTGGCACTGGTTTCACATCTCTGTTATATGTTGTGGATATAAATAAAGTTTGTAATCAGGGAAATACTTTTCGGATACTATATATTAATGGTAGAGGGAAAAGGTACATACTGGGACAGGGTTCGTAGCTGGAGTCAACCATCCACAATCTTTGAATTTCCCTTTTTCCCCCCTTGAAATTTCTCTTTTTCCCTCAGAATTTATAGTTGTTCCCCTCGAAATTCACCATTTCTCCCTTAAAATTGTCCTTTCCTCCTAAAAATTTAGCGTTTTCCCTCATAAAGGCAGAAAGAGCCCCCCCCCCCCNAGGGAAGAACAGTATATAGGTCTATATGTTTTATATGAAACATATGCCAAGTCGACACACAAGGGTCCAGGTGCCGAAGCCAACCGTCCGCCATCTTGGAATTTCCCTTTTTATTTCAAATTTTCCCTTTTTCCCTTTAGAATTCCCCTTTTCCCTCTTATAATTTACCATTTTTCCCCTCGAAATCGATTATTTCTTTCTTAAAATTTTCCTTTTTCCTCTTCTTCGCGACAAAGTTTTTCTTTCAGGGCCTCTACAGCCTCTGGACTGCTATCTATATTGTACAAAGCTACATTTATAATGTTGAATTCTCTGCGACTGATTTATTTATCCAAATGTTGAGGCCCTTAATAGGTACACTCCAGCAAAACATATTTTATCCTACCTTCTTCCACTTCTGTTTATTGATATATTATCATTTACTTAATGTGTTCCAGGTATTAGCATATGTCTTTTGTGCCTGTACATTTATTTCCATTTACATAGATTTTGAAAACACCCTTGAATGCTGATTTTTTTTTTTAGGTAAAATCCATTTGCAGTAGTGTCACCAATGGCTAGTATAGCTCGTTTCTCAGCTGCAGGATATCTATCTTTACAGTTCTTGATATGTCTCTTCAGCTTATTACCACATTTGAACAAACATTTGCACTTGACACATCATTGCATAGCACGGTAAGGACCCTTCACATATTATAAATTATTTCATGCTTCCTTGCACGATGACTGTAGGCAAATAACTTGTCACAGTAACAGCAACTAAGCTTTAACGAAGTCATCGATGGTGACATTGCTGACAAACCATTCCATCATGCCATACTGTTCATGCAGATACATCATACCATCACTCCATGCAGAATATCTTCACCGACGAACCAACCATACCAAAATGTCGTATCAATATGCCATACCAGCACACCAGCAAATCCAGTGTTCCAAAAAAAAGCATTACAATGATCAATACTAGCAGACTATATCACATCACACAACCCATTTGGACAGACCATACCATCCATTTGCAAAGAACTTGCCATCATACAATACCAG
Organism: Clitarchus hookeri; assembly: GCA_002778355.1. Classification (NCBI taxonomy): domain Eukaryota; kingdom Metazoa; phylum Arthropoda; class Insecta; order Phasmatodea; family Phasmatidae; genus Clitarchus; species Clitarchus hookeri. Next base: position 560,209 of record NQII01000549.1, on the reverse strand, counting down.
CAAACCAACCAACCATACAAACAAGATCTACCAACCACCGATCCAAAATATTCCTACCAACAATACTGACAGACCATTTGAGCAGGCAATTTCATGTGGCAGTACCCACAGACCATGCTGCTAGAACATACCCACTAGACATTACTACGAAAATATTCAAAATCCAACATATATCAACTATACAATCATGTCATACTGGCCGCATAGACAGATCATGCATAAAAATACACGACCATGTCACTAAACAACTTTTACCAATAATACTGAAAATAAACCACCCTCCATATATACCAAAAACATTCCATTATACCATCTAAACGATATAACACTACCTTTACATGTCGAGTAAAGCATATTAAAATAATTGTATCTAGTAAATGACAAACAATGCTCATCACATCCTAGCAGTTCGGAAGCCAGTCCTATCGAACACTTGCTCTTTACACACTATCAGTTATTACTAAAAGTTTTGTCATAAAAGTAACAATGTTTTTTTTCATCTGATAGTATAATCGATTAATCTATGTGTATTCTACTATTATTTACATAAAGATCATGAAAATTATATATGAAAGAGAGAGACATGCCAGGAATACAGATAAAGTGAAAAAAAAGACAGTGATTGTTTTTATTGGGAAGTTACAAATGTTCACGAACTAGTATTCACAAACTATGGGACAACTTAAAGGGAAATTGATTATAATTGTGTTAGCACACTGTGAATGAGAAAAGGTTTTGATTCCTCTTAAGGTGTGTCTGATTTGGTAATGTGCACGACAGAACTTCCCGTAAGGAATTTGACATGCTGGCAGCAGTTACAGAAGTAATCATCAACAATAACTTTTTCAAGCATACAATCTTAGTGAATACGTAACTGTTGATGAACAATTGCTAGCCTTCAGAGGTAAATTACATTTTAGACAATATCTAAAAAAAAAAAAAAAGTTAAATATGCCATCAAAATGTTTGTTTTACTAGATGCGAAAATGTTTCACACTTTCAATTTGTAAACATATGTAGCGATGGAGCCAAAGGGGTCATTCCGACAGAGGAATTCAGGCATGGACATAGTGGATGGATTGGTTAAACCTATTCGAACATTCCCACACAAATAGAACTGGGGATAATTGGTTCAGCGGTCTCATTAGTCACGACACTTTCAGAAACGATGGAGCTTATGTATGTTGATACTCTACGAAAGAATGAAAGGGACATTCCCAAACTGTTCTTATCAAATTTAGAATGTGTTGTTCATTCTTCACTGTTTGGTTTTTTTAAAGAAAATATTAGTCTCTAAGTGTGCCAAAAAAATTAAGTCGTCCACCTTGGGTCATTTTTGCATCATGATGAAAACATAGATAAGGAAACATGTGAATTTAAAAAACTGAAAATTGTTACATTTTATATGACGAAATTTGGCTTGGAATTAATTACTAGACCACCTAATTCAAAATTATGATTTTTCAAGAATAACATGCCAGTGTTGGTTATCTTAAATTTGCTAAATATCTATCTTCAATGCATTCTGCCTATTTCAAACAAATTCACAAAAGAAAGTAAGAACAGAACGACTTCCTGGGATCTTCGGCATGGCAGTTGGTTAAACTACAAATTCAACATAGATCGACAGTGACACAACTACCTATTGAACTAAGGTGATGTGTGTGTGTCCTCCTTGGTATCCCACAGTCTAAAACCAGACTCAGCTACAAGAGAGAGCTTATGGTGTTACTGTCATGCATGTGTATGCCAGCATGACAAAACAACTCGAAAATTGTGCCGGAAATGTTAAAAGTGGAAGTGTTTTTGTTGCACTGTTAAATTTAATTGTAAATTTGGAATCTTTATGTTTTGCTCTTACACATTTATAGAATCTATAACTGTGTTGTATTTATTGATTTGAAACTTCGCCAAAGTTAGTAGGAATGATTTGTTAATTGTTTCCCAAGAAACAACATAATTATATTAATGTGGGACTGTGTTACAAAATGGCAGAGAAAATAATCTATGTATTGGATAATTTGATGCTTTCATAGGCACTGCTGGCATACAACGATTAGTTGAAATTTGTTTAGCAGATATGGCACACTAAATTGAAATTTTAATGTGGTCACCATTTTGAAGAGAGGTTTCTGACTTACTGAAACATATCAGTTTACATACATGATCAGCCATAGTGCTACTTGTTTGTGAAAATTTAGTAAATATTGGTAGATTTTTGTGAGAGATATGAAAAAAACATTTTTCATGTGACACTATCTTACAATATGGGATATAAAAAATGGCTATTTGTTGGCACATACAGGATGGTCCACCTAACTTGGACACTCTCAAAATATCTGCAATGGTTGCAGATTACACAATGCGGTTTCTGCTAAATGATGGTACATATGGGGGGAAACTAATTTTCCATGTAGTGATTATTCTTAACACGTGTATGGATGGAGAAATTCAGCTACATAGGATTTGTTAACTAGTAACATATATTTATTTCAATGGCATTTGAAAGTATTCGCAATTAGAAATTCAGAGATATAGGATTTGCAATAGAAAGTATCGCAGAAATGCGAAGAAAAAATGTGCATATATAATTAAGTTAGGTGGGCCGGTGGCATAGGGCAGTAGACATGTGCTGGCAGCTTTAAGTACACAACACATGCCATTACTCATCCTGGCAGCTACACTTCTCTAGCAGCATTGCACATACCTTAATGGAGCTAAGGGCACAGAATTAGGTATTCGACCAATGGACCAAGTATTGCATTAGAGGAAAAAACTTTGGTAGACGAATTAATTAAACCAAGATCTTGGATAAAATGAGGGTATGGTATGCTGTACTAACCTTCCATCATGTAAAAATTGAATTTTGGACACTGTTTTTGTATACAATTTTTTACCTTGAGGTAAATATGATGTGTAATGCCATTGTATTAAGCATTATGTAGTAATCTGCCAAAAAAGGCACTCGTTTTGCAACTCTTAAGGACCCACTGTTTTTGTGTAAAACACACACAAAGGTTTCAGTTGTAGTAATACAGGATGAGTATAAAAGAATAACCCAAATTTTAAGGTATATAATAATAAAACCAACTAACCTACAACTTTAATTGACCAATCAAATGAATTGCGGGACCATGAAGTTTGTTTACCATACATTCATAAATATTCAGTGTGACCACCATGAGCAGACCGAACTATATCTACGCGATAATCAAGCTCGTTCCACGCTCTTTACAGCATATTCGGTGCTACGGTTTGGATGGCGTTCGTAACTCTCTGTTTAATGTGGTGAGTGGGAAGCGAGCTCGCATTTGACACATCAATGTGAAGGGGACGGTCTAATGGTTCCTTTATGTGCGGAGAGATGACATTGGGAGCATCTGTCGTCGCACTATGAGCGTGTGTTGTGTGCTAGTCCACATCACAATGGCGACAGAACAACCGGAAGCGTTCTGTGTTATTCAGTTTACTAAAGGTGAATCGGTTACGACTGTTCAACATTAATTCCGTCGCAGATACGGACGTTGTCCTCCCGATAGGTGGAGTATCGTATGTTGGTTTCGTCAGTTCTGTGACACAGGGTGCCTTTGTAAAGGCAAAATTTTCGACCAGCCGCATGTGTCGGAAGATAATGTACAACGGATCCAACAAGTGTTCGTTCGCTGTCCGAGAAAATCAACTCTACAATCTAGCCCAGAAATGCAAACCCCTCAATCGACGGTATTGACAGTTATGCGAAAGCGATTGCTGTACAAACCATACAGGTTACATCATGTACAGGCTCTTACCGAAAGGGGTAAAGAACTAAGGCGTTATTTCTACGCTTCCGTTCTTGACCAGAAAGAGGTAGACGATACCTCCATGTCTAAGCTGGTTTTTAGCGATGAAGCGACATTCCATACAAATGGTAAGGTGAACCGGCACAATGTGCAGAAATGGGGTAAGGAGCCTTCACATGAAACCATCGAACACGAGCGCGCTTCCCCCAAAGTGAACGTGTTTTGCACTGTATCCAAAGTCACTGTTTTCGGCCCTTTCTTTTTTCACGATCCCACTGTTACTGTAATCCCTTATTTGGACATGCTCACACAGTGGTTGTTCCCTCAGTTAGAAGAGATGGCGGGGGACTCCATTTTCCTGCAGGATGGTGCGCCTGCCTATTGGCACCTAGCGGTTCGCGGATACCTGAACGAGACGTTGCCACAACTCTAATTAGTCAGGAGCAGATGGTGACCAGGCTCTTCATCACTGCCCCCCCAAGAAGCCCGAATCTTACCCCGTGCGTTTTTTTTTCAATGGGGTTACATAAAGGATCAAGTATTTCGTCCACCATTGCCGGCTAACATTGACGACCTCATAATGAGAATTATGGATGCCATCCAAACCCTAACACAGGACATGCTGACAAGAGTGTGGAACGAGTTTTATTATCGCGTAGATGTCGTTTGGGCCACTCGTGGTGGTCACATTAAACATTTATGATTATATGGTAAACAAACTTCACAGTTCCACTGTTCATTTGATTGGTCATCAAAGTTTGTGGGTTGTTTGGTTTTGATATTATAGAACTTCAAAGTTGGGGAATTCTTTTATACTCATCTGTACTATGGCCTGGTGTGTAGGGAACATATCCTACACCTGGAGGTAAACACATGCTGGCTGAAATACAGCAGCTCACACTGAATAATTATTGCCACAAACATACAGGTAGCAAATCAATTACAATTAGTAAATGCACTACACCGACATTTAGTGTTTTTTAGTGGCTCATTATGAAACAAGGGGGGTAGAAACAAAGACAAAACATTTCTGTGTAACTGCCTAACTCTAGCCGTTCTACAGATACTCTAACCGTATGTTTTAGTGGGTTGTGCTTAAGTGTGGGTAGTGATGAAAACACTAACATCCTACCAGAAAACAGTAACTTCGTACTACAGTAAGTGATTTGTTTTCCTGAATCGGGCGTGGAATAGTTTACGCACCTTGTTGAATGTCATAGCAGTTTCCCCCATTCATGCCCCTCCCAGCTATTGTCGCTGCCCTACCTCAATGCCAGAGCATCCTGTTATTTACTGAATGTCATTGTGTATGTTCACTACCCGCAAGAGTGGGACTTGGCATCGTACACTACTTCGGAGATAACTGGCATGCTGTTGGTGTATGGAGAAGTGCGATAAAATGGAGGGGAAGCTGCATGTTTTTAAAGCCAACGATATTCTGCACGACAACAGCCTAACAGTCATATGATCGGAAACATCACACAGCGAATACAAGAAACGAGCATATTTTTGAGGCGAGGTGGACCAAGTCAATAGAGAAACGTTTGAGCCCCGTTAATTAAAGAGGCAGCCTTGGAGAGTGCAGAGGAAAAAGCATATACGAGCAACTGTACTATCGCACATGCAATGGATGCATATAATGTGACATTATGGCATGTACCACATGAACAGCTGCTGCAACCAGCACGCGAAAGGTGCAAGCATTACAGCCAGCGTATTATGCCCCTCGTCGAGATTTTTGCCGGTTGTTCCTGCATCATTGTGAAATGGTTCCAGATTTTTCTGCTATTGTTATGTTCACAGATGACCCCACATTACACATGAAAGGTTTTTAAAAGTAGAAATAGCCACATCTGGGATGACTCTACCCACATGCAACTGCAATGAGGGACTAGCAGCACCAACATTCGATCAATAGTCGGGCTGGAATACTTGGTGACAATGTTATTGGGTTGAACTTGTTGCCAACTCGTTTGACAGGCTTCCAGTATTGGTATTTTCTGCAGGTCACTTTGCCAGACTTACTGGAGGGTACTGGAGGATATTCTGCCTGCCGTCAGACAACGAATGTGGCTACAAAATGAGAGTGCTCCACCTCATTTCATGAGAATTGTGTGACCACTTGAACACTGCATATCCCGATCGATGGATAGGACAGTGCAGTCCTGTCGCATAGCCACAATGCTCGCTGGACCTTACCTCATTAGAATTTTGACTGTGGGTATTCGTGAAGGCATTGGTATATGAGTGAAGAGATTTGAGCTGCTGTTAACAGTGAGGTCTTGAGAGCCGAGTGGGTATACGAGACACCCATTGAAACCGAAGAGCACTTGTTAGCGAGGGTCATGGGGTTGCCTGCGATAAGATCCGAGACATGCCATGTGTCTTTGGAAAGCTATGCCATTCTCTAATGCACTGCTACACCTACTGCAATAAGTTAGGATGTGCGCATTTCGAACAGTTGCTAGTATCAAGTTGTTTTCCAATAAGAAACTGTACTGGCTGCGATGTCTGTTTTGTTGTGCTGTCAGTTAGTGCCATCAGTGCCATTGCCAAGATGCATAAAGGTAAGAAGGCAGTAATTAATCCGCAGAACAAAGATCAAGAATGCAAGTGGGTTATCCTGTCAAAATTCGTGGAAGGTAGTGAACCTAAACATGTTAACAAGAGATATCGTATCGTGGAAGGCAAATTTAATTTCAGTGGACTCGAGTTCCCCACATCTCTGAGTCAAATACGCCTGTTTGAGATATGTATCCCTGGGGTTTCTGTGAATATTTATTCCCTCGAAGATAAGGTGGTGCCTATAGATGTATGTTATGAGGGAAAAACCTGAACATTTCGGCTTGCTACTCCTAACTGATCGCAGCAACAACCACTACGCCTTAGTTACCAATTGTCTAGACATACATTCACAGCTGATTCGGCATAATAAATCCATATAAGTATGCAAAAGGTGTTTCATATACTATCATGATATTCCATGCATTACAGGCCTTACTGGAGAGGAAACTCTTGAGCAGCACTTGAAATACTGTAATCATCATGCTCCTGTGACAATAAAGAAGCCTCAGTCAACATCGAACATGCCTCCAGTTATGAAATTTAAGAATTATCAAAATATGACTAAAGTTCCAATAGTAATACACTGAAGAGCCAAAAAACGTTGTACACTAGCCTAATATCGCGTAGGGCCCCCGCGAGCATGCAGAAGTGCCTCAAGACGACGTGGCATGGACTCGTCTAATGTCTGAAGGTATGCAGGAGGGAATTCACACCATGAATCCTGCAGGGTGTTTGTGCCTCAACGCGTCACTCCCGCCCATATATACCTATACAATAATTGTTTGTTTTAGTGAACTCTACCACCCTCCAATGTTTGTCCCATGATTTTACAAGTACCCTGTATATTTATATTAAAGCCATAAGCATATATGTACAAAAAATTTTAAACTATATACATTATTGTCTCTTAATCTCGTTGTTAAGAGCCGCTTAAATCTCTGTCTGTATTGTTATTATTCAAACTGAAAACTTCACTCGAATGTATTTAGGTCGCGAATATTATCGTGGGATAGCAGCTAGGACGGACGATCTTCCCCATACTGCATTGTATACTACCTACCCAGTCTGTAAGCTATTATTTCAATTATAATTATTTTGTTGATGAACAGGGCTCCAAATTTCGTCCCGAAGATTTTTTTATTCACTCGGACCTGTTAGAATTATCAAAAACTATCGATTCCTCTTTTCGCTTACATTTTTTATTTATTTATGCACATATATTTCTACCTAAACATTCTCCCATCATTCGGAAAGCCGTCCGATTTTTTCTAAACCCGAGAAAAAATTTATATGGTTTCAGGTACTGAACTCAGGATCCTACACCATTCCTACCCGAGGGATATTGTTCAAAAAGCTTCTAAATTTCGGGTATTTGATGGAATTGCGAAAGTTTTATTTTTCTCTGACCTCTATATTGTTCGCCGGGAACTTGCCTTTCGCTTTAATTATACATTTCTTAAATATTCTCCCATCACAGAGTAAAACCAGCATTGTTTATTTATAGTTTCGGGTGTCAAAGTCTGGGCCATATGTTGTGCCTTACCGATGCATATTGCCTAAATATTTATATCAGGTGAATGTGAGTACGTTTTCAGTCAGAATTCCACATACAAGTATCGCTAAACATGTTCCGAACTCGTGTCTGTATTCTGAATGTGCACCACAGATGTCATTATAGCCTCTTTATTATTCATGTAAAACTTTTCTTATGACATAGACTGTGCATAGGTGTCGACGATAACACCACAATTCAGTCTGGATTTTCGTATTTGCCATATAAAAAATCATACTCTGTAAAGCCATCTTTCAAATTTATATATACCATTTTTGCATACGATTCGCTTGTCATCCGAGCAACGCAGAGCCAATTAGTTATACTCTCCATATAAAGAGAATGTTGGTGCATTCATATTATATTCATCATAACATGCATAGATATAATTTATTCTAATGCAGCTACGCAATCGGAAAATTCTGTTTTGTCTTGTAACACACGCACGCGCGCGCGCCCCCCCCACACACACACACACACACACACCCACCCACTATCTCTCTCTCTCTCTCTCTCTCTCTCCTGAATTACCTTACTTTTCTCATTTCCTTGCAAATACTCTTGCAAGATTGTATTTTGACATGGACGCCTACGAATTAAATCATAATCTTTCCATCGCACTCGTCCTTAAACTTGCCTACAATTTTATTTCTTGACGAATAGCAGGGGTGTGTGGCAGGGTCGATGTTGGTGTCGAACTAGGCGAAGAACCGGGCATCCGCGATTGTGTCCTAGATGTCCCGTGTTCGAATCTCGTACAGGTGTCTGTATCCATACCACTATTGTTTGTGAAAATTGCAACACCCAGTAATAATGTCCCGAATCATTCCAAACTCGGAGGATGTGTAGAACAGTGCATCAGTAATAAGTGATTAAGATTGCAAAGACATGGCGTACACACAGGACCAGCAGTGCCCTTTCGTGTGACCAGAAAGGTCCATGTTATGCCAAACTCAGTCAGTGAAGAGCCGTCAAACGAAGTGAAAGCAAGTGCCAGTATGCCTCGTGGACGTCAAAGGGCACCATATGAGCATGTGAGCGAGTTCGAATGGTGCCGAATGATCGACCTCCGGTAAATGGGTGTGTCATAGTGTGACATTTCGGCTCGTACAGGGAATGTTGCTACGACAGTGATGCTTTTGTGGAACCAGTGAATATAAGAGGGTCGTACGCAGCAACAAGCAGGTACTTGACCATATAATGTGACCACAGCATGGGATGACCGCCATCTTGTCTGCATGGCCATAACAGACCATACAGCCTTGTCCACAGTGTTGGCTGTACACTGGAGCTCTACAATGGGTGTGGACCTGTATGTGTCGCTGGATCAATGCCATCTGCTGTGGGCTGGACTGGTGTCACACATGTCATTGCATGGGTTTCCATTGTCCAGAAACAACAAATTCTTCATACTGTAATGGGCACATGAACGCCGTCGCTGGCGCGCTGAGTGGCAAAATGAAATTTTTTCGGACGAGTCCAATTTCAACCTGTCCTACAGCAATGGCCACATACGTATTAGACGCTGCTGTGGTGACTACAATTTGGCAGCCTGCATTGTGGAGCAGCATAGCAGACAAATGCCAAGTGTTATGGTTCTGGGCGCCATTGGATACAACATACGATCTCGACTCCTATGAATTAAGGACAATCTGAACAGCGACTGCTACATCAGGGAGGTTTTAGAGCCCGAGGTACTGCCCCTCCTTCAGGTGACTCCACATGTCATATTTCAACAGGACAATGCCTGGCCACATGTAGCGAGGAATGTGCAAGCCTTCTTCAATAAACAATAGGTACCACTGCTTCCCTGGCCATCACATTCGCCTGACATCTCACCCATCGAACATGTCTGGGACATGGTTGTTCGGTGTTTTATTCTTCATGGACCTCTAGCAACTATTGTGGATGCTTTGTGGACTTGCATACAAACCACGTGGAGGGAGATTCCCCAATAGCATATCCAGTTCCTCTTTGATTCTATGCCATGCCGTTTAGGGGCTTTGATTGCAGCATGTAGGGGCTTCACAACTTACTGAATTCTCAAGAACAGAGATAATGTACAGTTCTGTAATTGTGCATTATCATGTACCAAATGTGTTGTATAAAGTTCATTTCAGTTATATGTATTCTTCATGCTCTTGCATTTTTCACAAACGTTAGTGTATATACGATCTCTCGGTGTTTTCCATACCAGGCCTTCAGTACATCATAGTGGAATCAGTACAACAGCTTTTTCGACAAGTTGAGCACTGCGAACACTATATAAACAAGTTTGTCGAAAAGTATGGATCTACACTGCAGATGAATCAGGGACAGAGATTCATCTAAAATCGGTCTAGGATTGAAAGCTTGGCTACCATTATTTAAGTTGTTTTTCGTTGCACACCAATTCCATTTTTTAAAGTTTTATATTGTTTTCCATAAATTTTTTGAAAGTTGCATTATAAGCCAATTCAAAGAATTCGTTCTGGAAATTGTTGGTGGCCACCTGTTACTTCTTGTTATTTAGAGCTATGTATGACTTTAGTCAAGGACTTTGCTCGGATTTCAGTACACAATTATATTTTACGAGTCTCAATCCTTTACAGCCTGTTTCAGGTGTTGTGGTAGTGAACTATAAATATTTTTTGTCTTTGAGAGTAATCAGTTTTGGATGCTTGGTGCCTTGGGGACACTGTTTAACAAGTATGAACCTCGGATCCATATGTGCGGCATTCAGGACTGTGGGGTACTCAACATTGACCTTTAGGATTTACTCGGTGTTACCATCGTCGAACATGCCTATGACATCAATGTATTGTTGAACCAAATTATATTTCGTACTGGCAGGGGCAATGAAATGGCCAATTTGTACAAACTATTTGTGTCCAGATACTTCAGTGATGTGGTGGGCTTGCTGGGATCGTATTTCTCATGTGAATATATATTTTTTGCCACTGCATGCTGTTGTTGTCACTGTGCCATGCCACAATGGATGCCATTCTTAATAAACATATGAATGTCGTGATTAGTAAATATCTCCAGCTTTAACTCCATTATGCAAAATGTGGGGTTGAACACGATCCCTGGGGCGCTGACATAGTGAGCAGAGTCGATCTTGTATGTGGAAGAGTTTCTGAAATTTTCAGACATCGGTCAGCATTAGCACATCTATTTTCAGGTGTAAGTCCGAAAGTTTTTCCAGGTTCGCATAGTTGATTATCTCCGTTACCGCCTGGGTATGAGCATAATCTTAGGCAGTGATGGCGATTTCTGTCAGCTGTTTCTGGTCTGCTTCTTTCGGGGGGAAATATGTCTCTTCCAACTTCTCCCAGCTGTCGATGTAATCGTATGGAAAAATGCATTTGTGTGTGACGAGCTGCATTTTGATTGGCCCAAAGATTTTCCATGTGTAGCAAAAATTTTAAGGCAGAGAATGCTTAACCAGGGATGCTAGACTTCAGGACATAAAACGAAATATATCCACAAACAGCACCGAAAATCGGTCTGCCAACTGCTTCGAAAATGTGGTCATTTTCAGCTCATGTGTGGAATAACGATGATGTCTTTCGCATCGTATACCAACTGACTTATGAATGAAATCTCTTTATAGTCATATTACAGAAGAAAATTAGTTTCTTTGGTCGTCGGCACAGCAGGTTGAAGCTGGTGCATTCAGGCCTGATGTACCGCACAGTGAAGTGGTCATGGTCCCTCACCTTGTTATTTTCTACAGGAAACACTGATTTCCGTAACAAAACCTCGTCGCATGCGAAGAGTCTTTCTTTTCAGCTGATGTGAGCAGCATATTTTGCTTTGAGGGGGCATCAATATATTTGACAGCGTCGCCAATATCCACTATCGTTTACATGAAGTGCTTCTCCACATCTGGCCCCCAATACAGTACCAGTTCTTCAGGCAGTAACGAGGTAAGAGATTCGAGAATTACAATTTTGTACACATGCACATATTTACAATAACTAAATGCCTCATGCTTTTGGTAGGCGTCCATGTGTGAGTGGCGGAGTTCAGTTCTTAGATCTGAATAGGCTTGAGCAAGGCCTCGAAGTCTGCATACACGACGATCGGTAATTTATTCATGTTATGGTAATTCTTGACTTTCAATACTAGAGGTCTAATAACCTCCCCTGTTGTGGCATCATGGTCTCACTGGATCATTTGATTTGCAGTATTTCGTATGTTCTTTGAACACTGCTTGCCCATAAGTTCCAATTTTCTTGGTAGGACATATTAAAATGTAAACCACTGTTTCCATACATGCATTTTTTTCCTTGTGGGCCGATACTTGGGGATGCAAAATATGCGAAAATGTTGTGATGTATGTGTAATGCGAGTTTTTGTCTTCACTGGTGAAGAGGAGGTCGATGTGTTGAAATTATCCTCGTCTACAACTTTTATGGACACGAGCTTCTTCCCGTTGGTGAGTGAGTACATATTGACCGATGCAGGATGGTTGATCTTTTCGAATACTTTAATTTGATGCAGTTGTTTTTGGAATTTAAGTCCAGTTAATTCAAACTTCCCTTCAATGGCTTTATATATAGCCAAACTTCTCGATCAATATGTTCACATTTAACGAAACATTCCAAAATGGACCACTTGAAACACATGTGGTCGCTAGTGTTTTTTAGTTGATGTCTTTTCTCTTGATTCTGGCAGCTCAGGGCACACTGAGAGGATGCAAAATACTAACCGCTCTAGCGGCAATGGTTTTCACATATCGGCTTTGCGGATCCAGTTGATGGTGGGGCGAGTAGCATCGTTGACAACGTAAGGAGTCTAGCTCGAGTCAGCAATGGTAATGCCAAAGACGAAGTCGGGATGCTGGTCGCAGGTACAAAATTAAACGTACGCTTAGTCTTGATCTCTGCAGGGTAAATTAAAAGAAAAGACGAAATGAATAGGTAAAAATTGTGTGTGAACTGTGTAATAAATAACCTTCACACACACATGCCAAAGGAAAGCCAATAAATGGAACATTATCTGAAATTAAAAATCAGTTGCAGTTAGTTTGGCTTAAAGCTAAGAATGCCCCATGCCATATCTCGCAGAATATTTTCTCTAATGTGTCGCAGGTGCAAACAGGTACTTGAAATCTAAGTAAATTTTTTACTTTTGTAGAAAATATATGTGTAAATAAATGTCGAACTCGCAATACCCAACGAACTGTAATTTTGAGAGTCGAACAAAATGTAAGAACTGAGATAAGTGATTCTGCCTGCCTTTTAAGTAAACCTGCTGAGCCCGACATGTCGTGTGACTAATAGACAATCACGCACGAGCAGTGTGGCATAAAATAACTCACTGGACTAAATACCAAGGAGGCAAGAATTAAAGACCATCTTTCGCCTCTCGCATCAGATGAAGAACTGAGTTGATACTAGACTATGGTCGCCTTAAACAGGGTAGAACAGAACTCTACCAACAAACTTCGGCAGTTGATTCCTCATAAAAAATAGGTCGTTAAATATATATGTATATATATATACATTTACATATACACATACATACACACACACACAGCCTGCAGCCTAATTCTATTCCGGAAGGGTGTAACCATCCTTGAAAGTGTAGCTGAAGTAGATGTTTATTACTATTAACACATTCAAAATGAGTCAGATATCTGAGTTTCTGGATAATGCATTACTGAACGACAAAGTGTAAACCATTTAAATTTGGTTGAAGTGATCAACCCTCTTACATTACAACAGATGGGTGTGAACCCACTTGTGCACTTAAAAATTGAACTGTCCGATTTTGTGTTTCTTCCTGCTGCTTAGTAATCTACCGTAAATGGTGAATGAAAAAGCCATCTTGTGTCTTTGACCTAAACCCCGCCATTTTCTAGAAATTAATGCATAATGAACTTCAACATTAGCAGTTTTAGATAATAATGCACTAATTTCTGGAAAACCGCGGTGTTAAGCGCAAAAACACGATACGGATTTTTAATTCACCATGTAGGGTAGATTACTAAGCCGCTGGGAAAAAAAAAATATCGGAGAGTACATTTTTAAAAGTACAAGTGATATATTCTAACCATTCTTTTTTATGGAATGGGGTTGATAACACCACTCCAATTTTGTATGGTGTACACTAGAAATAAACGTCTGCTTCAGCTACACTTTCAAGAGTGGATATACACTTCCGGAAGAGACTTAGGGTAAAGGTCCTATGCATTTTCGACGTATTTTTTGATGTGGAATCACCTGCCGAAGTTTGTCGGTATAGTTAAGTTCCACCATGTATAACTGCAGAACCTGATATTTCACGAACGAGCAATTGGGCATCATAAATAAATATTTTATCCATTGGCACACCCAAGCAATAAATTATGAAAACTGTAGCAGTCGGCCAAGTATGACAAATGAAAGGTGTGTTTGCACAGGCATGTTCGCATGGTCGTGAGTGAAGACATTTGGGAGGCTCTTAACAGCGAGGTCTTGAGAGCCGATGAGGGTGATTGAGGTGAGTATTGAGCAGCACCAGAATGAAGGAGCAGGCGTAATGAGGATTCCTGAGAGTAGCCACCGACCATCAGCATCGTGGGGCACGATTCTCACTTGGCAAAAATCTGGGAGCGACCCTGCCGGGAGTCGAACCCGGATTGCCTAGGTGGGAGGTGAGAAGTCTAACCACTACACAACCATTGTCCGTCTGGTGTCAGAGCTCGAAGCTGTTCATGCTGTCATTCCAGTTGGCTGGTGGCCATCTTGTCAGACATGTTTAAAGTCGGCGATCTTGACCTTTGAACTTGCCGTAGTGACTTTAAAATTGAAAATTTAAAAAAATTAAATTTTGTAAACAATTTTAAAATAAAAAAATTAAACCTTGTAAAAATTTAAAAAATAAATAAAATTAAGAAATTACAGACATTTTTAAAATTTATAAAATTTTTTTAGAAATTATGAAACATTTGCAAAAAAATTAAAAATTAACCAAAAACATTAAACATTAATTTTAAATGTATTTAAATATGTTAACCTCTCCTTCATCCACTCCCTANACCTTGTAAAAATTAAAAAAATAAATAAAATTAAGAAATTACAGACATTTTTAAAATTTATAAAATTTTTTTAGAAATTATGAAACATTTGCAAAAAAATAAAAAATTAACCAAAAACATTAAACATTAATTTTAAATGTATTTAAATATGTTAACCTCTCCTTCATCCACTCCCTATCCCTACCCACTCCCCTCTCCTCTCACCCGTTGCCATTACCCACCCTCAACACCTCTTTCCAAACCTTAGCTCATCCCATTGTATGCACTTCAACCTCCGATGTTCCCATTAGCTAACTACATCACATGACAATCTCTCAATGTATAATTACTTGTGTGTTTTGGAAACCTTCGTTCCGACCAATCAGCAGCCTACTTTAGTCGCAAGCACAACTCGTGTGTTTTTGAAACCCATTCGGATGTTTTCTAAACTGTGTATAAGGCACACCCCGAACCCTCAGGATAGCAGTCATTTTATTGCCCTTAAAATTGTATACATGATGTCCGAGTGGCCATAAAATCTTTTCAGCTATTTTAGCATTTCGAAGGGTGCGCTCGCTTGGTGTCTTGGACAAACAGGAAGAGTGGTCATTTCTGTCAAAATGATTTCGTCTGGTCTAAGCACCTCACCAGATTGCTTGTGTTTTCAAGCACTTGCCTGCCTACCTACCTACAGCAGTAAAGCAGGAAGAAGACATACGGGACTGCCTCCCATGTACATAGTGTATTCGGGAGTGTAGCTTTGTACCCGACGCGTCACATCGCAGGGGCTGGTGTAAAGCCTATCGAGCAACCCCTACAGTGGCCGTCCATGTGGAAGAGACCCCTGTCGAAGACAACCCGGTTGAAAACGCCCCTGTCGAATACGCCCCATCTCGCAAGCTGGTTCTGCGGAAGATGCCCGTCGAAGACGTATATTTGTAAGCAAGACCCGACGACGAGGTAGCCAACCTGGAACACAGGTGCCTGATGTGTATTAACCTATATGAAGTTTTGTATGAATTTGTAAACAGTTTTGAAAATAATTCTCAATGTGCATGCGAAATTAATGTTTTGTATACTGCAAACAATCGTGTGAAATATATTGTAATATTTAAGTTTTTAGTTTGAAAAACTCTTTCACCTTATAAGCATATTTCATTCTTGTATAGTGACGACGATGAGAGAACCAATGTTTTCACCTTTTTACCAGTGGGACCACGGAAGCACCTAGACCTCACCACTCAATGTGCATACTGGCAACAATCGTTCCAGGCGCATGTACTAAGGTGGGATGCAGGGAATATTCAACATGCAAAAATTCTGGAAATTTTAGACTCCAGATTATCCTGTGTATAAGCTGGAAAGTAAACAAAACATGTTGTCTATGTCTGAACAAAGTGGAAATTATCGATGTCTTCAATAAGTGCGATATGCCTTGTGATTTAGATACCACACAAGATGGCATCACAAATTAATCGCCACCATTCAACATTGTCGAGATATATAGTGAAAGCATTCGTGACTGAGTGTGAAAAAAATTAGATGTTAATACAGTCAATGCATTACCAAAACCATGCGACTTTGGTTCTATGGTAATCCTTGGTACATCAAAAGTGTATTAAAAACCAGAGTGAGTGAGAATTAATAGTCTGTTTTGTATTTAATTTGAATGTGAAAAGTACAGTAATATTTGTGAAAAATGCTACGCCAAGAAGGATACATGTTATTAAAATTAGCTTTATATCACAGATTAGGTACATGACAATACATAATTGATTAGGATTGCAGAACTGTACATTATCTTTGTCCTTGAGAATTCAGTATAGTGTGAAGCCCCCATGTGCTAAAATTGAAGCACCTAAATAGCATGTCATGGAATCAAAGAGGAGCTGGACATGCTCTTGGGGAATCTTCCTCCACAACGGTTTGTATGCGAGTCCACCAAGCATCAAAAGTGGTTGCTGGAGGACAGTGAAGAACAAGTCGCCGGCCAACCACATCCCAGACATGTTCGATGGGCGACATGTCAGGTCAACGTGCAGGCCAGCGAAGCAGTAGTACTCGTCGTTTATTGAAGCTGGCCAAAGGGACTGGTTCGAGTTTTTTGATGATTATCTGGATTCGTGACATTATACGAAATTGACGAAGTTACTTCACATGCCAATATTATGCAGTTGAACTGAATAATATCATATTATATTATAATAATATTATATTAATTATAAATATATATTTTATAATTATATATTTTATAATTATATATTTTATAATTATATATTATAATTATATAATGCTACTGGTTTTTATATTCTTCATTTATCTTACCTAGTGGAGATTTAACCGAGGATTGAAACCCCGCAAGTTTCTAAACTCTCACTGGGTTTTTCTCTTGAAGTGCTGGGAAAGGGATGACAACGACACATTTGCTAATGTGATCCTACGATGATGGAACACTTTGCAAAGTTCTTCATCGCAAGGAGTGAGGTATGACTGCATGAATTCCTTCTGCCCATAATAAATCGTTTGCCTTCCATCGCATTCCTCTTCGACGAGTAAATTTTAGAGCACTGGGCAATCTGGTGAATTGTGTAGACCAGAAGAAATTCATTTGACAGAGACGGAAACTAGCCCCCTTTTTCCAATTAACTAAGCGATCACACTAATTTAATTGCTCAAATGGACGAAAAATGTATACGACCACTCGGACAACAACCTTACAGTTTTTTAAGGGAGAGAAAATTACTTCTTTCCTCAGGATTTCAGGGTGCGCCTTATAAACAGTTAAGAAAACGTCCGAAGGGGTTCCAAAAACACAAGAGTGGTGTTTGCGACTGAAGTAGGCCGCTGATTGGCTGGAACGAAAGTTTACGAAAACACACGAGTAATTATACAATGAGAGATTGCTATGTGACATGTGCCAATGGGGATGCACTTCCCACGGACAGCTAAATTACAAATTAAAACATATTGCAGCCCCTCAGACAACTCCTGCAGGCGACAACCGGGCGTAGAATAGACGGTGCGCAAGTAGTGGTACCACCTATGTTAACTTGTCCCGTTAACAAAAGAATGGTGATGCACAGAAGGAGGGGAAATCAGGAAGAGTGCACAAGGGAATAAAAAAGAGGGGAGTCGAGCCTTGCATAGAGCAAGCCAACTTGCAGAGTCGAGAATACTTAAGACGTCATGCGCAACCACTGCTGGTGTCGCAATGTTTTTGTAAATTTGTTTAACTTTTTAAATTTTTAAGAAATGTTTGAAATTTTCAATGTCAAAGTCACTATGGTAAATTTCAAGGTCGCCGACATCCAACATGTTGGAAAAGATGGCGACTGGCCAACAGGCATAACAGAGCATGAACATTGTCGAGCACATATGCCAGATGCCATTGTCCCGAAACATATGTAATCATTGTACTGTTTGCATCATAGTCTCTCTAAATAAATTTTATATTTTTCACCTATAAAGAAGAAATCAATTCTATTGTTTGTAGTACTATCCATATGGGTACTGCGAGGTGTATAAAATTCACATTAGATGTTAAGTGGTGACCGTTATCAGCAATAAACCAGTTCAGTCGCTGGATAAATGACAACAATGATTCCTCCAGTAGTGCCAGCTGAAGAGCATTACAAGCATGCACAATAAGTTCCTGTATGCTCTCTGGAGTTGTTGGAATATCTCGATAGACAGCGCCTCTGAGGTAACAACAAAGAAAAAAGTTCAGGGGGTTAAGTTCAGCAGACAGAGCAGGCCACTGAACTGGGTCCTCCACGACCAATCCACCTACCAGGATATCTTCTGTCCAGAACACGACATGCATACACGGTATTATGTGCTGGGCATCCATCTTGGAGATACTTCATTCTGTTCCCTAGAGGTATCTCCTCTAGAAGACCAGGAAGAATTGTTTCTATGAAGGTAGCATATTCCCTGCCGTTTCGGATTCAATTCACGAAATAGGGCCCTATAACCTTATTGTCAACCATCCCACACCAGACATTAACTCTACATTAACGCCGATGGTCGACATGTCGAAGTGATATTGGGTTCTCGATGGCTCAATAATTCATGTTCATCATATTCACTTGGCCTGGGTTGAAGAACGACGATTCATCGGTAAAAATAACATCCGAAAAAAGTTCGGTTTACCGATAACTTCATGCTGTGCCCATTAACAGAACTAGACACGATTCTGTGAATCATTCCCATGCAATTTTTTTTGTAAGTATACATAAGGATGGAACGTATGACATTTATGAATGCAGTGTGCACTCGTTTGCATTGCCGTGGGATAAAATTACCAGTTTCCCAAGTTTATAAAAGAGAGGGGAAAACATGTCTCTGGACGGTGGGGTCACATCAGGGAATCGCTCTCTGTAGAGTTGCTCTGCCTGACAAACATTACGCCGACCGACAACAGAATGAAAGACGAGTGAGCAAACCAAGCTATCGATAGTGGCAATAACAGAGCTGTGCGTTTTTCAGTACAGCTCACTGGAACATACTACACTGTACTGTAAGATAATACGACCACATTAATCTGTCAACTTACTATCTCCATAGATGAGTGGCATTTCTACCATTCTTATTGTTGGAGTACATTTCCGTTACAACTGTCGCCTTGCAGTGTAATGTACTGCACATGGATGACAGATTGAGTAGTCTTCACGTCACGTGTGTTACTTTGTTTCCTATAAGCGCAACCTTAAGTGGAAAGGGGTACACAATTCTGGGTACCTACACTGTTTACATCACCTCTACATCAAATGCATAGCATCAACGTCATACTGTACTGTACCATGAAGCGCAATCTCGCTGCAAGGCATCACATAAAGTCTTCATGAATCCAAATGAATCCCAGTGTCTGTTACGGTTTTGAACGATCTGTTTATTAGACTGGTACATTGCCCCTACATTTTTGAATAGGTCTTAACTTTTGACGAATAGATACATGTTGTCATTTAAAAAAAACTAAATTTTTTACTTGTATCTCACGAAAAATTATTGCTATAAGACTTACTCCCCAGCAGTATTATTTTCCCCTTCCAGTTATACAACATTCATGTGAAACACTTTTTCATTTGAAGCCCTGGCACAGGGTTATTGTGGGTGTTCAATATAAATGGAGTATCCTGACACCCTGTAATTCACACCACCCGGATCGCCCCCTTTTCTCGGAAACATCACGACACTGGGGGTTCGCGTAAAAACGTTGTTTGCTATATACCCTATATGAAGCATCGATGGGTAATGATTTCGTTCCTCAGAACATACTGGAAGTAGGTGAATGAGGGATGAGCATTGAATTTT
Organism: Clitarchus hookeri; assembly: GCA_002778355.1. Lineage (NCBI taxonomy): Eukaryota > Metazoa > Arthropoda > Insecta > Phasmatodea > Phasmatidae > Clitarchus > Clitarchus hookeri. The sequence goes on along the minus strand of NQII01000549.1, from coordinate 540,012 downwards.
CAAATGGAATCAGGGGTAGTATAAGGTGTCGTTGGATAGATTGGGTTAAAGGAAACAACACTAACTAAGAGAGTTTTTTTCTGATGTGCATAGTTTACGCACAACCGATTCAAATTGGACAAACTACACTGTTCGGTGTTATGGTATTTACGGTTGGAGTGCGAGACTAGCTTTGATACTAGTGGTGACCTGTGTGCCATACTGCATGGATCCGTTCATTATATAAAGTAGACTTTCCGAGCATAAGCGGTGAATAAGGCAGCACAACGCAGCAAGCAGATAAGCCATCTACCAATTGCAGGTACTGCAGGTTTTGCATGCACATTAACTGACATTCGAATTTTCGTTCATTCATACATGCATTTGTTGTACATTGCAACCATTACCGGTGTGTACTATTTCAGTTTCAGAAATCGTCTGTCTGTGGTGTTGCTTTCTAAATTTAACGCCGTTTCCAAACGAAGATACTAATAAAATACTAAGATACTAATAAAATGTCGTCGGAACTGCAGAGCTGCTGCCCGCTTGTATGAAGAGAGATGCCCATAGCATGTCCATCGCTCGTACAATGTCTTTCAGCATCTTGCATGTCGCATGCGCACAACTGGGCTAGTGCAGCCGACACCCAACAAAGGTCGTCACATTAGACGACCTGTGAGAGACGAGAGGACTGTTGATGTACTACTTGCGGCCATGGTAGGTAATCCTTATGATTCTACAAGGAGAATTGTCCACAGCTGAGGATTAACTTGAAGTACAGTGTGGAGAATCCTCGCTGATAATTGTTTACATGCATACCATGTACAGCTTCACCAAGAACTTGGGGAAGGTGACTTTCCTAAGAACATTAATTTCAGCAACTATTACTTGAGCAAGGACTGTGCTTTCCATTGCAGCATTTTGTGGATTGATGGGCCACATTCAAGAGTAATGGTAACATTAACATGCATAATGCTCATTCGGCCGGGATTACGATGACTTCACGTTTCATGTAACACGTAACAAGCAACATGCTCATTTAAGCTGGTTACACCTTGACAAATGTGTTCCAAGGATACCTATTACGATCATTTCTTATAATGTTCACATAATGGAAAAGCTTGTCAATGTCTAGCTTTTGCATGATACGTGACTCTGCACATGATATCACTGGCCAATCACAATAGGGACGTTGTTATGTTATCTTTGCTTTTCATGAGTTTATTTTTTATTTTTTTTGTCTCTCGTGTGCCCACATTTTTAATCCATGTACCATATATTTAACTTTCTTCCAGGAATGAGGGTGAAAGTGTATTAGAAGTTAGACTGAAATTATTTATTTTTTAGTCCGCAAAAATTTTGTGATCTTTACTTTGCCTCAGTTAACTTATTAGGTTTCTAAGAGGTGAAAACTTGTATGCATGAAATACACAATGTTTTGTCATTTAGTTTGAAATTTTTAGGCTTATTTCATTAAACAATTTTAATTTTCTCTGCAGATGAAAGTTTATTATATACGATTCATTCCATATACACAAAAAAAATGTCTTCGTCTCCCACAGATATTTCTTTATTGAGGTTACGACGATGTCCTAGTTGTTTACAAATTTTGTATAGGTCACGTACTTCATACGTTCACAACCTGTTCTTGTCACATGAATATTAAATCACAAATACGCCTGTAACATGAATTTTAAGAGTTTTCAATCAGAAATGCAACAAATTTATTCCCGACATTTTCATTCAGTGCACAAACATTAAGTGCTTATTTTATCTTTGAAGTTTAATGACAAAGGTGAGTTCATGTTATTATGTTGATATGATTGGGCTCTGTGTATTTCATGCCATTAGACAAAATAAAATAACAATTGCACACTCACAGAACTCAGCAAGACAAAAAACGAAAAAAACTTTCACAACACCACAGACAGATAACTAGGGAAAGCAATTTCCTTTTAAATAGAAAACAAATATGTAACTAAATAAAACAACCGAAAGACGGACGAACAGTGTGTGCAAGTACTGTGGAGGGTGAGGTATCAGACGAGTCTGGTGATATTATCTGAACTGAAGCAAGATGGAGTTCAATAGACGAGTGATACAGACTTGGCTGTAGTTACTGAAACTGTGAGATATCAAAATATACTTTTTATAATAATTTTATTAAAGATGTTAAACTGTTAATAGAGACTAATTTTAACTGTTTGAAAAGTTCATATATATCAGATGATTTACGAATATGTGAATATTAGATCTAAATAGCTGTTTATGTATATTAATGTCAAGCTATTTTGTTTTGAATATTAATTTATTCGATTGCTTATAAACTAATTAGTAAATTAGTAAAATAGAAAAGAGCGATCTGGGGAAAAGGGGTGAGGGTGTAAAGCCGGAGCTCACCAGCCGCCATGTTGTGATGTCACTCAGTCGCAAACTTGTATCTGAGTGACATTGACCTTGATCTCACGCTCATGACCTTGACCTTATACTGAAGCCCTGAATAACTTTAAATTAGGAAAATTTAATAAATAGCAAAAAAAAATTTCAATTATTTAAAAAAATTTGTAAAAAATTTTAAAATTAAAAAATGTATTACCTTTAAAAAAAATTTAAACTTTATAAAACAATTGGTAAAAATGATTTAAGACTTGCATACAGGAGGTCCTGGGTTCGAAAAAAAGATGACAGAGGAGACATCCTTCCTGTACGATGACCAGCAGACAAATGACCCACACCACTATTTTTTCAATGGTTAATATGCCACTCCTTCCCCTACAACCAGTAGCTCTACTGATTAGTTGGGGTACCTTTTACCCTATTCATCACCACAACAAGTTTTTATTGGCTTATTACTTGTGTTCGCTCGACTGCCCTCTTAACATCTCATTGGATTTGCATCACACTCCCTCCCCAACTCCAAAAGTATATTGACTCTCCTTCAACCCCCACTTCAGTCACTGCCAGTTTGTATTAAAAGTTTAATTATCCCCATTTTCCCCCACCACCCATCAAACATTTTATTGGTTTTACATCACACCCAACACCATCCCTCTCGTCGCTCCCAACACTTGCTCACACCTTCGCACCACACCTCCCCTCCCTTCCCAGAGACCACCTCAAAGTGATCCCCCTCCCCTTTTTAATTCATGTCAAATTTAGCCTGTTATTCATTGGGTATTTATTATGTCACCTCTCTCAACCTCATCAAATACAGCCCTGTATCTTCGTATGTTCCCAATTTACATATCGGTCATCGAACTAATTTGCAAATGCGATACATTGCTACCCATGTCGCTACTGCGATGCGCCAGTTGCAATGACTAAAACGTGCTCTAAAACCCAAAATGATTGCTCGTATGCAGAATACAGACCGTGATTCATGTAGGTGTCGCAAACCTACACGAAAGGAAATATTCACGTGGGTCCTTCATTTGCTACAATGTGATTCTTTAATATTCACAGCAATTTCCCAAGATAAAATTCCGTCATCTCGCAAGTGACCATTATGCCCCCCCCCCCC
>NQII01000549.1:483144-534826 GCA_002778355.1 Clitarchus hookeri | reverse complement strand
AGAGGTGACAAAAGTCATGGGATAGCAATATGCAAATATACAGATGTCAGTAGTATTGCGTACAAAATGTTTAAATGGGCAGTGCATTGGTTGGGCTTTCATTTGTAGTCAAGTGATTCATGTGAAAAGGTTTCTGACGTGATTATGGCCGCACGACGGGAATTAACAGACTTTGAACGCGGACTGGTAGTTGGAGCTAGATGCATGGGACATTCCATTTCGGAAATGGTTAGGTAATTCAACATTCCGAGATCCACAGTGTCAAGAGTGTGCCAAGAATACCTAATTTCAGGCATAACCTCCCACCATGGACAACGCAGTAGCCGATCGCCTGCGCTTAATGACCGAAACCAACGACGTAAGCGCAGAATGGTCAGTGTTAACAGACAAGCAACACTGTGTGAAATAACCGCAGGAATCAATGCGGGACGTACGACAGATGTGTCTGTTAGGACAGTGCGGCTAACCTTGGCTGTACTGGGCTATGCCAGCAGAAGACCGACTCGAGTGCCTTTACTAAAAGCACGACATCGCATGCAGCGCCTCTCCTGAGATCGTGACAATATCGGTTGGACCCTAGACGACTGGAAAACCGTGACTTGGTCAGATGAGTCCCGATTTCAGTTGGTAAGAGCTGATGGCAGGGTTCGAGTGAGGCGCAGACCCCACGAATCAATGGACCCAAGTTGTCAACAAGGAACTGTGCAAGCTGGTGGTGGTTCCATAATGGTATGGGCGGTTTTTACATGGAAAGGACTGGGATCTCTGGCCCAACTGAACCGATCATTGACTGGAAAGGGATATGTTCAGCTACTTGGAGACCACTTGCAGCCATTCATGAACTTCATGTACCCAAACAACAGGTTGAATTTTTATGGATGACAATGTGCCATGTCACCGGGCCACAACTGTTCGTGATTGGTTTGAAGAACATTCTGGACAATACCAGCGAATGATTTGGCCACCAAGATCGTTCGACATGAATCCCATCGAACATTTATGGGACATAATCGAGAAGTCAGTTCGTGCACAAACTCCTGCACCGGCAACACTTTCGCAGTTATGGACGTCTATAGAGGCAGAATGTCTTAAGATTTCTGCCGGGGACTTCCAACGACTTGTTGAGTCCATGCCACGTCGAGTTGCTGCACTTCGCCGTGCAAAAGGAGGTCCTACACGATATTAGGAGGTATCCCATGACTTTTGTCACGTCAGTGTTTATAATGAGCCATTATTATTCTTTTCGTATCGTAATGTGTAACTCTTCTCATCCCTTGATATAGGCCTATGTATTAAACATTTCAAACCCACTTTTCTTGCATAGTGTTTAAATAGTGCTAAACCTTTTGGGAAAAGGTCCCAGAATATTTGATATGCTTGCTTCTGCAAATACGAGTGGAGACATTTCACGAGAAAAAAATTTAATGTTGTAGTGTCGGAAAACCTTTGAAATTTTGCACCGAATATATCTATATCTGTACATATCATTACACTCAATGTCTGTCTGTCTGTCTCTGTCTGTCTGTCTGTCTGTCTGTCTGTCTGTCTGTCTGTCTGTCTGTCTGTCTGTCTGTGTCTGTCTGTTAGTGCGCTAATTAGTCGAGAACCACGTATCCTATTTGCGTGTTTATTTAAATTCAAATTCATAGCTATGCCCTCTGGCCAGGTTTTAGTATATATTTTGTTACGTATAGTAACATAAGAAATAAGCAGTAACGATAATAGTGAATGAAGTCGGAAAAAAGTTTGCCGCCAGCGCACTCTCTTGCTGTACGCTGTCTAAACAGTTAAAGATGGAACAATTTCATGTAGTAAAGAATTGTGTAGAATAAGAAGACCTAAAAAAAAATTCCCCAGTTTCATATATGTATCTATAACAGAGAAATACTAATAAGCGTTTTACCATATAATGGACAAGCAACATTCAATGACGAAGTTTTTCACCTTGCACTCGTTGAAATTTAAAAGCAAGTACAGGAAAGAGTATAAAAATCCAGGACTTTATTTAAAGAAACCTAAACAATAATTCTATAGCCCATGCGAGTATATATATATATATATATATATATATTTATATATGTGTGTGTGTTTATAAACTCTTGTAAATATACTAAAGCAGGGAAATACAGGACACACAGGAAAAACATTTCCCAATAAAGAATTAAAAATAATACACTTCATGGTCTTAATAGCACTACATATTTTTTTTCTGAATCGCGATATTCCGAGGTTAACAAACTATTCTTATTTTTAGTATAAACAAATTATTCATCTTCGACTGGAAATGCCCATGTCACACTTTTTTAATACACAGTAAAGCAACATGATATGACTGCATGGACCCATTACAATATTCGGAATACAGATTATAAATCAACTTCAGTCCATCAGTGATGAACCTGCAGATATACTTAAGCACATTGATGATGTCTCAGTCCAGGAATGCCAGTGTATGAAAACTATAACCACAATAAATATTCAAAGGGCTGGAAGCAGGAGCCAAGTCCTCAATTACAGGTGTTTAATTTTGAGGCAAACTTGGTGCACATTCGGCCTCCTATCACCATCATACCCNTTTGAGGCAAACTTGGTGCACATTCGGCCTCCTATCACCATCATACCCAGAAAGAGTTTCGATGTTCGCTAACAGAAAGGGCAAAAGTCGCACTTGTGTTCTCAGACCCTTTGTGTCGCTGCCTGAAGACGGGAACAAATAGCAGTTTCGGAAACGTCGCATTCTGTCGATTTTGGAAAAACTACTGTGTTTGTGGGAGTTTCTTCGTTGTGTTAAATTTATTTTTGTAAGTAGATAACTAGCCTTTGTCGTCTTCGGAGTGCTGTTTGTTGGTCGTATTAAGGTTTTATATACATATATAGTATATTACTTTGCCGCAGTTATTTTGCAGTCCTTTTTTGTTTGACTCGATTCCTTTCATGGAATTTTCTGGCTTTGTGCATATTTATTCTTGACTACAGTATACCTGGTTTACATTCGGTCGTGTCTGGTAAAACTGCTGTGTTTGACTGTGTTCTTTGTTGTTGTCGCATTTGGTTCCTACTTATTTTGCCAGTGTTGTCCTAACTTTTTTATCAGGTTTCTAGCCTGTGTTGTTTTCCACGTGTTATCTGTTGGTCGTGTATATATGCATATATTTTTCGTAAATAGTTGCTGTTCTTTTTTTTTTACTTTATTTCCTCTTGGAATTTTCCAGTGTTGTATACATATAATAATTTTGTCTCACATATTTTACGTGTCTTATTTAAGTATATTTTTTGCTCGCAGTCCTGTTTTTCCATGACACATATCTGTATCGCAATGGTGAATATCTCAAAATCTCTATCTAGTCATTCACCCCCAGTGCACTATTCGTTCGAAGATCACTCGAAGAGCCTAGTCTACTAGATGTCGGTCGACATGGCACGGAGGGTCTCGTGGGAACGGAAATAGCTGGCTACGATACGATCCTAGCCAGTGCCACTTTGTTCCAGTGTGTGCGACAGGTGATGTTCCTGCATTGAAATGTATGCAACTTTATAGAGGGACATAATTTCAAGCATCTTTTTAAAGTTTCATCGTTTAATTGAGAACATAATAAATGTGTTAATGGTCCATTATGTAATAAAATTCACTAATAAAACACTAATAATACTGAACAAATAAAATTAAACACAGGCACACAATTCATTGAGTTTTCCTTCCTACAAGATTTTAGATGTCCATCCTGATTTTTGGGGGCGGTTTTTTTTCGCAAAAGGAGTGTTTATATGTTACAATAAAGCGACCATTTTTGTATGTTTGGTCATTTTGAGTAATAATATATTTTGCAGTTTTGGCATGTAATCAGGTCTACAATGTAGACTGCGATGTAAGAATAGTAATCCCTATTTTGTTACGGAATGATGGTGTGTTTTATAAATACATTTTCAGACTTTGATTAAATTTGTTTGCTGTGCGAATGTGTTTTGTTTCGTCTGCAGTAATTTCCGATATTTTTAAACTAAATATTATTTCCCCCGAACCGTTCAATTTTCAAGCGTCAATAATAATTAAAAAAAATTACTTCAGGCCACAAGTTGTTTGTAATTTCCTACCAGGATTTTTTCTAATGGAATAATACTTCAACCATTTTAATACACAAAGTATATAACAAAGTGAACAAAGAGTATAAAACTTTAGCATTAACATACCATGGACAAAATAGTATACACAATTGCTACATGGCAAAAAAAAAATTTAATTATATTTTGTGTCCGACATATACACAGAGGTGACCAAAGTCATCGCATAGCAATATGCAATATACAGATGGCAATAGTATCGCATACAAAATGTATAAATGTGCATTGCATTAGTTGGGCTTTCATTTGTAGTCGAGTGATTCATGTGAAAAGCAAAGACTGCACTAATACCGGCGTGCTGCCCTTAAAACAGACTTTGAACGCGGAATGGTGGTTGGAGCTAGACGCGTGGGACATTCCATTTCGGAAATGGTTAGGGAATTGTTGTAAGGCTCTAGGTGTCACAGTAGAGTGTGCCGAGAATACCTAATTTCAGGCATAACCTCCCATCATGGACATCGAAGTGAACGACCTCCTGCACTCAATGACCGAGACCAACGACGTGTGTGCATAATGGTCAGTGTTAACAGACAAGCAACACTGTGTGAAATAACCGCAGGAATCAATGTGGGACTTACGACGTACGTGTCCGTTAGGACAGTGCGGTGAACTTTGGCTGTACTGGGTTACGCCAGCAGAAGACCGACTCGAGTGCCTTTAATAAAAGCACGACATCGCCTGCAGCGCCTCTCCTGGGCTCGTGATCATATCGGTTGGACCCTAGACGACTGGAAAACCGTGGCTTGGTCAGATGAGTCCCGATTTCATTTGGTAAGAGCTGATGGTAGGGTTCGAGTGTGGCGCAAACCCCATGTATTCATGGACCCAAGTTGTCAACAAGGAACTGTGCAAGCTTGTGGTTGCTCCATGATGGTGGGTGCGGTTTTTACATGGAAAGGGCTGGATCCTCTGGTCCAACTGAACCGTTCGTTGACTGGAAAGGGTTATTTTCAGCTACTTGGAGAACACTTGCAGCCATTCATGGACTTCATGTACCCAAAGAAAGATGGCATTTTTAAGGATGACAATGTTGTGCCATGTCACCGAGACACAACTGTTCGCGATTGGTTTGAAGAACATTCTGGACTATTCCAGCGAATGATTTGGCCACCAAGATCTCTCGACATGAATCCCATCGAACATTTATGGGACATAATCGAGAAATCAGTTTGTGCACAAATTCCTTTAACGGCAACACTTTCGCAATTATGGACGTCTATAGAGGCAGCATGGCTCAATATTTCTGCCTGGGACTTCCAACGACTTGTTGATTCCATGCCATGTCGAGTTGCTGCACTTCACCGGGCAAAAGGAGGTCCGATACGATATTAGGATGTATCCCATGACTTTTGTCGCGTCAGTGTAATTCATGAATAAAAGTCATGCGCTATGTGCAAGTAAATTTCCAATAGCTTACGTTTAGTGTGTAGTTGATACATTGAGGCTGAGGGGGGAAATCTAGCATAATCTTGGCCTCCAAGTTACCTCACAAATGTTTAATTTGGTAAAAGATTCGCGTCTCTGGAAGCCAAATTAGATGTTTCTTTTTATTGTTGTGCCCATAGATTTTTGCTCGGATACAAAACATTCGTAATGGGGGTTATGTCATCTCAGAAGTCAGAATGTTCGCCAAGAGAGACAGCCTGGAACAAAAATTGATGTAATCGCCCAGAATTTCGAGATGTTCCTGTGTTGTTTTCTTCTTATGTAGAACTACAATATATAGATCATGACAAGATATCGCACTCCACGCTATCTCAGAACCCTCTCACTCTTTAACAGTAGAAATCAAGGAGTCAAAATTGTATGCTTCTGAGGTATTCTTCAGACAAATACATGTGACGGTCTGAAAGAATATAATTGCAGATTTTTCATACCATATTATGTATCCTCCTTTGTCCAACCTTTATGTTATTTGCATCATTGTTATATCTTTCAAGCATTACATTATTTAACCGATGGTATTAGTATAGCTTTAAATCTTCGTAGCATGGGGTTCCTACTGGATACGTTTGTTTGGCATTGGTTCCAGAATTATAAGTGTTTATGTCGGAGGTTATATTGTACATTTTGGCACTGTCAACTTTAACAATTTTGAGGCTATAGGTGAGCTCAGACTTTCGCCCATGTTTCAGTTTCAATGATGGTGTGTTACGGTATTTTGTGTAGGTCGTCATAATTGTTGACACAATGCGCCTTGCAGCATCCTCAGAATTGAGTAATTTACATCACTAAAGCTCTAAGGATCATGCATATTTTCTTAAAGCAATCCATTTTCCATATGAAATGTTCAGATAATTTTTTCCACAACCTGAAACTTATGATTAAATTTAATGTCGTAGGTTATATAATGACAATCTGAAATATTTTATTGGTCACAGATGCTGTGTTAAAAATTATATAAAGTGAATTATCCTTACCTTTTGAAGATGAAGTAAAGGCCTGTAATGTAATGCATGATTTATGTATAACAGTTTATGTTATTCAAATCATATTTTAAAAAAATTAAATTTATTTATCACTACGTTGTGGTTTTGGTGAGATAAATAAAAATACTTCCCTATGCGGCAGTTAAAAGGTATCGGGTCATAAGTTAATGCTTATAACAATATGAGATCAAAAGTATCCGGACACCTACCTGTAAATGAAGTACAGCTATGGCTACCCTCAATCGGAAAGGTGGCTCGCGGTGGTGTAGTGGTCAGACTACTCGCATTGCACCTAGGTTAACTGGGCTCGATTCCCAGCGGGGCCGCTCCCAGATTTTCGCACTTGGGAATCGCGCTGGGCGATGCTGCTGGTCAGTGGTTTTTCTTGGGGATCTCCTGTTTTCCCCACCCTTGCATTCTGGTGCTGCTCCAAAATCACATTAATTCACATTCATCTCCTCTCAAGACCTCGATGTTAAAAGCCGCCTAAACCTCTCCACTCCACTCCACTCCACTCCACTCCATCAGGAATACTGATGGTCAATACGGTGTTGGCCCACAATTTGCAATGATGGTAGCCTGCACTTCCGCAGGCATACTTTCTATCAGGTGGCGGAAGGTTTCCTGGGAAATATCATTCCATGTTGAAAGAGACAGTGCTCATCCCCGAACTGGTCTTCGACTGTAGGCAACATGAAATCAGTTAAAATGTGAAAGTAAACTTGTGCCTCCTTTCTGCCACGTAAGGCAACAAGGGGGCCAAGCCCCCGCCAGGAGAAACTTGACCACAGTGTATCTCCACTATCCCAGAATTTCACAGTTAGCACTATACGGACTAGTAGATGTCGTCCATTAGGCATTCACCGCATCCACACACTACTGTCGGATCGCGCCATTGTACACCATAAATCATCACTCCACACAATGGTTTTCCACAGTTCTATTGTCCAGTTTTGATCTTCTTTACACCCTTTGAGGCGGCATTTGGTGTTTGCCTGTGTGATGTGTGGCTTATGGGCAGTTGCTCGGCCATGGAAACCAAGTTTCCTTACCTCGCGCCGAACGTCATGGTGTTGGAAGTACACTGAAGAGCAAAAAATCAGGTACACCTGCCTAATATCGCATGCACAAGTGCTGCAAGACGACATGGCATGGACTCGACTAATGTCTGAATGTATGCAGGAGGTGATTAACACCATGAATCCTGCAGGGTAGTCCACAAATCCAATCTGTGCCAATTTGAGAAAGGGTTGCACGTCTGTCAAGTTTAATGATTCTCGTCAGTCGTCGTTTGTCCCATTATTTCACGATCTTTTTCCAGCCGCAGCGATGTCGAAGATGTGATGTTTTACCGGATTCCCGATATTCACGGTAGACTCGTGAAATGGTCGTACGTGAACATCCAAACGGTATAGCTACCTTGGAGATGCTATGTCCCATCTCTCGTGCGCCGACTATAACACCATGTTCAAACTCACTTAAATCTTGATAACCTGCTATTGTAGCAGCAGTAACCGATCTAGCTGCCGACCGCATCGCGTTACTCTGATTGGTTTTATACCTCTGTTATTTGCATTGGCACGCCTATACAAGTTTTTGTGGCTCTTCAGTGTACATCCTAAGGTTGTAATTCTTGTGTGATTGTGCCGATGGATGAATGACGATTTTGCTGTTCGACCCTATTCATCACTCGATAGCCTCTGGTGGTCAACATGGGAGGTTGGTCTGCACAATTTTGGGTTGTATACATCCCTTCATAGTTCCACTTTATATAACATCGGAAAAATTGGACTTAGGGATATTCATGAGAGAGGAAATCTCACGCACGCATTTCTTACACAAGTAGCACTCGACCAACTGACCATGTTGAAAAACCGTGAATTCTCCAGACCATTCCATTCTGCTGTCTCGAGCTGTCTTCTGACTATTGCGATTTCTGACCATTTTTACCGCATGGTAGACGGCAGTACTGTGTTGTCCTGTATGTAACATGCATTTCGCAGGGTGTCCATATACTTTCGATCACAGAGTGTACGTCTACATACTTTTAGAAGCCAAACAGAAAAATCAGTTTCGGTCATCTCTATAAACATTTATTTTGCCACAAAATCTCATTTATTTCTAGCTGTTTACGATGTAAATGTGTACATTTAATTGCAACAAAATTGTCGCTTAAGAAAACCAATACTGCGACATAACACATTATTTTGTGATATCACATACAATTAATATCCTATTCTTCAAATGGCCTTGGCTCTGAAGACCCCGGTGTTAATAGCTGCCCAAATCTTTTCACTCGCTCTGAATGATTTTTGAATCCTCAGACCCCGTCCTGAATTCTGACCTTGTAAATGTTAAAGTCACCTGCATTTTTTTTTTTTAATTAGGTGAAATGGTTAGTTAACTGTCATAACACTTATATGTTTTGAGATCTCATTACCCTATTTGTAAAATATTAGAAAAGGGTGTAAAATAATAGTTTTCTTGCCTTTATGGTAACACATGTAAAATGTTTTTTATGCTTATACTTTTGTGTACATCATCTATTGATTAAAATATTTTTCCAGATGGCATTCGAATTGCATCTTCGAATACGATAGAAGCCCTCATGGAAGATAATTTTGTACTCGTTGTGAATGATAATGAGTATTTGGTAAAAGCACCTGAACAAGAACGCTTGAATAAGGTAAATATTTACATCAATGTGTATGCATATTAGAGTGTGTAGAATATTCATACAGCGATGATTTTTGAAGCACTTACAATTTTTTATCTTATTCCTCATTGGTCGACGTAGCAAACATGTAGAATTGCACTTATCTTTAGTCTTATTTTGACATACAGTATATATGTCAAACAGTGTCACAAGAACCTGCATTTAATACTATCATAATCATACAATTGGTTTTTCCCCAATTTAGAATGATTTATCATGATAAGTGTTCTGGCAGCATAGGTGGTTGTAACCATTTTGTGGCTTACAATCTAAATGGGGCAGGGTATACATTGCTCCTCCCTAGATTTAGTAATATGTGCTATAAAGATGGTAAATGGGCACATAAATTGTAATTGTTCACAGAGATGAATTGACATATTTTGTATGTACGTGATACTAAAAGTCACCGAAAAATGCAGGTGGTCCTTCACAAAAGTTAGGAGGTATATTTACACACATACATACATACATACATACATAGGTGTCCCATATATCTTGACCCCACAATAATTTCGCACTGGGGCTCCAAATAAAAACATTGTATAACTGGAAGGAGGAAATAATACTTCTGGGGAGTCACCCTTATAGCATTATTTATTAGTGAGATAGGAGTACTAACATCAGTTTTTTAATCGACACCATGTACAGGAGATGGACAAAATAATATTAACACCTGACATTGACACAATATTTATTAATCAATAAGGTGTTGGGCCACCATTTTCTTTTATAACAGCTGCAATTCTTCGCGAAATAGATACGTAGAATGTCTGAATAGTTTCCAATGGTATATTGTCCCATTTGTGTACCAAAACATCCACCAATTGCTTCAATGATGTTGGAGATGGAAATCTGCTCCTCACTCTCTGCTCTAAAACNCATCCACCAATTGCTTCAATGATGTTGGAGATGGAAATCTGCTCCTCACTCTCTGCTCTAAAACTCCCCATAACGAATCAATTATGTTGAAGTCTGGCAATTGTGCTTTCAGGGAAGATGTTTGACGATATTCTGAGGCTCCTCAAACCAAGACTGAACCTTTTTGGCTGTGTGTATGGGTGCATTATCATCTTGGAATATGGCAGTGTTTGGCAGCAATATGCTAGAACTTCATCATAGAGGATGTCGAGATATTCATTCGCAGTAATCCGGCCAGTGATGTGAATGAGAGGACCAGCTGAATACCACGATATAGCTGCCCAAATCATAACGGAACCTCCCACATTCTTGACTGTAGGAAGGAGACAGTCCAGATCGTAAGCTTCTTTTGGGGTTCTCCATGCATACACCCGGCCGTTTGTAGAAAACCATGTAAACGATGATTCATCGGACCATACCACATTCTTCCAATCATCAAGTGTCCAGGTTTTGTGATCGTGGCACCACTTCTTTCGCAGTTTAGTGTTGGCTTCCGTTTTAAAGGGTTTCGCAATTGCAGCCCTTCCATGATTGTTAGCTTTGTGGAGCTCCCACCGTACTGTTTTTGTCGAAACAGTATTACTGCAGTGAGTGTTGAGTTCTGCTGTCATTTTTGCCGCAGTAGTTTTATGTTGTCTGGTCACAATTGTTTTTAATGTTCGTCGGTATCTGTCAGTTAACTTTGGGTTTTCCTCATTATTCCTCATCACAAATTATGTTTTCCCATGTTTTTTGTTTGCTCTCATTACCGTGGATACTGTCGCTCGTGAAACGTTAAACAATTCAGCTGTTTTTCTCACAGACACTCCTGCTAACCGAGCACTAACGATTTGATTTGCCCTCTTTCGAAGTCTGAGAGATCACATATTTCGCCGATCGCTTGTTTTAACCGTCGTGGAACAAAGCTTATAATACACTGAAATATAACGTACAAGACTTGGCACGTAAACTGTGCAATGCATATGCGTCGCATTATTTACACGGAAGCAGTGTTGCCAACATGCAACAATTTGTACTATATTGCATGGTGGTCATATTATTTTGTCCATCGCCTGTATATATTGGTGAAAAGTTCAGTGAAACTCGTCAAGACATTTAAATATTTAGAACTATGTACACTTTCGTAACATGAACAACAAACACTACACAGTATGTGTGATCTATACTGTCCATTTGTAGTACTATCGATTTGGGTACTGTGAGGGGTAGAACATTGAGATTAGAAGTTCAAAGTGGTTACCATTGGCAGGGATACACAAGTTTATTCGCTCGATGTATGACATCAATGATTCCTCCACTGTTGCCTGCTGAAGAACATTATAAGCATGCACAATATGTTCCTGCATGTTGTCTGGGGTTGTTGGAATATCTAGATAGACAGCACATTTGAGGAACCCTCCCCCCCCCAAAAAGTCCTGTGGGTTAAGTTTAGGAGACTCCGCAGGACATTGAACTGGTCCTCCACTACTAACCCACCTACCAGGATATTTTCTGTCCAGACAACGACATGCATACACAGCATTATGTGCTGGGCATCCATCATGATGGTACCACATTATCATTCT
Source organism: Clitarchus hookeri (assembly GCA_002778355.1). Classification (NCBI taxonomy): domain Eukaryota; kingdom Metazoa; phylum Arthropoda; class Insecta; order Phasmatodea; family Phasmatidae; genus Clitarchus; species Clitarchus hookeri. The sequence continues at coordinate 523,079 of NQII01000549.1, read as the reverse complement.
TTTCCTTAGAGGCATCTCCTCCAGACGACCAGGAATAATTGTTTGTATGAAGGTGGCATACACTCTGCCATTTCGGATTCAATTCACGAAATAAGGCCCTATAACTGTATTGCCAACCATCCTGCACCATATATTATTTCTCTATTGACACTGATGGTCCACCTGTCAAAGCCATCTTGGGTTATTGATGGCCCAATAGTGCATGCTCCTCGTATTCACTTGGCCTGGGTTGGAGAACGACGATTCATAGGTAAAAAGAACACCCGAATAAAGTTTGGGTTGGCGATAATTTGATGCTGTGCCCATTGACAGAATTCTTCATGATTCTCGAAATCATTCCCGTGCAATTATTACTGTAAGTGTTCATAATAGGGACTGAACATAAGACCCTTAATAATGCGATATGCAGTCGTTTTCGGAATGCCAATTTTTGACTTAAATTTGGCATGTGCTACATGCGAATTTACTGCTACAGCAGCGAGAAAGAACAGCAACCTGAGCAGCTTCACCTGTGCTAGTTCTACGACGATTGTGTAGCTTTGGGTTCAAATTGCCCATTTCACAAAGCTTCACAATGCGGTAGGAAAACATCTGTCTGGACAGTGGGGTCTCGTCAGGGTATCGCTCTCTGTAGAGTTGCTCCACCTGAACAGCACTATTTAGACCTTCAACAGAATAAACGACGAGTGAGCAAACCATTCTGTTGATAATGGTAATAACTTAACTCTGTGTGTTTCAGTTCAACACACTTAAATATACTTTACTGGACTGTAAAATCATACGAACACATTCGTCTGCTAAATGATATTCTCGGTAGATGAGCAGCATTCCTACCTTCTCGTTGTTGGAGTACATATCCGTTACAACTCTCACCTTGCAGTGTACTGTATTCGACTGCACATAGATGACTCATTGAGTAGTCGTCATGCCATGTGTGTTCCTTTGTTTCCTCTAACTGCAACTTCTGTTAAATGGGGTAAGCAAATCTGGGTACTGGCACAATTCATATTATCTCTATATCTATTGCAGTGTGTCAATGTCATACTGTATTGTACCATGCAACGCAATTGTGCCACAAGGCTTCCCATTACGGGTCTTATGAGCCATTACGAGTCCCAATTTCTGTGGCGGTTTTCGAAGATCTGTTTATTAGACTGGTACATAGCGATACATTTTTGAATAGTGCTTGACAAGCTTCATTGAACTTCTGACGAATAGATACATGGTGCCATTTAAAAATCTTATCTTAGTACTCTTATCCCACTAATAAATAATGCTATAAAGCTGACTTCCCAACAGTATTATTTTCCCCTTCCAGTTATACAATTTAGTATGAAACACTTTTTTATTTGAAGTCCTGGTACGGAGTTATTGCTGGTGGTCAAGATAAATGGTACATTCTGTGTATATACACACGACCAGCCTAAGACCTTTCCTGAAGGATTTACACATCACTAAAATTGGTGGTAAAACCCATTTTATTTAAATATAGCATGCCATAACTAAGCTTACTATCAGAGTTTCGGAGTAATGTGTTAACAAACAAATATGAGTAATCCATGAAAAATTGGTTTGCCAATATCAACCTCATCCATGAGGAAATAAGAGTTCGCACCCCATATGTGCATGAAAAAAATGTGACCAGCCAATATATGCGATGATTTATCTGCTGATGTAAGTAGCATTATTAATTGAACAGAGAAAACTTTGATATGTGTTATTATGCGGTTTTAGAGAAAAGGATTTTCAATTTTATAAACAGTGAATGTATTATGCATGCGACATAGATAACATGCACCACACTTGATGTGATTTTCCTCTACTAACTGCCTGGATATAGTACTAGTGGCACAGGCTTATCCCCAGCTTATGTTGCTTGTCCATGAATGGTGTGTAGCGATGCACTTCAAGTGCGTATAGCCTATCGTATGGTTACATGGAAAACAATGTTACTGTGCCAAGACCTTCAGTAAAAGTTACAATGCACAATTCCATGAACAGAGCGAATGTCTAAAGAAACCGACCTCCAGAATAACTAGCATGTGATATGTGCAGTACAGCATTTGTTAGGCAAGGTTATGACAAGCCTTCCTTCTGATTCGTCGTGTAAAATAACTCTGGTTTGAGCGCCCGTAATATTACCCAGGCCTGCATCCTGTTCCAAAATAGTACGCGTTGGAGGAAATACACTGAAGAGCCAAAAATAAATGGTACACCTATCTAATATCGTGTAGGGCCCCTGCGAGCACGCAGAAGTGCTGCAAGACGATGTGGCATGGACTCGACTGATGTCTGAAGGTATGCAGGAGGCAATTCACACCATGAATCCTGCAGAGCACTCCACAAATCCATAGGAGTGTGAGGTGGTGGAGATCTCTTCTGAACAGCACATTGCAAGGCATCCCAGATATGCTCAATAATGTACATGTCTGGTGATTTAGATGGCCAATGGAAGTGTCTAAAGTCAGAAGAGTGTTCCTGGAGCCACTCGGTAGCAACTCTTGACATGTGGGGTGTCGCATTGTCCTTCTGGAATTGTCCATGTCCGTCGGAATGCACAATTGCCATGAATGGGTGCGGGTGATCGGACAGGATGTTTACGTATGTCACCTGCCAGAGTCGTATTTAAACGTATCAGGGTTCCCATTTCACGCCAACTGCACATACCCCATTCCATGACAGATCCTCCATCAGCTTGAACAGTCCGCTGTTGACATGTAGGGTCCATGGATTGATGAGGATGTCCCCATACCCATACATGTCCATCCGCCCGATACAATTGGAAACGAGACTCGTCAGACCAGGCAACGTGTTTCCAGTCATCAACAGTCCAATGGCGGTGTTGGCGGGGCCAGGCGAGGCGTAAAGCTTTCTGTCGTGCAGTCAACAATGGTACACAAGTGGGCCTTCGGATCTGAAAGCCCATAACAATGATGGTCCTTAGAGTAGTTCGCACGCTGGCACTTGTTGATGGCGCGGCTTTGAAATCTGCGCCAATTTGAGAAAGTGTTGCACGTCTGTCACGTTTTATGATTCTCGTCAGTCGTCGTTTGTACCCTTCGTTCACGATTTTTTTCCGGCCGTAGCGATGTCGAAGATTTGATGTTTTACCGGATTCCCGATATTCACGGTACACTCGTGAAATGGTCGTACACAAAAATTCTAATTTTATGGCTACATCTGGAATGCTATGTCCCATCTCTCGTACGTCGACTATTACACCACGTTCAAACTCTCTTAAATCTTTATAACCTGCCATTGTGGCAGCAGTTACCGATCTAGCAACCTTGCCAGACGCTCGTCTTATGTAGGTGCTGCCGACCGCATCGCGTTACTCTGATTGGTTCCATACCTATGTTATTTGCATACGCACGCCTATAGAATTTTTTTGGCTCTCCAGTGTACGAGTGTTGCAGACATGTACTACTAAAAGTGCGAGCTATGCGGGCCTTCGGAATTCGTTAAATACAAACATGCATGGCTGAAATATAAAGGGAAAAACGAAGATGTTACAACTATCAAAGACTGCAAGAATGAAAACGAGACCTCCAAGACTGCTGGTGATAAAGTGAAATGTGCGTTTTCTGCTGATGAGGTGATGACGTCTGCAAAGCAAAGGTTTAAGGGTGTTGCTGTCGATAAGGACTACTTGAAGTTGGGGCAAAAGAAACATGGATTCTATCCCAGTACTCTGGTCCAGAGGTACATCACAACCTACTCATCACATAACATACATGCATACATGTATCGCTAACATTCTGCGAAGAGTGTCGTTAAGGCTAGCTACTTAGTTTCTGAAGATCCCAATGATATTTTTGATAGACTGTGAATGTTGGCTTGATAGCAAGTAAGATGATATCTTTCTGTCAGTGAAGAGAGAAATCCAATTATTTATCAACTCAGAGCTAGAGACTTTATTGAATGAAATATGATGTATCTGTGTGATTTAGTTAAGAATGGGAATAAATACAAAAATTATTTTAAAAATGTATTATTTTTTTATTTAAAATTCCTATTGTATAATAATGTACTTACTGCTATGCATTTATAAATGCCTGGCAGGCTGCAAGTATTTGCGATGAACATATATGGAGCATGGCTATATACTAATATATTTTGTAGATAAAGTTCATTGTAAACTGCGAGGTTATATGGATTTTAACTGTAAACACATACATGCTCAGTATACCTGATTGATGCAGTACTTACACTCACTTTGAACAATAAATATTGTCTGTACACTTTTTTCTATGTCTCTTCAAACTATCACTGCAGGTAAACGCCTTGTCGCAGTTATCTAAGTGGCAAGTCTTGTATGCAATGGTAAACATGCAGTGGCTACTTTAATCTCATGCATGACTTGTTTACAGTTGTAACGTAGTTTCCATGACGTAAGGAGCGAATCTCCAGAGTCCCTTGCTGTTGACGATGCAGTCAGCACTGTAGATGGTAGTATTCAATCATTGATTCCGTCTTAATCTCGAAACAGCGTCCGCGATCGTGGTAGATCAATTTAGTCATAACTATCTGTTTTCGACCATGCTCGACGACGAAGTGAGAATCATTTTTACATGATGTCTGCTTGTATACCATCACCACTACATGACAGTTCGTGTTGCCTGTCTCGGGTTGACTCGGTGTGGCCTGCTTGTTATGTATATATATATATATATATATATATATAGATATATCATCTTGAAGGCAGCATGTATTTGTGATGAACATAGATGGAGTGCGGCTATGTACAAAATATAAGTTGGAGATAAAGATAATTGCAGTTGTTGCATGATGCGTTCGAAACTTGAATACATAGATATAACACAAAAGTTTTAATTGTGTATCATGTTGAATTTCTACCTGTGAAATGATTGGACTCTTTAGGGGATTTGAACCTACGATACCTTATTCTGAAGGTTGGTGCACTGTCTCTAGTGCTGCCAGGGTTCACGAGTTATTTCCTATGAAATTTCTATAGAAAACATAAAAAGTAATTATGTTTATCATCCGAAGTTTTCATGAATGTTTTGTCAAGGGGGGTGTAATTATAATAATTGTAAGTGACGAGTTGCTTTCTTGGTCGGTGATGTATGCAATGCACGGAAAAGCAAGATAGCCATTGTGATCTGTGCATTTGTTGCGTTCCCATTGATAGCTACGAGATGAGCACTTGATCTCCAAGTCTTCCATGTGTATGAAACAGCTACACCGGTTTCTTCAGTTATGTTTTGGGACGACTAACAATTAGAGCACATACATAGTGGAAATGTATATGTTGCGATACTTTCTTACTCGACATTACAAAGTTCATACATTTAATGTTATTTCTATATAAATAAGATTCTGTGGCGAGCGATTGATTGAAAATTCATTTCATTATGTGCATACAGTTCTAGCACTATTAATGATATGTATTCAAAATAAGTACATGTTTTTTTTTACTATTTATGAGTAAACTAATTGTTACCTTGTATTCTATAAACGAATTCCTCTCGTAAAGGGAAGTGCGTGTGTAACTCCGCTGGCCTGACACCCTGGAGCGTGACGCATCTCTCTCGGCTAGTTTTGTCCTTCGACTTGCTGAGACCTGTGTGGTGCCATTGGCCGACCTCCTTGGCTGCCTTACAGGTTCTCGAGATGTTAGTTGACCATGCAATGTCGGGCTGTTCGGAAGCGTTCAACTGCTAGTGTTGCGAGTGATACTGTACTCTGAATTTGATGTTTTCGTTTCAATCGTAAATAAATAGTTTGCTGATCTTTTGTACTAACCAGGGCTACCTGATCTTGTCTACATCGACTAACACAGCATATAGCACCCGATGTGTAATATGTGATTGTAATGCTTGGTAAGTGTGTATAACTATTTTCCTTTAAATTATATTGTTTCATCTGTTTGCATCACTGCATAGCAGTGACATCTGACTTGCGTGACTAATGGTTTTAATTTATTGTTGTGTGGCAGGCAAAGGAATACAGTCTTTACAGTTCGCATAATGCATACCGCAGTTGTCGCATTGTAGACTTTTTTGAGGTTGGTCCTTTTGAACATATGTTCATTTCATGTATTCGAACTTTCCAGTTTTTTTACCAAAGTACTTGTCGCATTGGTAACATTGATATCACTATTACAGCCTGTGGAATTGATAAGTATTGTTTATAGTAGCAGTTCGAAACATCATTCAGCATAAGTATGTATATGTTGGTCCTTTATTGTTTGTTATGCCACTGATTTTTCATGTAAATGATTTTATATTTTTTACCCGCGGTAAGGATTTAATTTATTTGTATTAATGCGTATATGTTTTGATGTAATCTGAGACTGTGTACACTTTGCTCCGATGCGAATGTGTACACCTTATAATTTTTTCAATCTATGGGTGGTTATTAAGAGTGAACCATACTAACGAATCCTCGAGCCCATCGACCCTTTTGTCAGGTTGACAGTGTTTATTTATATTTATTTATTTAACTGTAACCGCATGACTACATACATAATGCTCGCAATGCAATTGTCTCTACCTTAAATTTTTAGTGTATTGTTTGTTGTTGCATGTTAGTCATGCGAATGTTCATTTATGTATATTTGTTAGTTATACACTGAGGTGACAAACGTCATGGGATACCTCCTAATATCGTGTCGGACCTTCATTTTGCACAGCGAAGTGCAGAAACTCGATGTGGCATGGACTCAACAAGTCGTTGGAAGTTCCCTGCATAAATATTGAGTCATGCTGCCTCTATAGACATCCATAATTGCGAAAGTGTTGCCGGTGCAGGAGTTTGTGCACGAACTGACTTCTCGATTATGTCCCATAAATGTTCGATGGGATTCATGTCGGGCGATCTTGGTGGCCAAATCATTCGCTGGAATTGTCCAGAATGTTCTTCAAACCAATCGCGAACAGTTGTGGCTCGGTGACATGGCACATTGTCATCCATAAAAATGCCATCTTTCTTTGGGTGCATGAAGTCCATGAATGGCTGCAAGTGGTCTCCAAGTAGCTGAAAATAACCCTTTCCATTCAATGACGCCATTCAGTTGGACCAGAGGACCCAGTCCATTCCATGTAAAAACAGCCCACACCATTATGGAGCCACCACCAGCTTGCACAGTTCCTTGTTGACAACTTGGGTCCATGGATTTGTGGGGTCTGCGCCACACTCGAACCCTACCATCAGCTCTTACCAACTGAAATCGGGACTCATCTGACCAAGCCACGGTTTTCCAGTCGTCTAGGGTCCAACCGATATAGGCACGAGCCCAGTAGAGGCATTGCAGGCGATGTCGTGCTGTTAGTAAAGGCACTCGAGTCGGTCTTCTGCTGGCATAGCCCAGTAAAGCCAAAGTTCGCCGCACTGTCCTATTGGACACATCTTTCGTACGTCCCACATTGATTCCTGCGGTTATTTCACGCAGTGTTGCTTGTCTGTTAAAACTGACCATTCTGCGCACATGTCGTTGGTCTCGGTCATTAAGTGAAGGCGGTCGGCCACTGCGATGTCCATGGTGGGAGGTTATGCCTGAAATTAGGTATTCTCGGCACACTCTTAACACTGTGGATCTCGGAATGTTTAATTGCCTAACCATTTCCGAAATCGAATGTCCCATGCATCTAGCTCCAACTACCATTCTGCATTCAAAGTCTGTTAATACCCGTCGTGCGGCCATAATCACGTCAGAAACCTTTTCACATGAACCACTTGACTACAAATAAAAGCCCAACCAATGCACTGCCCATTTATACATTTTGTACCCAATACTACTGCTATCTGTATTTTTGTATATTGCCCTCCCATGACTTGTGGACGAAGGATGGGTAGTAGGCGATGAGGAGATCCATGCTGGCGGACACCTGCAGTAGCAAACTACGAGTTTGGTTTTGGATGATTGTGAGTATACGCAGACCGTTGCATATGTGTGCTATTTCAGGTCCTACACTCCTACATATACCTGTAACTACAACCTACAACAACATGCTTACAACTCAATTGTACATTTACCGGCCTTTATTTCCTTAACATTTATGGATGACTGTTGCATGCCAGCCGAACTTAAATTGTTCAGAAATGTCATCCTACTATGCTTATAGCAGAGCTTAGGGCCTAATTGTCCTTATAACCTCGATTGCAGCCAGGAGTGATATTAATTTGATGGACGTAGCTTTCGTGGATAGGAAATGGGAGGCACATATTCTCATAGGTGGGCTTAAGGTATAATTGACCCATCCACCGTGTTCGATGTCGGAAGAGATGCCTGTGAATGAATTTGGTTACTATAAATTGAATAGTTAAGAAATTGAAGCTAACTATGCTTATAAGATGGGTTAAGTCTTGATTGACAATGCCACCCTGATCGTCTTTGGGGCGAATCATAAGACATGAATTTGGTGACTGTAGCTTCAGTGGATGTCAATTAATGGTAAACTATGCTTATTAGATAGGTTAAGCACAATTGTCTTGCTACCCTGTTCGTCATCGCGAGTTATGTCTATGATATGAATTTGTGGCCGAACCTTCGGTGGATGGGAAAAAGGGGTCAACTATGCTTATAAGAGGGCTTACAGCTTAATTGACCCTGCCACCCTCCTCGTCGGCAGGTGTGCTGCCTATGATATGAATTTGGTGACTATAGCTTCAGCAGATGGGAAATTGCTGCCAGCTATGCTTATAAGAAGGGTAATGGTATAATTTCCTAACCATCCTGTTCGTCATCATGAGCGATGCCTATGTTATGAATTTGGTGGTTATAATTACAGCAGATGAGAAATGTTTGACTAATCTTATAAGTGGGCAGAAGGCATAATTGCCCTACCACTCTGTTCGTCAATGGGGATAATGGCTATGATATGAATTTGGCGACTATGACTTCAGCAGATGACAAATAGCAGCCACTTATGCTTATAAAATGGCATATTGAAACTCTTACTTGGTCAAGTGGGTTATTACAGACAGTTCATTCCGCAGTTTAATAGACTGGCCAAGCTTTTTTTCGAACTCTTTTTAAAATGAGAGGATTCTCAAGAGAGAGCTTTTGAGCACTGAAGGGTTCACTAATCGCTGCCCCATGTTACAGTATCTGGGTTTCTCTAAGCACTTTCTTTTAATTACTGATACCAGCCAGGATGCCATCGAAGCAGTTCTCTCACAAGGAGAGGTGGGGGATGGCCACTCTAAAGTGTATGCCAGTCGTACACTGAATCGAGCAGAGCGAAACTATTCGGCCAGTGAGCGAGAGTTACTGGGGATTCAAAATCTTTAGGCCATACCTGCTCAGGCTACATTTCATGGTCCTTACCGACCACAGGCCGCTTGTCTAGATTTTTAGCATCAAATACTACAGCTCGCACCTACTGAAATTGGAAGAATATGAACATACCATCGAGTATAGGGCAGGTAAGTCTATCCCGCACATAGGGGCGCTAGTTCGCATAGAAGACACAGAACTAGAAAAGGAAGAGAATGCAGCAGAGGCAGAGGCGGACACGAAACCTGTAATGCGAATGTGGGATGAGAAGCAGAAACAATGGGTGCTTCAGGAATGTCACGATTCTCCAGTAAGGGCTGCGCCAAGGGGCTACATGTATGTACAGTCTTGTTGAAATGTACTCTATTTGGCCCAATATGAAGGGGTATATTGGGGAGTATGTTCGTAGATGAATCTCTTTCAAGAAGAATAAGTTAACCCTTTCTAAAATTAGAATGGCAGATAAAAATTTGTTACATTCCCATGGTGATATTTTATAAATGTGCCCTTGACATAGCAGGGCCTTTTTTAACTGTGCCAGTGGAAAAAATTCTATATATATTAACATGACAGGACAGTCAGTTGAAATACAAGGTCGCTGTCCCACTGCTGCAACAGGACAGCGAGTCGGTTGCATGGGGATTCGTAGAGATTGTGATGCTGCGTTTCGGGAAACTGCAGAAGATCCTCACAGATCAGGGCACGAACTTTGAGCGACGGAATGAAACAGGTTATCAGCTGTCGCAAGTAAATAAAAATCGATAAACAGGGTACAATCGACAATATATTTTTGTTGAATGCTTGCACAGTACATTGGTCGAATTCCTGTGTCACTACATAGAGGAATAACAGGAGGACTGGGATAAGTGTATAAGTTACTCAACCTTTGTTTTTAATACAACCGTGCACACCAGCATGGGCTTCAGTCCCAATGAACTTGTTTTTGCGCGACTCCTGAATATCCCTGGGATATTGCAAAAAATCTGTATAACAAGATATATCAGAATAGGAAGTGTATGCCATGCAACTCAGAACTAATCTGCAGTTGTAGCCATGGGCTTGGGAGAAACTGATGAGCACCAAACTCAAAAGTAAGGAGCCATCCGGTCAGAGGACATTGAAGTACCAGTTCCAGGTGGGCGATCAGGCCTTACTATATGACGAGTCGGTAAGACAGGGCAGATCTAAAAAGATGTGTCTAGCCAATGGGTGGGCTCCTACCGAATAACATAAGTAGGAGTGCTGTGTATACTGAAAAAAAGGGGGGACAAAATATCGAAGGTCCACACCAACCGACATAAACAATTTTTTTTACTGATGTGTGTTTGGATGACTGTGATCAGGAAACTGATCTGGGTGAGTGCGGTGGTCTGCCTTGGCATAGCCATACAATCATTCAAGTAATATCCTTGAATTAATTTTCAACATGACTGCCTAGAACCGTTATACAACATGCAACATACCATAATCACTCATGTGAACCTCTCTCATTTGTATGCTAACTACAACAAGTGAAACAATTTTACGGAGTAACTAGGCAAGTTTGTGCAGAATATGGAGGCATGTTGAATAATCAAAGTGCACCGCTAGTTTACATAATTGTCAAGCCCGTATTGACAACTGGGATAAAAATTCGAGCTTAAGTGTTAAATTGGTGTACCCGACGAATGGACATAGCAGGAAGAGGCGAGGGCCAATAAATATCGTAGGAAGTTTGAGTAAAGTGTTGCTTAGAGTCTTAGATGAAGACGATGCGAGTTATTACAATAAGCATATCACCAAATCAGAAGCCGAACAGTCAAAATTTCTTAAAATTGGTGACATATCAGATGATCGTAGTCAATCAAGTCCACTCTTCGAACACTAAATCACACAATATCGAGTGTAACCTATAACGATTTATTGTAAACAAAAGGTGTAGAGTATATAACTAATCAAATCAATCGCAGTCATGTAATAAAATATGCTGTCAATCTGCAGGCTGTAAGGATACACATATGAACATGTTAATAGTCTAAACTGTGTTATCCTAACAGTAAAGGGTGAATATTCTGTAATAATAGATTCCGTATTACAAGCACAACACAGTTTTCTGCAACTACGAATCATAACTCCAACCCAGCTGATCCAACATATCCGAACTCTTGAAAATAATAACAATAGTTCACTAACCCTTCCTTTTCCCCTGAGTGTACTCGGCAGTTATCCCAGATAAGGGAAGCTATAGAGATTGACACATTAACTTCCAGAGAGAAAAATAGGTCTCCAACCACCACTTGCAAGCTGTGAGCCTCAAACCATGCAGTGATTTGCTTACTCTTAAGTGGGTGAAAAGTTGTATCCTGTGTGAGAGGAAGCACAGGGTACGATTTCCATAATCTATGCATGTGTGTATGTTATATGATTAAGTCGAGTTCTCTGGTAGCAATTAAGACTTATCAATTTTTCGTTTTTTCGTATGTTATGTTAATACTTACAGCAAAAGCAGACATACATTTTAACGAGCCACTAAGTCTGCAGCGACAGCCAGGCTGTGGATGTGAGTGTGTGCTCAAAATAAACAGATAATGATTAACGGTTTTCGGCGGCTAGGCCTGGGCAGTGGGCAGTTTGTGAATGGATATTTGCCTGTCCATTAGCTTTGCCATGCCTGATTGCCAGTAGGCTCTTGTGATACTGCAAACACTGTATGCTCAGTGGGGGATTCATAGGGCGATAGTCCGCCCGCTAGGTCTGAGGGGCAACCTGTGAAAACTGGAGCACATGAGCATGGATTAACATAGTGTGAGTACAGTGTGGCCGCTGGGTCACTTCTTACTAAGGCTGCCTGGAGGCAGTGTGAGATCTGTATTCGAAATTGATTAATAAATGCAGTGATGACTGCAAGTCTTTCTTTTGGAGCGCTCCGAGCTAACTTCACAACACCCTAAGAGTTGCGCATCCACCGTTCGATGCATGATGGGTGTTCGCGGCTGCCTCGAGTCGACAGAGAAACTAGACACAACACCCATCTGAAAACATTTTCCTCACGAACGCAAGCCAATTTCGCATCTAATTGTTATGTGCTATTAGAGATGCAATTCCTTTTCATATCCATGACTGTGGTATTATACGAGTTTTTGACGACTATGTAGCGATCGAATGTTCCCCATCGAGTAGAGTGGTTCACCCTGGCAACCATGCAGCGATATTTGTCTATCGATTAATCATTTTTTATTTGATTCTATAAAATATTTAATTAAATAACAACAAGAAATTGTCTCGGCACAGCGTATAAATATCTTAAATATGTTCTTTAGTAAAGAAACAGCATTTGTAATTGACTGCCGCATCATCTACTAACGAAGGCAAAAGCGAATCATCAAAAACATTTTTGAAATTATGCAAACCAAACAAGAGAGCATCTATGAAAAACTCAGATTTCGCATACTAGTAAAGTTATGCATATTCATAGAGGTCCGAAATTATGGGCTCTAAAACCACCTAGTAACTGGCAATTTATAAAAATCTTTGAAGAAAATGTATTTTTGGCTACATATGTTCCCATCTAAAGTCTCCCGGAAAATACCGAATGTAGAAAATATTTATGCCAGTCATACACATATTTCGCTTTCAAAAGTTTTAGGTGCAAATGAGAAAAATTAAGAGCTAATATGTAGATTTTACATGTATTGAACACAACACTTTGCTTGGTCGCAGTTTATCATTATAGATTAAATGCTGAAAATTTTCGTTTCGATTTTTTCTGAAAGAAAACAGTTTGTTTTGGAAAATTTAAGTTTTGAATCTTTGGTTTTTAACTACCGAAGAACTGTAAAAACCCAGCACTAAAAATATAAGTTTTGCAGACATCTTAGGCAATTGAAAAAATACGAAATCATGACTGGGATTATGCAACATGATGCGATAATGGCTGTTATTACACAATGCATTTCAGCAATCATCCAAATACAGGATTACTTACATTTACTTGCATCGATATCTGCATCGGATAAATAACAAGCTTGCAGGTTTGGGTTCATCACAACTAGCTCACTCTCACTGTTTTGCCATAGGGTGAGAAAAAAAAGTAAGAGAGGGAAGTAAGAATAGCGTGTAGCATGGCAATAGGGCACGAAAAACAAAAATAGAGCATGGTAGATTGAACAAAAGTTTATATGTAATACTACTAGGTAATTCTTCTGTCTTAAAGGAGGAAACCACAGCAAAAGTGCAAGGGTCGTATCGAGTACCCATGGATATTGTTCATACGGTTCAGTGCCGTATCCCAAATAAAGCTTTTTACTATATGCCATATCCAAGACGACATCGATTGTTTAGTTTTAAGTATCTAAGATGATCACCGAGGAACGATGGTGTGCGGCGACTGCAGGATAACTATAATGAACAAAAGGCAAGTAAATATACTCCTCGCCTGACGCAAACATATTTCTCCTCGAGCACGATATTGTCAAGCCATTGAAGCTGTGTAACTGTTGCGGCAAAAACGAAGCGAATCTCGTCGGCAAGTGTCTGTTTTACTGGTGCCGAGACCACTGTACAATGCGACAAAGTGCAAATTAAAATTCTCTGCGATTCGAGCATATTCACCAGCAAGATCATCGTGTTGTGTTATTCTCTGGTGCCTGGCCAAGTACCTGCGTCAGCAAACGATCTGCAACGAGTTGCAGTGCTCAGGGGAAATCGTCGTCACCTGGTCCAACTTTTGCCGCCAAGTGTGCATCAACTGTGTCCCCTTGTACATGAAAAGTGGGCCAGGCAAGGTTATTTACTTTGACGAGTCCAAGCTGGGCAAGAAGAAGAACAGAAATGGACGCAAGGTTTACGATCAATGGGTTTTCAGAGGCATGCAGAGGGATGACACGACGAAATTCTTTCTGTTTCCCTTAGAGAAGAGGAATTCCGCCATTTTGGTCAAGATCATCTGCGAGTGGATCAAGCCTGGCAACACATCTCCGATTGCTGGCAAGGTTACAAGAACCTAGAAATTCATGGCTACCATCACCTGCAGGTGAACTACAGGTGATAATTTGTGCATGAGATACAGCATCTCTTGCTTCAGCCGCAGGAAAAAGTCGTGGTTAGGCTTACAGGAAGAATATGTCTGGTAAAAGAACCATCCATATGGCGAGCTCCTGCAGTCGTTGCTCCTCTGCGCCGCTGCATGCACGGTCGATACGAAGACTGCGGAGATTCGCTTTCGCCTTTCAGGTACGATTTCGTTTCTTCCAGGCAAGATTTCATTTATGAGCATTTAATTTGATTTCATTTGCGAATGCACACTTCCTATGATGTTTCATTTTCATTTGCGAGTTTAATGTTTCATTATTTTCATTTATTAGAGTGATTGTTTTACGATACATTTTTCTCAGGAAGTATGATTTTTAATTTAATTTGTGTGTGTGTGATCTTCTCTTTTTATTTTTGGTTTGCAGGTGTGATTGTTTTCATTTTCATTTGTGAGAATGGTGGTTTTATAATTTTAATTTTTTTTAGTGTGGTGTACCATTTTCTCTTTCGAGTGTGATTGTTTTATAATGTGTCATTTTCATGTACAAGTGTGATTATGCGCGAATAGAATTTATTCAGCCATTACGAATCTTTCCGATGACACCTGCTTTTGCATCTGCTGTGTGTGTGGAGCATGATCTGTCAATTTAAAATGTCGAGGTAAAAGTTCAACGTTTTCACGGCTAGAAAAATTAGTTTAAACTGTCGTGCAGTATGTAGAATAGTCAACAGGGTCACTGCATCGATCCTCGTATATTAAAAAAGAAAGACAATTACAATTCTTGAATTGCATATTTTTTTCAACTAGGGAAGGCACACTGAGTAGTGAATACACATTACTTCCTCGCAATATATATTGATCTAATTGATCTAATTGTACTGATCTATATACACTGATCTAATTGTACTGCAAATGCCATTTAACGAAACCACATGTGCGGTGTTTCATCGCGATAGGCTTTCGTTATGATTATTTGATTAATTGTTCTATATTGCATATTCAAAAAGTGCAAACGCCCTTTGGATATGCCCAAGGAAATTTCTCGACAAATTTTCTGTTCGGAACCTGGATATGTTGGCCGGAACAAATAGGGTAATGTACAGTTTTCCCACTTTTGGTTTCGATATGCAGACTGAAACTTTGACATCTGATTCAGTTTATCACATAAATACACAGGTGGAAACTCTGGGTCTTTTCTTTGTCTATCCCGGGATGTGGCTGGATACTAAATTAACGACTATTTAATGAACGATTTTGTAACATTGGATCCAAAATATGTTGATTTATGTGTAGTTTGGATGCACAATGTGGAATTATCACAATTGTATGTAATAATAAATTTTATGTGACTATATTGTATTAGTGTAAACAAATTTGTAGTTAAACTAAAAATAAAAATTTCCAAACTTTATTAAATACATTGTTACAATCATATTAAAATTGCATTATGTTAAACTGCATATTAAATCTTTTAGTAATATATTTTTTAAAAGTAACAATTTTACTTTTTTTTTTTAAATTGTACATTTGTAGTATGCTCAGAATAATTTTAATTTGCAAAAGGATAATTTGTTGAAATAAAATATTTTTTTATCTTAGTATTGCTATGGGTTGTTGCCCAATCCAGAAGTTCATAACCTTAATTACTGTTCAATAAAATATATATAAAAAAATTATTAATATTATTATTTATTGTTTTATAGCCTATATTTAGTTTCCATGTCATTAATTTCCAAGCAGGATAATTTGTTAAATAAATAGGGATTTAAATGATTTTTCTTTCAATATTTTTTCAGGGGAGGGCATAGTCTTAGAAACCATATCATTTAAAAAAGGAATGCGTATTTCTGCAAGTTTTCCATGAAAGATATAAAAGCTCCCAAATTAGTCCGATTTAATAATTTTGGAATGTTTTCTCCTACTGGAAAGGCATGTTAAATTCCTGTTCCAAAGGGGGCCGCGGTACTTTAGTGGTTAGACTACTCACCTCCCACCAATGCGAACCGGGCTCGATTCCTGGCGGGGTCGCTCCCGGCTTTTTTTATGTGGGAATCGTTTCGGACGATGCCACTGGATGGTCGGTTTTCGCGGGGATTTCCTGTTTCCCCCACAATTTCATTCTGGTGCTGCTCCATACCACCACGTTTCACCCTCATCGGCTCTCAAGACCTCGATGTTAAGAGCAGCCCAAATCTCTTCATTCACTCAATCACTCACTTCTGTCCCAAAACTAGGTGTATTATTTTTGTTTGTAGTTACAGTAGTATAGTTAACATCCGTTCCATCCATATTATGACACAATGTATTTTACATTTAAAAACAATACTGCTTTTTACATTATTTTTTCTCAACAGAATGGCTTGTGTCATGAATATAACTGTGATTCTAAGTATCAATATGCAATGTGTAATCATATTTGACGGTTTTTTTTACTTTTATACCATATATTTTTTTCTTTTATCATTACATGCTGGTTTTTATTAAATGTTTGTTTTTATTTTGAATTTAGATGGAATTGGAGAGGCTGTCCGATGTTCGAAACCTTGTCAATCAGCTGTACGAAGCTCTGAATGTAGAAGAGCATCAATTGAAAAAGGAGCGGCAAATAAGCAAACAATTAGAGAGCCTTAAACTTGAACTGAAGCCATTAGATGAGGTCAGTCATCCATTAAAAATAATTACTCCTTACATTTTGCTATTTTTGTTTCTATTGCATGGGTTGAATGTAAACTTCAACAATTTAAATGTTAAATCAAGATTTATTGTGCATGCCAAATAAATATATATAATAGCCAACGAACAATGTGCAACAAATTTTATATGTACAGCTTCTGGGCATATGTGTTTGCGTGCATGCATCTTCATAAACTTAATTAAAGTAGGAATCGATTCGGAAAAGTAACGAGAACCCTGTGAGGTAATGTGCACCATGCAGATACGAGTGTGTGATGGAATTTGTGTATGTTCGTTGGAGATGGAAGCCTGCAGCGAAGTATTTTTCCTTGCTTATCCCAATGATGTTTATTGTGATCTAATTCGGATATCTGAGAGGGCCACTGAAGCAAAGAAGAGTTGTCTTGTTTTGTAACCATACCACTGTGTTGCGAGCTCTGTGCACTGATGCTTTAGCCTTTTGAAAGTATGCATCTACCCGAGAGATTAATGTGGACATAAGTGGCTGGCATTAACCGTAGTGTTTATTTATGTTTCAACATACATATGTAAATCTGGGATCATCGATGTGCCAATGGAATCATTACCCCAGCTATATCATCACCGACACAATTTTCGTCGTATTCATGTAGGTTTCGTCCAACCGTGTACAATGTAGAAAACCAAATAGAAGAAAATCGACCACTGATACGTAGAGACCTGAAAAATTCGCTGTTTCACTTCGGGACAAGCTAGAATTCAAAACCTCGTACGTTTGTATTGCTTATTCTATTATCCTACCCGTTTGTTTACACCTCCTGGACAATTCTGAGCCAATAACAAACACACAATAAAATGCAGACAGAATCACAGTCTTCCGTTTATACAACAAGCAACCAATGAACAGTGATATTTGCATTATTTTACATACGACAATAGAGTATAGCCTACAGATCATTCAACTCGCGAAATTTTCAGGTATCTACTGATGCGGCATAAGCCGGACTTCTGCAAGCAAACAGTAGGCTCCACTTTCAAGAATCCCTTAATGTTGTACCCTTGGTGTTGGTGTGCATAAAATTATAAACACCAGGGTCATCTTATTATTCAAAACGAAGTTATGCGCCGAAAATTGCAAAATTCCCGTGGGGGATGCCACTTCCAGTCACCCTCCCATAGTTCCTCTTTATTTTCCCTTACCTCTGACCATCATCGCATCCTTCCCTGTGGATGAGATCGTTTGGAAAAAAGGGGCTGAGGGGTTATTTTTAGGCTCTTACAATTTTCGATCGTTCGCCGTTTAGGCACACTTCGTTCTAGAGTATGGCACCGGGCACCGGGCATCTTTTAAGGAGGTATTTCGTGAAGCCCAGGGTTTTCGATAACTTTGAGTTTTTAAGGTGAAGTCATTCTTCGCTTATCCTATATTTCCGAAATGGTTCACACATATGTCTTTCCAATTTCTCTCGCTTCTTATCTCAGTCATTTTCCATCTTCTCAAAGTGTACCGAAGACCCCAGCTTAATTATCCGATTTTACTTTGGAGTAAAATTCTAATTGCTATATCTTTGAAACAGTTTGAGCTATGGCGATGGGACTCTGTAGGCATTATTAGGGGCGCTACGGCCATAACACATTTAGGCTGCGAGTTCCTTTCACAATTTTTCATTATTCTATTTTAAAGAGGGGCTCAGTTCATTTTCGAGGTCTAGTGCTCGAAAACGCCAAATTTGGGGATTTGTAGTGCCCCCTTCTAGGGATGGGGGACCACCACTATCTCCCATCCTAAATCTTTCCATTCCCTATCCTCCCTCCCTAAATGTCACGTCTTCGATGAGATCATTTGACAAGGAGGTGTATTTTGCCACAACCTATATTCGATCGCATGCTGTTTCCACGCCCTTGGTCATAGGATATTGAAATTATACACTTGGTCATCTCTTCTGAGAGAATTCCATGCAGCACAAGGCCTTTCGGAAATTTTTGAGTTTTTAATTGGTATAATTTTTCGATTCGCAATATTTCCGAAACATTTTTCAAATTTGGCACACTTTTTAACCCCATCTGTTCCTCTAGCCTGATGATGTAATGCCGATACATCCTTTATTCTACAATTTAAAGAAGGTCGAAAATCAAACAGTGACATCTCCAGAATGGTATACGGCTATGGGACTTGGAAGGCATGTTCAGGAGCCCTGCTACTTTGACTCTTTATCACATCGGACACCTTCGACCATTTTATTTTCTGAATTGAAGGGGGTAATATTTCAAAATTTGTTACCTGCTCAGCACGACTTCTTTTTAATGGTTTCTTCCACATGCGTTCTCTAGGATTTTGTAATAATTTCCAAGTTCATGCTCATTGTTTTCCACTTTCCCCCTAATTCTCACATAACGAATAGCTGGTGGAAACTTGAGAGTTTGGCTTCATCAGATGACATCGACTGCAGTATCGGCTGCTGTAGGTTATGTCGAACACAAGTTACACTGTTTAGGGTTACATCGTATGCGGGTTCGGCTTTTGTAAGTAACGTCGACCGCAGGTTCGACAGCTGCGTGTTACAGCGACTGTGGCTTCAGTTGCTGCATATTACATCTGCCATGGGATGGGCTAACTTTGGTTACGTCGATCGCAAGTTGGGATACTGCAGGTTATATCGAATGCAGGTTGGGATACTGCAAGTTATATTGACTGTAGGGAGATGGGCTGCTGTGGGTTATGTAGACCAGGTGTTGGGCTACTGTGAGTTCAACCGCTGATTGAGCTTGTGTTGTACGTTTTGTCGGCTGTGGGTGAGGATTCTTCATGTTATGTCGTCATCTCCATTCACACATAGCTAACATATTTTGGCGGGTTCTGTGGCACAGGGTTATGTGTGAGGCACGAGGCTATGCAGTCAGCATCGAGGATAACTTCATAAAACCTTGACCTCGACCTTTGACCACCATCTTGGATGATATTATCACTGTCACATTAGATGACACACTTATGGCATAACCCCCATATGAAGGTGCATGCAAGTGGCCGACCTGTTCCATTGGCTTCTGTACAATTCTACACCGGAAAAAACATTTAACATCAAACCTGTTGTTCATGTTATTGACAGTGTATAATTTTCTTAATTTTTATTCTTTTTACTTCTCTTTTATTTTCAACCCAATTTTTTATATAATTGATATTTATATACATTCTTATATTTAAAATACTTTAAACATTTTTTGGAGACAGTAAATGTCCTATTTCAGTAAGTATGTTGTTCTATAGCAGTTTGATAGTTTTCCTCTTTTGCAGAAGGTTGATCTTCAAAAATGATTACCCTTCTCTCTGCATCAGAATTTCCTTCAGGAGTACATTTCTGGACTTATTAAACTTCCATTCGATAGTGTAACAGTGAAATAAATTGCATTTGGCCCCAGTTCCACATAGCCCATCTAATGTTCTTGTTAATCGGTGAGCAACATAGCCTGCGATGTGTCTCAAAACTTAATTTCTCATTATATTTTCCGACAATACAAAATTTTTATTTTGCATTTATGAAAATCCGTTTTCAAAATAATTTGCAACCAGAAATGTTGTCTGCAGCTTCGAGGCTATTTATAATTCTCTGTGAAGTATCAGACTATTGTGCTCGCCGAAACAGTTATACTCAGTTCTTCAGGCCTGTCTTCTGCATTCATGTTCACAAAAAAAACTGTAGGTTAAGTGCTTCCCGATAATGTCATTTCTTAGACAGTGTTTAAATTCAGTTAGGGACAGATGTGCGTTTTGGAAGCCCAATCCTCTAATGTGCGAAATCAAACATTTTAATATATCTTTATTTATTTCAACCTTTGTGAAATACCAAATACTGAGAGATCCTTTAGGTAGATGAACAAGTCATTTAAATATTGCTTTCTTATCTGGATGTTTTTCTTTAAAAAAAATTAATAATGTTCTCCTCCTTCCACCCTGAGCACTTCCATGGTTGAATCAGTCATTGCATAATTTTATTAACTGGGAAGTCAGTATTACAGTATTGTCATCCTCAATAAGAATATCGGCATTTGCACACTTTAATGAATTTGCAACATTATTAAAAATTACTTTTCAACAATTTTAACATTTACGAAATTGGACTAAATAAGTTAAAGGAATCATTACTACCAATATACTTGATCCTAAACGTCTATATGCATCTGTGAGAAGGTGAACATTACGTTGCCTCTTACACTTTAATTACATCGCGTGTTTACTTTTCTTGCCCACTCAGAACTCGCCAGCTTTACCTACCAATGTGTGTATCTAAATGGCCAGATATGTTCATGGGCATGGCCATATTTACTTATAACTAAAACAATAGCGAATCGAACAGTTTATCAAGGTCATTCATGTGTTTCTGTATTTTTCAGCGATACAAAATAATTCTAGGGCCATGATTTCATTGCATGCTCATTATGTGCCAGACTACAGAATAAATTTTAATATATGTATGTTATAGATTTTAAAAGTCGGCAGTGTNATATCCCCCTCCGAAATCCTAAACCATCGACCATTCCCAAAAAAAAAAAGAGATACAGAAAACAAACACATTCGTGATATTGATGCGAGTAGCTATTTCGGTCACTGTCTAGGAAGCATATCTGCCAGTGGTACACGAAACACACTGCCTTAACCAATTACCTTAAACTTCAATAATGGTTATTAGCCAAATTGGAAACCCTTTTGTAATCTTCCCTAGCAGAATTTATTTATAAACCTATCTGTTTAACCCATTTGTTTCCCATATTTAGGTTGTATAATGCTAGCTAATGTTCCGTACAGAATAATACAATATTTTCATCCCCGGAGTGTTCAATCAACTCACGCGAGGTAGTACTAATGCGGAAGGTTTCCGACCTTCGTCATGCTAAATAGGCAGATTGTCTGGTATTGATGTGTAAAGTGTTTGCTTTTACCCCGAGTTGCTTGTTTTTTTTTTACTGCTGTTATAATAGCAGTCATAGTTTTCTTATTTCGATTGATCGATATGTCGATTGACAGTTATGTACCCATTCGTTTCCTAGTGCTAATTAGTTTGGTCTCATCTCTTGCACTGTGCTTTCGCTTCAATTTATACATGCCTTTTCTTTGGTTTAAATGATGATTGTGTGTTTACTTTGTACACCAGTAGTTGGATTTGGTGTGTCCGAGGGCAAGGGCTGAGGGCTGCGGTGATGTCTGCCATCTTGGATACCACCATTTTGTGATGTTGAAATTTATCTTGAACTGCCGGCCATCTTGTTTCCAGTTGCCATATTGTTTCCGATCGCCATATTGTTTCTGTTCGCCATATTGTTTCCGTTCGCCATATTGTTTCCGTTCGCCATATTGTTTCCGTTCGCCATATTGTTTCTGGTTGCCATATTGTTTCCAATAACCATATGTTTCCAGCCGCCATTTTGTTTTACATCCATTATTTTGTTTTCTCTTTTTCCTGTGAAATTGCCCATTTCCCCCCAAAAAATTTACCATTTTTCGCTCAAAACATCTGGAATTTTCACTCTCTAGTATTAAAATATTCATATGCATACATTTTTCGTCTTTCCCCCACTGCAACAGCGCACCTGCCATAATGACAGCTCCCAAAATAAACATCCCTGCGATGTTGATGTGCTACCTTAAAACTCATGTTCTTCAATTTACATCAGTGAATCCATTTTAGGCATGAGGAGAAAGGAGACACGAATCATCTTGGATTCGATGGGCTATGAAAGTTATTTATTTAATTAAATAAATATTTTATTAATATTTTTATTTAACTTAATTTATAAATATAAATGTATCAAGTGACGTGTCGAGGACTCGTACGAGGGCTGATTTAGAAGTCATGTCAACTATTGTTAATCTCTCTAAAATGACCCAACACAGGAAATGTGCTATGTACAGTTAAAAGTGTACGACATGTACGTTTTAAAGGTGACACCACATGGGGTGTGGATGCAGGAATGCCAGGCAAGGAACAAAGACAAACATGGCTGCTTGAAATCACAGTTTAATTGATATATTCTTGCACGAACAGTTTGCATTAATGTGAATGGGAACATATTGTATGTGTACGAGCTGTTTAACATCCTTCAAAGTAGTCTGCGATGCTGTTTACGGTTCGTTGCCAGTGATGAGGCAGACATTGTCACAGCATTTCTATGAGTGGTGGCACACATTGATGGATCTCATGCAACCAATGGTATTTCCCGTCATTTTAGGGAGATAGTAGTAGCCATGACATCTGAAACAGCCCTCTTATTTTGAAGGATAGTAAAATAAGACTCTTTTGTCACAACCGTGATTTAGGTAAAGCATAATTTTATAAATAAAAGTTACATATTTAATTATTTAGATTGTAACTTTTAAAATGTACAAGCATAAGTGTATCGAGCGATGTGTCTACGAACTCGTATTTGCAAGAAGAATTCGATAATGAGATCACAACAGTCAAATACGCAAAGCATAATTTTATTAAATAAGGGTTATGTATTTCATTTTATAATTTTTTTATTTAACTTTTATAAAAAAGTATATCGAGTGACGTGTACAAATTCGTACCATTTAGACATATAAGAATATGTCATCAGAAAATATGATTACATTATAATGACCAGCACTTTATTGGATTTTATAAGCATATACATGTATTAGTAAATATACCAAGTGTTACATATTTTTAGACTATTATTTTCATGTCGAATGCTAAAGTAACATTATAAATATTTATTATTCGCATTTGTCGATGCCATATTAAATTAAGTAGGCGAGTTTTTTATTTTTTATATTAGTATGTAACCAGTCCGAGCCGCAAGTACAACACATTGGTTCCCTTACCATAAGTCATGTTTTAAATTCAGTATGCCTATATCTAACCCCCACAAAATTATAAGCATAGTTGGCCATAATTTCCTAACTGCTTAAGATACAGGCATAAAATTTTATCATATTCATCCCTCCCATCGTATATCGTTGTGGTAGGGTCAGTTATGCCCAAAACCCTCTTATAGTCGGTGGCCATTTTGCATCCACTGAAGCTGTGGTTTTTAAAAACATACTGTAGACATCGCTCCCATATTATATAAGGGTGGTGCGGTCAATTAGGCCTCCTTATAAGAATAAATGGCTGCCAATTTCTATCCACTGAAGATAGTCATCAAATTCTTGCTGTAGGCATTGATCCTAACTTCGATCAGGGTGGCAGGGCAATAATGCCATAAGCCCTCTTATAAGCATAGTTGGTTACATTTTTGTATCCATTGAAAGTATAGTTATGAAATATATATATACGAATCGCTCCCGACTTCGATCAGTCTATAAGGATCTATTATGCATTTAGTTATCTTATAAGCATAGCCGGCCATCATTTGCAATACATTGATGATACAGCCATCAAATTCGTGCCACAAGTATAACTCCTGTCTTCGATCAAGCTCTCAGGGTCCATTATACCTTTAGCCTTCTTATAATCATAGTTGACAGACATGTTAGAACTGTTGAAGTTATAGCTGCCAAATAAATTTCATAGGTATCGCTACTGACATCGATCAATCATAAAGCAGCCCATTATATTTTAAGCCTCTTTATAAACATAGTTCGTAATTTATAAAGTTTTGAATTTATAGCCCCAAATTCGGACTATAGGTACTGCTCCTAACTCTGATCAATAGGATATGCATCATTATACCTTAAAACTTCATATAAGCAGAGATGCCCACATATTTATAAATGTTTTTGAGGCCTTATATTAAGGGCATAGGTAACATGCCCAATCTATGCATAACACATTATGTCATAAACCCTCATAAACATAGCCAGCCCACCATTTTATTCAATTGTATGCCTTACATACCTAAAAATTCCATTCGTAAGTAAGCACATACCATGCTAAGAAAAATCTAGAACTAGTGCTAGATTCTGTCTCTCATCTTAGCTCCAGCTGACTTGACCATTATTAATGAGTGTCCCCAAGGACATGTGATCGAAACAAGCCCCAACAAACTTAGCTGTTCTCTAGCTAACACGACAGTTGGTCATATTCGAAGACATTTTGTGGCTGTCTTGTGCACTATGCTAAGATACAGTGATAAGGAGCACTCAAACACTTAAAATAAAAATATTGCTGTGCTTACTACCAAAACAACTGTTTATTTATTTTGTCTCGTCATATAAATTTAATCTATCTAATGTAGTGTTTTGATGTCTGCGACAAGAAAATCAAATGCAAGTTATTTCTAAAAGGGGTTAAATAATAATTTTTTTTAAATTTGAATATATACTCCGCACTTCCCTGGCACTATGAAAGACAACTCTCCGCGCACTGTGATGGCATCAGCGGAAAGGAATTTATAGTGTAAAACAAAGCCCCACCGATTCGGAAGCTGCCACTGCGACGACTTGTGGAAGGAATTTATAATGGGCCTACTATATTTACCACCCGACCTCATTTCCATGGTGAGCCCAGCCCCTTTTGACTCTGCAGGCACACTCGCGAAAAGGAAATCTGACATTAACAAAATAGGCAAGCAATATTTGCATAAATCTACCGTCTTATATTTTTTTAGTATGGGCACAGATTTAAATTACCTCAATTTAACTTATGCTGCGGAACTAATATAGCCATTTTCATAAGTATAGTATATTTTTCAAATCAAATTTAAATATGAGAAATGCAACCCTTTCGGCTTCTACTCTTTACGATTGCAGACGGCTTTATGTCGACGAAAGAAATTAGTCATACTTTTATTCTACAAGCGAAAACCTTAAAACGCATCATCATTTGTTCTTATAAGTTAACGAACCCAGGACACTAACCGGTCTTATAACACATATTCATCCCCTCCAGAAGTAGCATGCATGCATACTCAATCTAGTGTGGGGTAAGTTAAAATGTTGTATTCAAGTAGTTCATTAAAAAAAAAAAAATCAAGAAGGAAATGCACAATCGTACATCCATACTTGACGCAGTCCAAGACACGAATGAAGTTAAATAGATCACTGCAGCCAACATGGCGCGGAGATCCCGTTGGGGTGGCTCTCCTTCGAGGAAGTCGCATTGCCACCTACCAGCATTCGCACTAGGCATGCCACAGTTCTAATGGCCAGCATAAACGAGTGCGATAGCCGAGTGATCTCTGCTGCTAGATGTGTTTCGGGTAAGTACTTAACATATTTTTTTTAAATAGCTTTTTTGAAGCCAAAACAAAAACAAATTTTTTTTGGGGACTAACAATGATTTACTTTATCAAGTATTTATGTGACAGAATATAGGAGGTGGGGCAAGACCCACATCTTAAGATTCGTCATAGAATAAGCCAAGGTCATATAATATTTTTCTGTGATTTTAATTTTTTTTAATTAAAAATTTGCTGTGTTTTAAGCGGTAAATGTCATCCGAAATAGTTAAGAGGTCAAGATCAAGGTCACATGATGGCATCTAACACATTGATCATGGTTTCACTGTTCCTGCTATTACCAGTAGTGTGCGAAACATGCATGCTCTAAAGTGGGTGGGACCACGTATCGCCTACATCAAAGAGTCGTCACTTCGCCCTCGGAAACGTGACTGAATATCAAGTGTCGAATATGTGAAGGGTCGGTCTTGTGACGAGTTGGTCTTTAGAGGGGTCAGTCTTGTGAGAGGTCGGTCTTGTGAGAGGTCGATCTGGCAGTAGTCAGTTTGAAGAATGCCGGCTGGGCTTATGAATTTCCGTTAGGGAAGTCCTTTACCAATCGGCAACCTAACCTCGACACGGATAATGTTATTTATCGGGGATCATTTCTCGCACGAACAGTCTTATGCGGGATTTTCTTAGAGTGCCTAAGTGTCTTGCATTTCTGTCAACTGAAATGTTATGAATTTTTCGGTGGTTTTTAATTTTCCCAATAAATTGTGAATACATTTTATTCTCTGAAGTAGGTTTCAATTAATTTAATAAAAGCCGACTTTGATCAATTCAGTACGAAAACATGTAGATGTGTTTGTCTTACATACATAGGTGGCTAGGAAAAGTGGAGATATTTGGCCACCTCTTATCATCGAGGCTTCTAGAGCCAAGGAGAGTGAAGTGAGGTGAGAATGGAGCACTGCCAGAATGCAAGGATGGCGTTACTGGAATCCCCGATAAACTACACCCACCAGCAGCATCATCCAGCACAATTCCCATTTGTGAAAATTCGGGAGCGATCTCACCAGAATCTAACCCAATTCGCTTTAGGGGGAGGTGAGTTGTCTGACCACTATTCTGCAGTGCCCCCTTCGTGGTGGTAGGGGCTGTGGTATATATTCACATAGCATGTATATAAACTGTTAGTACATTAACGAGCGTGGACAAGAGCAGATATTTGCTCTTAACCTCGTAGACTCCAAGAATATACTACAATAAGAATAAAGTATTTGTGAACTCGGTGACTTTGAAGAGGACTACAATGTCTATTATACCATTATTCTTGGTGCCAACAGTGGAAGTCTCTACAGCTTTGGTGCCGGTGTCAAGGAAGCAATGCTTTAATTGTGTTAAGGAATTCACGAGAGGATATAATGCTTATGTACACGAAAATTGGTGGAAATTGGGGAAAAACGAACTCCTAGAGTAAATACTATGTTACTCTGTGGAAGAGAGGGCCTTCCACTGAGGACCCAATGATTATGACGCAAAAGGGTGACGTGAACCAGGCATCAACGTGTGCTCTCGTTACCAGTTGCACGTCCGGAGTCACTTACACCACCCAGCACACACCGGACCGAGGCGAAAACTCGACTACGAGCACGATGGAATGTGCCAGCGAGAACAGAACACACCCGCCTCGTCGTCATGTGACAGTCTTGCTTTATTCACTTCAAGAGGTAACTGTTGGCGGCGAATAACAAGTGGTCCAACACTGTGTCCACCCGAATGTCATAGCTGCCAGGCGCACCATCCATTGGAGGGGCAGCTCGCATCGCGACGCCCGACGTCTTCCCCAGTGGCGTGACATCGACCGGCCTACTGGCCAGAGAAAGAGTGCTACGTGACCCCGAGTGCAATGAAATAGTAAGGAAATAAATCCCGAATGCATTAAAAGTGCTTCGAACTCCATATTCATTAATTTCAGTGGCATTTCTTTATTAAATATCAAATCGAGATTGGCTACCCACACCCTTTTTCAGGGATGTAATCGTCCAACCCTCTTGGTTGTGACACTTGGACTCGCCCATCGGTGAAGCCTACCGGAAGTGGTAGGGCCGTTTTTCAGACACAAATATTATACATTTTATTTATTTCTTTTATTTTATTGTACAAAAGTGAATTTGTTTCATCCTTTATTTCCGACTGCCTAACCTGGCCCTAATTTCTTTTAATTCATTTCTTTAGTGTGGTGACATACCCAGTGTTGTCACATTCACTTACCTAATTAACATTTAATTAGAATCGGGTATGTCACCAATATGTATTTCTGTTATGTAATTTCACTGTGTAGCATTTTTTTTAGTCATAAGAGGGTTCGATGTATTTTTCAACACATTTCTTACGCCGGTTGTAACCACACCTAACGGAAGTCGACACCATGATGCCAGTCTGACTCGAGCACTCGGACCGACAGGCAGCACGGAGCCTCGCTCGGCGCAGATACCCTCAAACTTAGTTCTTTTCACTTCACTGCAATAGTAATGAAAATCACCAGAACATTTTATGTCCTTTTTGTGCCGAAGGGTTGACCATCTGTCATCCTGTAGTCTAGCCGGGGAATAACTCGTCACGCGTATTTTCAACCTAAATCATCCATGGCATCAGCCGTTTTTATTCCGCTTGGGTCACCGGCAGAACAAGTGCCGGGACCGCATTACTTGCATGTGGTAGCGTAGGTGCACATGTACGGCAAGGAAACATCTTAAACCCATGCTAGCATTTCATTTGTTTTAACCTCTGTGGGTATTTAGGGCGTTGCACCCACTTGCAGCACAACAAAAGTGTAAGTAAAAGCATGTGAGTTGGCTCACAACCTCACCAATATAATAGTTAAATCACACTGGGCATGTTGGATTACTAGAAACACCTATGTCTACTAGCACCACAGACCATCGGAGGACTCCAGGGACCCATGGGCCGTCTATCGCATGACCCTCAACTAACTCGTGTTCACTGAGTTATGGCACCAGGCAATTCATCAGTCAAAGCCCTTAGCCTGATAACAAAGAAAAGGGGGGGGGGACTCTCATCATCAAGCCTGTAATCCCCTTTATGTCAAGGGTTTAATAAAAGCATCAATTTTGGCAAATTTTGGGCACTACTGCATTTTGGTGTCGAAGTTGGAGATGAAACTCTGAAAGTAAATCTTGAAAATGCTAATGCAAACTACCTTAGTCCTCATTATATATATATATATATACGGCGAAAGCCAAAAAAACTGTTACACCTGCCTAATATTGTGTAGGGCCCCCGCGAGCACACAGAAGTGATGCAAGACGATGTGGCATGGACTCGGCTAATGTCTGAAATATGCAGAAGGCAATTCACACCATGAATCTCTTCTGAACAGCAAGTTGTAAGGAATCCCTGATATGCTCAATAATGTTCATGTCTGGTGATTAAGGTGGCCAATGGAAGTGTCTAAAGTCAGAAGAGTGTTCCTGGAGACACTCGGTAGCAACTCTCAACTTGTGGGTTGCCTCATTGTCATGCAGGAATTGTCCACGTCCGGCGGAATGCACAATGGACATGAATGGGTGCAGGTGATCGGACAGGATGCTTACGTATTGGTTACCTTTCAGAGCCGTATCTAGACGTATCAGGGGTCCCATTGCATGCCAACTGCACATGCCCCATACCATGACAGAGCCTCCACTGGCTTGAACAGTCCCCTGTTGATATGTAGGGTCCATGGATTCATGAGGATTTCTCCATACTCTTACACGTCCATCCGCTTGATACAATTGGAAACGAGACTCGTCAGACCAGGCAACACTTTTCCAGTCATCAACAGTCCAATGGCGGTGTTGGCGGAACCAGGCAAGGCGTAAAGCTTTGTGTCGTGCAGTCAACAACAATACACGAGTGGACCTTCGGCTCCGAAAGTCTATATCAATGATGGTCCGTTGAATAGTTCGCACGCTGTCACTTGTTAATGCCCCAGCATTGAAATTTCGCCAATTTGAGAAATGGTTGCACGTCTGTCACATTTAATGATTCTCGTCATTCGTTGTTTGTCCTGTTCGTTCACGATATTTTTCCGACCGCAGCGATGTCGAAGATTTGATTTTTTACCATATTCCCGATATTCACGGTACACTCGTGAAATGGTCGTATGCGAAAATCCAAATTTTATCGCTACCTCAGCGATGCTATGTCCCATCTCTCGTGCGCTGACTATAACACCACATTCAAACTCACTTGAATCTTGATAACCTGCCATTTTAGCAGCAGTAACCGATCTCGCAACTTTGCCAGATGCTTTTTGTCTTATATAGGCACTGCCGACCGCATCACATTACTCTGATTGGTTCCATACCTCTGTTATTTGCATTCGCACGCCTATGCCAGGTTTTTTGGCTCTCCAGTATATATATATATTTATTTATATTGCAAATACAAGGAGCCTCTCGGCCTTCGCACTTTTCTATTTTTACTTAGCGCCCTTAGCCATTAAGCCATCCTGTGCTACGACCACCGAATCGGTGGGGAAGAGGGATCACGCCCTCTCATCGCAGGTGGCCCAGTCAAGCACCTTAGGTAACCATATCCAAAGCCCCAACCTGATTCACAAGTACAGCCAAGAACACCCTACCACAAGGGTCTGAGACCCTCACCCTTACATAACAAGCTTCTGGTCTGGCCGGGGGTCTGTCCATACCACTAGTGTATTTCCAGGACACAACCGGATCGGGTTGTCGCTCACTATCCGGTCTTTCTTTGAAAGGGGGAATCTCTCCATACCTCCTCCAGCATGCGGAGTGAACCACTGCCAGCACGAGTCCTACCTCACCTGATCAGTACAACAGAGAAAACCTCTGTATGGGCCAAACAGATCATTCCGTGCTACCTCTTATTTTCCATGGTACTCATGGGTTTTCCAATGCCTGACCGCCAGGGCCCCACCCACGGGCAGGGAGATGCGGGGTCCCTCCGAAAGGTTATGGGTACCGTCATCCTATTCCAGTCTTATACCCTGGTTTTTCTTCACCGACCGACGTTACTCGCCACGCCGCCCATAAGGCTGGGCCCCGCTGACGTCAGACACGCGTCCTTTACCATATATATAATTTTTTCACAGGGAAATTCCGGTTTTGGGCCCCAATGGCCTGAATGCCAAGAGGTCCAACACCCCGCCAAGTGGTCGGGCCTAAGTACTAACTATCGGCCGAAGCCATCACGGCAGATACCCCTAATAGCCGCTAGGAAGCTGATTCCCATAGGGTACGGGCGGCAGAGCCCAATTCGTTTAAACAGGGGTGGCACAAGAAGCCTTGGGTTGCCATGGATGTTGAGAGGCTATAAGAGACGCATCACCCATCCTTTCCGGAAGTCGGTACGAAGACTGGACTCGGTTACTATAGCATAGTACTGCCACACCGCCTCAAGTGCCCAGCCTTCTTCCTCCCACAGGAGTGACCATATAATCCTCCACCTGATCGGTACACCAGAGAGAATCTCTGGTAGGGCCAACCCGATCAGCCCATGCTGCCACTTATTTGCCATGGCCCTAGTGGGTTTTCAATGTCCGACTGCCCCACCACATGACCACCGTAATGTCCTCATATACAGAATGAAATTATTGAAATTTGGTATAGTATATCACATGAAATTGTAGAAAAAATTGATAGTTAAGATTATTTTAGTTATCTCGCTAACGAAACAGCATACATTGCAGGAATATAGCAAATTTCACTCTGTGTCCGCCATGTGGACAATGAAGAGAGGAATTCATAATACGTGAAGATTTTCTTAAATTCATACCAATTTATGATGTTCGTGGTTCTACTTTAGAAAATGTTTTACAACAAAACCTTCATGATTTAGACGTGAATTTAAATAACATTCGAGGAATGCGGCTTGACATTGCAAGAAACACGAGTGGCCAATTTAATGGTTGTGCAGCAAAAATAAATGATTTACCCGCAGTCTATGTATGCGCATTGCTTTAACCACTCATATAGTTTAGTTATCAGTCATGCCTGTACAGTGTGTACTATAAGAAAATGAATATCCACAATAAACTGTATCATTGCATTCTTTAGATCATCGCCTAAAAGAGTAGTAGTTTTGAAGAAAAACATTTTACAACTTGATGAAAGAGTACAGACTACAAGACTTCTTAAATTTGGTGAGACACGCTGGATGTAATTGTAATGTCTATATGCCATTGCCAATTTTGTTGACTTTTTTCCACTTGTTGTAGATTATTTAATTGAATTTCAAGAATTTAATGAAACTGGCGCATGAAGCAAAGGTTTTTCTTTTTCAGAAGCTATACAGAAGTCTGTCTTTATTGTATCTATAGTAATAATTATTAATATCTTCAGTCTTTCAAATGAATTAGCAAAGCTTTTGCAGACAAAACAAATAGATCTAAAGGAATGTATTCACTTGTGTGAGAATCTGCAAACAGAATTGACAGGCATGGGAGTGAATTTTCAGCCAATTTATAATGAGACTGAAAAGCCGCCCTTGCTGTTGGTGATTTGTTACATATTCCATGTATAATCGAACGACAAACACAACGAGCCAACTATAAAACAAATAGTTCTGAGGAGTACTTCAAACTTTCTGTTTTCCTGCTCTTTATTGACTACTTCTCAAGCGAATTTCAGGATAGGTTTTTAAACTATAAAAGTATCCTGAGAAAAATTTAAATTATTTTGCCTCAGAATTTAGTTTGTGTGTCTAATAGTAATATCCGTGCTGCTGAAGCTATAATGGACCAGCAGCCAGATGATATCAATGCATCATCTGTGTCATTCTTCAAAGAACTGAAAATGTGTAAACAAAATTCCCTCAATCATAACGTGAACCCTGCTGAGACCTCGTGATTTTTGTGGTATAAAAATTAATTTCTATGTATATATATATGTATATAAGGAAATAAAAAAGATATGTTTTATATTGTCATGTAGGTATCTGCATGTTTTCTTCTGGAGCGAACTAGTATGTGGGTTTTCTCAGAGTGCTCCCTCATTATTTACATTCAAATATATGACAGGATGCCTTCTGTGAGCAGAAGTCGGGCTCTTGACTGTAAAAAGAATGGATTTTATATACGAAAATGGTAGTTGTCGTTTTGAAACCATCGATTTGGAACGAGAATCGTCATTCAACGAAGATGAATTGTCAATACGAAGGCCTGCCTTTGACCTCTACGAACATGGAGCCGCAACCTGCATCAACGAAACGTAATTATACAAAACAACCAACGTCAGTGCTCTGCTAACCGAAGCCTAATGTTAATGGTATATTCCTGAAGCGATTTGCATTGAGAGGTCTTCTTAAATGAAATGTTTAATCGAATATGTCAATTGCATCGAGATGTTTGCTCGTTACTGTCAAGAATGAAACCTGTTATGGTTAACCAACTTATCGATGAGGTGCAAAAATACGGCGGTGTAAAATATTATATGTGGCTGGACTGTAGCTATACGAAGCCAGAGTCCCACGATGACGATTATTTTACTAGAGCCTTCAATACCTCGAATGTAGCTGTATGTATAATAAAGACGCAATAGAAAGCACTGTCGAATATAGTATACACATGTTATGCCAAAAAGAAGAAGAAATGGATTCCAAGGGCTCGGGTTAGATCCCGGCTTCAGTAATTCATCAAGAGCTGAGAACAAGTGGACTCAATCCACTTGGTAAATAGGCACTGGCTGATTTACTTCTACCTGACTACAGAGAATTACAACATAAAAAACCAGCAAACCACTACATGAACGCTAAGCCTGGATTGTGTGAGGGGTCAGTTGCGGAGCATGAGGGGACATTTGCAGAGCATGAGGCATCATTTTCAGAGCAGGAGGGGTCTTTTAGGGGTCATTTGCAGAGCAGGAGGGGTCATTTAGGGGTCATTTGCAGAGCAGGATGGGCAATTTGCAGAGCATGATTTCAAACTGAGCAAAGAACTTGTCTGCAAGAAACTGTTGAAGATGTAACTGCATGGCAATGTGATCAAGGAAATAGATAAAATAGCTGGTTGAATGGATGTATAAAAATGCTTAAATCTCACTGATGAAATATGTTAGTAAGTTAATATGTAGAGCAGTAGGTAAGTAAAGTAGATACACAAGTTGCTAATGTAGGAAGAACGTCGGTTTTTTTCCATGAATATGTTGCAAGTCAATGATTGTATGAAGTCTACAATAGAGCTTACCTATATGGATTTACCTTCTCCCACTAGTGGAAAATTACATGAAAAACAGTGTTGCTACTGTGGAAAGATCTTCAACAAAAGCTGCCATGCTCGGCGACATGAGAGAACCACTTGAACGAAGTGTCCTTTTCACGCGATGATGCATTACAAGATTGGTACCATGGAGTTTATGCAAGGTGATACATTGAAGGAACACATCGAGATCTGCAAGGGTTCGTCTATTGGGAGCCAGCAAGTGATGTCGCCAATACCCCAATGCTTCATCGGTGGGCACTCATTCGTCAGACGATAATGATGAGATAGATAATGTTAATGATGGAATGAGTGCAGTAGAGTCGGTTTGTGTGGAATGTACACTTGCAAGACTTTCGTGCAGAGTCTAGGTACTTCAAAATAAATGGTCGTGGGGTCTAAATACTGATGATGACCATGCAACTCCTACAAAGAAATGTAAACTTGATATTGAGGATGAAACAGGAGGTGAGGACGATCATGAAGACAGGATTGGTGATAATGACTATGAAGACAGTGTTGATGAAGTATCTGATCAGAAGGATTATAATTTTCTCGATATTCCCACACATTTCACCGACTTTCCTTCAACAAGTGGTGTGAAGAATGTAGAAGGCGTCAACAACGCTCGTTCATTTGCTGCAACGAGCGAAATGGAGAAGGCAGAAGATGATGAGAATACGGACTACATGTTTACCGAAGACCCGAATGAACTTATTGATAGACTCAGACATTTGATCGCTTTGCAACAAGATGGAAATTTCTTGCACATTAACGAGATATCTTCTATCATTATTAAACTGAAGGATCGGTGTTATATCAGATGAGAGTGTTGGCTACTATCCATGATCTGTAACATCTGAGAAATGTAAAGATCGAATTTATGAAATTATTGGAAAGACATAATTTATATTAATAAGTAAATAAATTTAATTAATGCATACATAGTAACGTGAGTTTAATTTCTTATTCAGAACATTCTGCTTCTCTGAAAGACTTATTAATTCAGTAGTGTGTACAATCGATTGCGAGAGAGTATTTTAGATAAAATATATGCAAGTAGTGTAGGAGGGAGGGGCCATGGTAGGATCTGAAGTATTATGCCTTAAACGGATCGCTTAAAAATCCGGCTGAGTTCTCTAAGGTAAACGAATGAATTGGGGATTTTTTTGAAGAATGTTTCGCAACTGGTCAGTTGTCCTGGTAATTTGTATTAGTAGACTTTTTAGAGATTGGTTTTATCGACTGTTGGAATAGCTGGATGGTATGGTAGGTTGGTCTTGAACAATGTTCTAGCAATTTTTGCAGGAATTGTTCTTGGCAAGAACCAGTCTTTGGTAGAATTACGTTTCTTCAGGAACCGGTTGGGGTTTCGGTTAGAGAAAGGGAGAGGGTTAGGGAATTGTGTGGTTGGTCGATGGGTTGGGTGGAAGGCGAGGGGACGAGATATTACGAGTTATTGTTGGTGGATTGGGGGAGGGGAGTCGGTTGAATGGATGGTGACTTGCATAAATGTTGATGGTGGTTGAGATATGGTAAGTAAACGGCGAGGGAAGTTGTGCGGTGAGAAGTGTTGTCTAGGGGCGGGAAGTAAATAATTAGCTTTGGGGTCCTAAGATTGATCGGCTATATAGCCAATGAAATAAAGAGGTGGGGGTTCAGTCGTCTGCTGATCGTCGTATCATGGAGTGGCTGTGCTCTGTAATCTTTACGAGAATTGAACTTTTAGGGTCACACACACCCAACTGTGTTTTTTTTTCATTAGGTATGTAATTTTATTTACGATTTGGTTTTTTTTCGCAATTTTTTCTTGATTTTTTGAGTTTATGGTTATTTGGGTTTAATTTATAGTCGCCAACATTAAACAGGGTGGTCGTTGTCACTAACATGTTACAATCGTTGATTTTATGGATTTATTCGAGTTTTACAATTTTTTCTAAATTTTCGTGTACAAGATATTTGGGGTTTACATCAAGGCCACCAGCATCCAACATGGGTGTCGTAGTCAATGATGTTCCTAAACTTTGATTAGTTTATTGCGATCTTTTTAGAGATTTTTCTTGTTCAAGGTCATTCGGGTTAAGGTCAAGGTCACCGGCATCCAGTATGGGTGTCGGAGTCAGTGATCTAATATGTTCCTAAACTTTTATTAGTTTATTGAAATTTTTTTATCATTATTCTCGATTTTCAATGTTCAAGGTCATTGGGTTCAAGGCCAAGATCACCAATATCCAACATGGGTGTCGGAGTCAGTGATGTAATATGATTCTAAACTTGTATCATTTTCTTCGATTTTTGTATTATTGGAGGGTGGCGATGNGGTGGGTGAATGGTTTTGGGGGGGGGGCGTGGTGAACGGAAGGGGAGTGTGAGGCATTACTTAATTTTTCACGATTTTTAGAATGGTTTTTATATTTTGCGATTATTCTTGAATTTTTATTATTGTATTTTTTGGGTTTGTGGTGATGGCGGGGGTAGGGGTTGTTAGTTAAGGTGGTGGTGCGAGTGTGATGTAAATGTTACATGTTTTTCGTTTTTTATAATAAATTTTTATATTTTTTGTGGCTTTTCTCGATTTTTTTTACCATTGAGAGGGGGGCCGAATAGAGGGTGAGGTGAGGATAGTGAGATGAGTGTGTGGTTTACGTTATATGCACCTCGATTATTTCGAACTTTTTTTTAGATGTTTGCAATTTTTCTCAATTTTTTATTATTGTGATGGGTTTGCATCAGGGTTGGGGTGTTAATTTGTGTTGTTGGGGTGAGCTATGGGGTAGGGTTGGGTATCATTATGTTTTCTTCGATTTTGTAGAATAAATTTTTTGATATCTTGTAATTTTTTTAATTTTTTTTATGATTCGGAGGGGGTGAGGTCAGTGTGGTTGGATTAATGTGAGATTAATGTTATATGTTAATCGATTTTAATAATTTTTAAAAAATATTTGCGACTTTTGTCGATTTTTTATGATTGTGGTGGATAGAAGGAGTTTAGGGGCTAGGTGAGAGTGGTGGGACGAATGTGAGGTTAATATAATGCTCCTCGAGTTTTAGAATATTTTAGATTTTTAGTGATTATTTTTCATTTTTTGGGGTTCAAGGTTAATGTCAAAGTCATTGTCAAGGGTAATTGGTCAAGGTCACCAACATCTAATATGGTATCAGGTGCCATCACAACATGACCGTCCCAGGCCGCCTCGACAGCCGATGTGGCTGGTGGCTCCTGGCTCCTACTGATTATAACAGAAGTGTTATCCGTTTGCGTTTGGGATTAGGGAAAATTAAACCAATTTATCGATTGATGAGTGATGACTTAAAAACATGCATTGTGGGTTTGCATATATACATGACTTTAACCCAATTAGACCTGGCGTACAAGATTGTTTACATAATGCACAGATAAGTTATTTTTGGCCGGCACTGTACACTTCGAGGCTCAATGCCCAAGGATCGTCCATGTGCGTAAGCGATTCGTAAACCATGCTAATTAATCTAGATTATAATGGTTGACATATTTATAGCCGAACACGAAGACCACAGTCCATTGGTTGTGACAACTAAAGATGTGTTGTGTAGTAGTTTCAGAAATATCAAACCCAAACTCTAACTCTGGTTTTAGAGTAAAACGAATGTTTATAATTAATTGAGCTTTTTTTTCAGTATTTAATTTCTTTAATACAGTGATTGTAGTTGTATAGTTATTGTTCAGGTATATGGCTACTGCACTTTGTAAAAACATTCAACGAAATGTAGCTCATAAAACCAAATTATTATGTTTACTTGTAGAATAAAAGTAAACCGTAAAAGCTACATTTGTTTGATACAAATAAAATATCTTATACAAACCCATCGAATTACTTAATTGACATCAAATTAATTACTCATTGCTCACTGCTGTTAGGTTGATTTCGAAAAGTCATGAAGAGTGATTATTAAGTTTCAGCCCAAACAAAACAAAAACATTTTTCTTTCGATTATCCTGAATACTGTTGCTTATTTGGAAGAAAAGTGTAAACGTATTTGTTATAATTGTAGTAATTTAATAATTATATTCGCATGGAAACAGAATTTAACACAGCAGATTTTTTAATTGCATACACAAAAAATTTAGCTGTTTATGAGATAATTATTGACACCCATTAACTTAGACTCGAAAAATATGTAATTATCATAACCAATTATGAAAAACTTTACTCTTAAAATAAAAGAAAACTATGATGTTTAACATAACATCATAAGCAGACCAAATTTTTTGTACGTTTATATAGGTGTGAACAGTGAATGTTCTGAATTGATATTTAATTAAACACTTTTGTCCAGAATTTGAGATGAAACAAAACTAACTTTCATCGCCTACCTGGCAAAGTGAGACTTTTTTCTCGGGAACAGAAGAATATACCGCAAAATGTACGTACCATTTTGAAAAAGGTAATATTTTGTAAAGTGCAAGTAATTAAAATTTGAAAA
This sequence comes from Clitarchus hookeri, assembly GCA_002778355.1. Classification (NCBI taxonomy): domain Eukaryota; kingdom Metazoa; phylum Arthropoda; class Insecta; order Phasmatodea; family Phasmatidae; genus Clitarchus; species Clitarchus hookeri. The sequence goes on along the minus strand of NQII01000549.1, from coordinate 484,358 downwards.
CTTCTGTTGTTAATTTTTGGATGGGTATGTAGCGGTTAAATTAATTGAAAGGTATGGATTTAGTTCTGATCACTTTCAGTTCCACTGCATCTTCGATGTGTACAGGGATGGCACAGATTAAAATTACTCCTATCAGTTCTGACAAATACGTAATGTTCCAAATACTTTTTCCAGTTTCTCATGAACCAGTCAGTTTTTAGAATGACACCGGGCGTTATTTTTATAACTATCATGATCATTTTCTTGACTTATCACAATGAAATAAAATATAGATTGTGACATGGTACCGGCGAAAATGTGTCACGTTGTACTAATTTTTTTCCAGAAAAAGAACGGGAATATTGGTGAATTCACGAAATAAAACTAGTTGTGAGATCAGACATTAAATAGAAAAATATTGTTTTTGTAAAGGTAAAGTTATCTATTATGGGGAAGGCGGGAGGCTGAAGCTGACTACATCATATAGTAATGGGCCCGTTTCAAATGCCAGCTGCCATTGATTTTAAGTTTATGGTCTCAATATTTATCCAAAAGAGAGAAAAAATGTGTCCAGTAAGTCTTTGCAGGACTACTTAAACTTAAAAATATGACCGTTATGTGTGGTTTTCCCAATCGACCACTACAAAAGATGGGCGAGTTTTCCCGCATATTATTCTTTTCCCGTTCTTGGCAGATACAGGTGAATTTGTTTAAATAAATAATTGTTATTCTCTGATAAATTTCACAGTTTCGAAAAACCCCTCGGGTCAGAAGTTAGATCTTGGATCCAGTGCTAACCAACAGCAAATAGTGTTTTGCATCAACGAGTGCAAACAGTACTAAACTTAAAAAAAAATCTGAAATGTGGCCGGCTGGTTTATCGGGGCATCTCTCATTTACCTCATCCTTGCAGTTCGGCGCTGTTCCATACTCACCTCACTTCACCCTCATCGGCTCTCAAGACCACTACGTTACGAGCCATCCAAATCTCTCCACTCCACTCTATGTTAGAGGCGAGTGATGTGATCACTAAACCTTCTGTTTCCTTTAGCGTGATCAACACTGCTATACAAGAGAGTTGCCAATTTTTGGATTAAATTACTGCTATCACTTATTTCATCACGTGATCGCATGCCATGGCAATTTCGAATGTGATTGTATGTCAGTTCAATTTGGACGTAACTGTAGTAGTATTGATAAGCTCTGACCCCCACGCCGGGCGCTAGCAGCCAGCC
>NQII01000549.1:438567-483136 GCA_002778355.1 Clitarchus hookeri | reverse complement strand
GGGGGGGGGGGGACTTACGCGAACCTGGCCGCCGCTTTGTTGTAGGTGTGGGCAGATAATGATTGACAGCTGGCTTTAACTGGCGTCACCATCCACACCCCCACTCCTCTATCATCCTTTTGGAGGAGTTGGTGGTGCCAGGCTATTGCATGCATTTTATGGTATCTCCTCCATCGGGCAGCCCGACATGTGAAGAAGATTCTGGGTCAGAATGCCTGCCACTATAAATACAATTTCAGTTCGCCTAAAATATTTTTATTTCATCGCACCAGAAAGCGAAGACACGAGTGTCAGCAGTTCCATGTGTTCGGCATCTGCTCCATCTCGTAGTTGTAAGTCAGTTTGTAGTTTTTTAGGAACAGCTACAATTCGAGTGGTGTATGCAAATTACCGAAACTGGCATAGTATACCGCATGTTTGCCATATTTGACATAAACTACCCAGTGTGTACCAGGCCTGGCTTCCATTTTAAGGTTGATAACGGACTTATTTGTCCCATATGGGTTTCGGGGGCAATGCATCTTATATGAACACTCCTCGAAAATGAGATATATTCAATGTGCATGAAAACAGTTCCAAATCCATTTTCATGAGTGGTTGTTTCGGTAAAGATTTCATTACTGCGTCTTACTGCTGCTATACTTTTTCTTCCTCGCACCTCATCATTGGTAGGGCGGTCATAAGTAAAGTGCTTGGCCGTTTTTTTACCCATGGCGATGGTTTTACTCCAATTGCTTACATTCGTTTCTCATTTCACTGCACTGACAATATTTGTTATGGCCTCCGCGAAACTACCCAGAGCACCGATTGCAGCATCAAGGCGGGAAGAAATCCTTCCATATTTTTCTTTGCTCTACACTTGGAACTTCGTCTTACTTTCTTCGCCCCCAGGCCCATCTTCACCTTGGCTTACATCGCGTTCGAAACGCCACACGTGGCTATTTTCACAGAGTTCGGTTTCCTGTGCACAATATATTTCGTTCACCCTATGTGCAAGTATCTTGTCGGCTTGGTGCCTGGCATTCAGACAGTTATATTGAGAATAGGCATTATCTTGCCACTTGCACGCGTCGTTCTGCATGTCGATGCCAGTATCACTATGTGCCAGCCTTTTAGCTATCTTGGTTCCAGGATCGCAGAACTTCTATCCAGAAATGTGCAGCTCGAAAGTAGATTGTTGATCAGTGTATCGACGATCCCTCTTTCTTATTTGATCTTTCTTCTATGAGTCATCACACGCTACTGCACTACGAACCTATATATACCCGATCATTATACTTTTTCGTTCCAGTATCATTCTAGATTTGGATCAGTATCGACATAAAGTGCTAATTAAAAATATTCTTTGTCGTTTCTGTGGTTAAGCATCTTCAGCTTTGCGGAATTAACTACAGCATAATATAACGACCTACAGAATGAAAAGTCGAAGTGTGACTTTTGAATGTAAAATCTGCCAGAGGTAGTTTATTCGGATTTATATATAGAAGAGACGTTCAAAAATTTGCAGCCCTGAATCTGTGCAATTTTCACATGCTACGCATTCATCTCCGCAAGCTTCACAATCGACTCCACATGCTCCGCACACTCCGCAATACGATCCACACATTCCTCAATCGGCTCTGGTCGCTTTGCAATCCACTTTGCAAGCTCCACAATCAGCTTCACATGATAGCAATGGTAACATACATATTAGCAAGCAATATGTTACTCTACCCATATCCATGCATGCTGAGTCGGAACTTTACACGATGCACATCATGGCACACTGTTGCCCAATACTGTGAAAGGATTGATTTGCGGACCATGGGGTTGCGGCAAAATGTGTGTGCTTCTCAGCTTTTTGGAGGAACAGATTAGTCTTAGGTTTGAGAACATTTACCTGTAATACAAATCTCTCCAGCAACCGAAAAAACCAGCATCTTGCACAAGTACTACAGGATGTGGACGGCCTATGCTATTACCCTTGCAACGAAAACAAAGATGTTTTGCCACCTCGTGAAGCATTGCCAAACTCTGTTTATTTTCGACGATATGGCATGTGAAAAACAGACTTGTATTTAAGAGTACTTTAGCATGGGACGGCATACGAACGTGGACTGTGAGTAGGTGAGCCAAACTTATTCATGTGTGCCAAAAGAGTTACTTTGCGATAATGTGAATTTCCTCGTGTTTCGCATCGATAATACAAACTTGCAGTATGCATACAATGACCACATCAATTCGGTCATGATGTTCACAGAGTTTAAGGATATGTATTATTTGTGCTGGAATGAGGAGTACTGAATATTTGTGATCGAGAAGGATTCGTCAGTACATAAAGGAATAAACAGGCATGGCTTCGATCAGTTTATAGTAAGATGCAGACATGAGTCACAAAACAATTTCGAAGGTCGGACATTGTCTATACTATGATGATGATGATGGAAATGAGCTAATGGGTGCTCGCCTCACTGCTGTTCGCAGGGGCCAGTCACTTGGGCAAAAGACCAAGAGCATGAAAAATGAAGTGGTGGAAGATTTTTTAGCAGTCGACCATCACTTAGGGGGTGCGGAGGCACTAATAATAGACCCGATCAGCATATCGAATGTACAGAAACGGGAAGAATCGAAGGCTATTTGAAAATATGTTAATGTCCAAACTGGCTGCAAAAACCGATGTTATGAGGCATACCAAGAAGGTGCTGGTTGTGAGCATCGACCGACCAGAAAGGATCAAAAATTCACTTTCCTCAACTCGAGAGTGAATAGATGTATATAGCTGTGTGGAAGTGTGTTTTTTACATTCTATGAATGAAGTCGTACTGAACTGAACTGATGACTGGGCTGCAGCAGACCATAGAAACTATTCGCACGATATATCTACTTGCAGAAAGTTACAGACTGGCTCTCGAGAATGGAAGGGAAGAGGCTTACAAGTCGATAATCAGGCATATCGTTGAACTTGATCGTCGTCTCCAGAAGAAAGCTTTGCCTCGGCCGGCTATCAAACACGAAATCAATGTGGAAGGACCGCCCCAACACATAAACTGAAAATAAATCTGGAATTGCCGAAATCTAAAGGTGTGATCACTAGCGACGAAGACGATTTGATCCTGATCGACATGCTGCATGTGTGATAATGGAAACTAACATGAGAGCGTGGACCAGAGGTGGGCACCCTGGTCGGGGACATAATCGATTCCTGCTCCGATCGGAACAGCGGAAAGATGTACCGCTTGCGACACCACGAAGACAAGTGGATTTTTAAATACAACAAAGTGATGTTTTTTTCCAAGAGATGTGATGCAGATCGGCATGGGCATGGTGAAAATGATGCAGGGTCTGTGGGAACTTTTGTGTGTTAGGCATCCTGGACACAACATTGAATCAGATTTGCGAAAGTACCATCGCTTGCTGCAATACAGTCATGCTCATTATGTGAACGAAAACCCCTCATAACGATTTAAGGACATGGCCAAGGCAGAATTCAGCATTATCGCGGGACTGTTTCACGATTGGTCGTAGCTATTTGATCGGGTCTGCTGCAGTAGATCGACACCAAATGCAAGATAGACTACATGTTTTGGGACGATCCAAAAAAACTGGTCTATATACTACGGCTACTGGTCGCTTTGCAAACTGCGTCAACTGGTCACACACCAACGAGATGATATCCATAATCGAAGAACGTATCGAAGCTGGCTACATCGTGCGATTATGAAATATACCTTTTCAGGGGAATTGCACAGGTCGGCCAGAAGGAATTATCCTCGGAGAAAAATATATGTTGTGAAAGGGCTAGACAATACTTTTCAATCCAACCTGACCGAAATGTAAGTCTTTTCTCGTGCGAATAAATGCTACCGCTATATTTTGGTCATAATAGACACGCTTTCCAAGTATGCCTGGACCAGACTGCTCAAGTCGAATAACACATGTGATGTCACCGAGGCTATGGCGGATGTGTTGAGAAAAGGACACATACTGAAAAATCTCCACACCAACGATGGTAAAGAATATTTGAAGGCTACTTTCCGTGTACTGATGAAAAGGTACGGCATAAACCACTAGTCCACGTACTCGGGACTCAAGGCTAGCTTCTTTGAGCATTTTCACCGGACTTTGAGAGCCAAATTGTGGAGACATTTCACAGTGAATGGAAACTACAAGTGGCTTAGCTACTGCCGAATCTCGTCTGCGAGTATAATTCTTCTGTTCATTCTATGACTCGCATAGAGCCCGAAGATGTCAAGGACGACTCACTGCTTCGGACCATGTAGGATATACCGAAGAGGAGAGCCATGATTGGTGACCTGGTGCGCATCTCCAAACAACACAGCATTTTCCACAAGGCCTATTGTCACAACTAGTCTGCGGAATTGTACAAAGAGGTTCGCATATCACACCGGTACCCACACATGTATTACCTAGAGGACGCAGAAGAGATCCAGCCTACAAAATTTCCCGATGTTTATTTGGTGGAAAAGGTTCTGAAAAGACATAATGGACATGTGTATCTGAGGTGGCTCGTACACTAGAAGCATGGCGATTCCTTGGTCGACGAGAGATACATTCTAAAATAGGACTGCGAATATTTTGAAGTAATGTTTATCCATGTATTAAAAAAAACTCTCTTTACCTTAATTAACATGCACTTTATTCTTGCCTGTCTGTTTGTTGAAATTCGGTTCACGCATTCAAAAATTGAAAAGGAGGGGGACATGTGCGCGCACACACAACACACATACACACACGCGCATACACACACAGGAAATTGATCTCGTAAGCCTTTCTTTCCTTCGTAAAGTAGGCTAAAAATGACTTTAAGGATAAGATGATGTGACTTCTTCAAATAACCACTTTTCTTACATTTTCTTCAATTACTGTCATTAAAAAAACTCCACGTGTTTCCAAGATCAGCAATAGCCTTATTCACAAATACACTTTATCATTAGTTTTAACAAATCTCACCAAAATTACCCATTTTGGAATTTTTTTTGCACATTAATTGGGTTTAGGTGGCTTAAACTTTTCAATTTGAGACCCACGCCCTATGCCTTTTTTTATCAGGTGCTTTATTCTTTTTTCTGCTAAAATCTACACTCAAATGACTTGACCAGTATTTTTACAACAGTTGCATAATTATCCACTTTTATTCTTATTCTTTAGTATGAATTTAGATTTTTTCTCTTTTTTCAATGGGTCAGAAAACTTGTCAGAAAGTTCATCTTGAGATTTATGAAATGATTTGTGTTGGCTTTTGAAATGATAGTGGAATTTCCCCACGGGATTGATTTACAAAATACACATTGGTAGAGTTATTGTACAAATGGTCAAGTATGCAAAAGTTCGTGATATGGTTGCAAAAATGGTGCTTGAATGCTCAGTGGGATTTAATCCATCTAAAAAGATAGACAATCTCAGATGTACACAATCGTAAAACCTTAGCAGCTTCTTTGATTTCAGCTACGTAGTAAGCAAGAGGTTCAGAATTTTCTTGCAATCGGTTGAACCAATCCAATGTAATATTAACCAAACATCTGTCTAGGATGACATAATCAAGTATGTCTAGAGGATACTGACCAAAAGTGTAACCATTATTAGTAGTATGATTATGTTTCATCGAGAGCTAGAATTTGCTGTTTACCCTCTAAATCTACTATCTTCCTTTAAAATTTCCCTTTTTTCACTTAAAAATTTTCCTTTTTACCCTCAAAAACACCGATCACTTCATGTGCAANAAGGCTCTTTACATCTAATTCGGGAGGATCTTTTTCGAGTTCAGAACAGTGGCAGTTATATATTTTATACCACATCGATCGCAGGCTTCAGAGCCGAAGCTGACCGACCATGCTGTGAAGTCCCCAGACTGCCATCTTGGACCCACATTACCTTAACCCCTACCCCCCAAAAACCAAAATTCCCTTAAAAATGTTTAAAAACGTCCAAAAATTTACAATAAATGTCCAAAATATACAAATATACAAATTAAAGAACATAAAAATTGTTTTGAAATTTTGAATGTTCGGGCATAGAGAGGATGCAAGAGTCGACTGACCACAATATTGTGATGTCACCGTTATCCCAGATTGAATCGAGGTTATCTTGACATTGACCTCACATTCGTGACATTGGCTCCATACCTGTAACCTTGCATGATATTGAAAGCAAAAAATCCAAAAATATTCGAAAAAAGTTATAAAAAATAGCAAAAATATAAACAAATTATAAATGTACAATTATATAGCGTAACCTACTCTCATCCTGCTCACCATAATCACTACCCTCACCCCATTTGCCCTCCTAATTATAAAAAAATTTACGAAAATACCAAACATCTAAAAAAATTATACATTGAGGAACATATAATTTTATGCCCCTCTCCCCCTCGCTCGATCACAACACCCTAACAAAACCCCACTCCTCACCTACTCCCTTCCCAATAAAAAAATCGAGAAAAATCGAAAAGTAATCCTAAGAATTTAGGGGGAAATAGCATTGATGACTCCGACCCCCATGTTGGATGTTGTAAACAATGACATTAACACCAATGACCTTGAACTCGAAAAATCGAGAAAAAATCGTAGTCCATAAGACTGATCATTACCAACTGGTCATAACAAAGGACCATACCGACCAACAATACTAGTATATGACTGACTGCACCCAAGATTGACTCCACCCAAGAATGGTACAACCCAAGAATGGCACTACTCAAGACGCGACTCTACCCAAGATTAAATAAACCCAAGACTAGTTCCTGGCGATACTGACAGCCTAAGACTGGCACCTGGCGAGACCAGTTCCTGCAAAACTGGTTAGACAACCAACAATACCAACCGACCATAACACCCACCTATACAAACAGACGATGATGGACAATCTCGAAAAAGAGTTTAATATGAATCTCGTTGCCAAAACTTCTTCGCACAACTATGTGATTCTTCACAAAACGTTTCAACCAGAGACGACCATAGCAAAGGGCCATGCCAAATCACCAGGCCAACCACCAGTCGCGAAACATTCCTCATTCCTAAAACATATTCCTCAAAAAAATTACTCAGTTAATTTGTGTCATAGAGAACTCAGACGATTTTAAACAACCTGAATACAGGGAGTGGCAATAATAACTACCGAATTTGAAAGGCTAATATAAATACACAAACGATTCTAGTCAAAATTTTACTAAACCATCTAAATGAATTGTGTTTGCCATTTAATTTGATTTCATTTTTTTTAACTTTCACTTAATATTTAAACATGCCTCTTTTTTTAATTTTCACTTAATCTTTAAACATAATCTTTTTTTAATTGTCACTTAATTTTTAAACATAATTTTTTTTTAATTTTCACTTACTTTTTAAAAATAATTTCACTCAAATGCCGACAGTCACTGTCTATACATGTCTTGAAGCCTCACTCTGAAATTATGCATTACTCTCCTCGTCATCTTTTCTGGAAATTCCGCAATTTCGTGTCGGATAGCAGCCTTGAGTTCATCGATTGTCGTCGGTTTGTTTTTGTAGACTCTACTCTGCAGGTAGCCCCAGAGAAAGAAGTCACAGGTGGTAAGATCGGGTGAACGAGCTGGCCATGGGATGTTGCCTCGCAGTGATATTAAACACCCTGGAAACATTTGTCTTAGGACTGCCGTAGATTCTCTTGCTGTGGCACCATCCTTTTGAAACCATACAGCAGGATTTCCACGTTCATTCAGTTTCGGCTCCAGGAGGTTGTGTAGCATCTCTACGTAAAGATGAGACATTACTGTAACTGTTCGCCCTTCCTCCTCAACAAAATACGGGCCTATTATTCCAAAGTCTGCTACAGCACACCAAACAGTGACACGTTGGCTATGGAGAGGTCGCTCATGAAGTTGCCGAGGATTATTTTCTGCCCAATATCGAAAATTCTGTTTGTTGACAAATCCTGATAAATGAAAATGTGCTTCATCACTTGAGAGCACAACTGCGTCTTTTGGAACGTTTCAAGGATACCCTGACAAGAGGCAATAAGGTTTGCCCAATCATGTTCACTAAGTTCCTGGACAACCATGATTTTGTATGGATGAAAGTGGATGTGTTTGTGTAAAATTCTACTCTCACTACGATCAGATATTCCCAAGCTGGCAGCATGCCTACGGGCTGGACATCTTGGAGATTTGGTAACTGCTTGTTGAAGTAATTGAACGTTCTGTGGAGTTCGAGTGCTGCAAGGTCTACCTGGCGGTGCATTTTTTAAAGCCGAACACGTGACTCTAAAATTTTTAACCCACAATAGAACGGTGTTCCTGTCAGGGACTCCACCGTGCCGACATATTCTGAAGCGCGTATGAAATAATCGCTGCGTTGTGATTACAGAATCTCCATTTTAAAAATAAATTTCAAGGACGAACGCACAATGTTCACTGCTCCATGCCATGGTGGCGACTGAAATGGTAGCAGTGGTGCTGCATTATGACACAACCCCGGGCCGCCTACCACCACTAGCGCCGAGCCCATGACGGTGGCAAATTCGGGAGTTATTTTCCTCCTCCACATACACACATAAATTTTATCTAAATCAGACTCTCGCAGTCGATTGTATACACCACTGAATTAGCTAATCTTTCAGATACGCATAATAAACTGTATAGTAAATTAAACACATCATTATGTATGCATTAATAAATTTACTTATTATTTACATTATATCTTTCTAATTATTTCACACATACGATCATTGCATTTCTCAGATGTGTGCAGATCATGGATAGTAGCAAACAATCTCATCTGATATAACCCCTATCCTTCACTTCGATGATGGAAGATATCTCAACAACATGTATGATCCCCATGTTTATTTCAGGCCAATAAAATATATTAGATCACAAACAAGTTCATTCGGGTCTTCGGAAATATGTAACTAGTGTTCTTGATGCCTTCTGCCTTCATCACACAACTTATTGCAGAAAATTCGTCGGAGTAAAGTGTAGGACCTTCAGAAGTATCTTCATCCTACTCATGAGATATTTCATCAACACTGTCGTAATAGTCATTATCAACAATGCTGTCTTCAGGATCGACTTCACCTCCTGTTTCGTCCTGAAAATCAAGTTTCCTTTTCTTTGTAGGAGTCGCATGGCCATCATCAGAATTTAGAGCCAGCGATAGTTTATTTTGCAGTTCACAGATTTCTCACAAAAGTCTTGCAAGTGTACATTCCGCACAAACTGACTCTAACATGCATCGCAGGTCTTTCGTTCAGCCATTAGTATTAACTGCCTAGCCATAATCATATGTGGAATCAGTACCCATCAATGCAGCAAGGTGTATTGATGACATCACTTGCTGGCTACCAGTAGACGAACCCTTGAAGATCTTGATGTCTCTCTTCTATGTATCACCTTGCATAAACTGCATGTGGCCATTGTCGCAATGTTTCATCATGCGAGTTCCCTCTTCTTCTGCAAACTTATTATGTAGTTTAATATCCACAGTTAACACATGCTGTTTTTCAGTGGGCGAAAGAACAGTACATATGTCGGCCTTGATGTGTTTACTTAAGTTATGCCGAATGAACTGTCTGGAACATTTATAGCAGCTAATAATAGCATCATATAGGTTCTTTCAACAATCACCATTCTCGTGTGGGTATATAGAAAAAGTCGATTCCAGGTTAAGGGCTGGATGCTGAGGTGCTGCTGCCATCTTTGATCCGCCATCTTGTTTCCAGCTGCCATCTTGTTTCTGTTCACCAGTTTGTTTTCGCCAGCCATCTTGTTTCCTCTTGTATTTTGTTTTCGCCAGCCATCTTGTTTCCTCATGTATTTTGTTTATATTGACTGTTGCTAGGGGGCATGCCAGTCGTCCGACCACCACATTTATTTATGGAGATGACTGATAGAATGCACTGGTGTCGCTCTCGCTCGGTCGCCATGTTGGTTCTAGAATTGGCCACTAGGGGTGCTGTATTTAAATTAATTTTGTCAGAGCTCAAAATATTGTATGGAGGAGTGTAGGATCTCATTGCTGAATTTTGAGCCGGCATGCAGATATGTTAGACCACTGGGCTATTGGGACATGTGCTGGGACAAGCGTTTAAATTAATTAATAGCTTGCATGTGCGGGGGATGAATAAATATTTTGTCGTGGTTATTCTAATGCATGGTAATATTGGTTTATATAAGTTTTTTTGACTGCCCGAGACTTATATAGACCAACAATAATTTTTTTCTTCATATATTCAGACATACAATAACAATTTTTTCATATAGTCATAATTATTTTCAAGTTAATTTTTTCTTTTTAAAAATATTATGAAATGGTGTACCTTAGAAATAACACACATTTTTATTACATTTTTTATTCATTTAGGTTGCAGGAGTTGAGTTTGCGAGCATGCATGCACAGGTAAGGCAGCTGACTTTGTCATAGTTTAAAAAAGTATTTGTGCTTGCATGGCAAGGGCTATGTTAGAATTTTCACAGGTGGAACCTGCGCAGTGTCAGGTAACTGCACAGATGCATATGCGCGTGCTTCCACATCGTTTTCACAATCTACATGTTGTCAGATAGCATATGTCAATATGGGTGGGAATAGCTGTGTTCGCAGTTTCACAGGTCTGCACCTGCACTGTGTCAGGTAACTGCACACATGCATGTGTATGTGCTTCCACTTCGTTTTCACAATATAGATGGTGTCAGATAGCATAAGACAACATGGGTGGGAATAGCTTTATTAGCATTGTCGTAAGTCTGCGCTGGCACTGTCAGATAACTGCACACGAGCATGTGTATGTGCTTTCAGGTATTTTACAATCTGCATGGTATCAGATAGCTTAAGTCAGTATGCATGTGGGAAGAGCTGTGTTAGCATTTTCACAGGTCTACACCTGCACAGAGCTAGCTATCCCCAACCCAATATTGTGTATAAGGACTGGCAAGTACAAGAATAAAATAAATGCAATTTAAAGTAAACAGACATGTATTTAAAAAGAATGCATGTACATAAGAATATATATATTATTTTAAAACATTGGTAAGTACTATTTTAGAATGTCCTTCTCGTCGACCCAGGAGTCGTCACATTTCGAGTATCCGAGCCACCTCATGTACACATGACTATTATGCCGTTTCAGCACCTTTTCCACAAAATAAACATCGAGAAACTTCGTAGCCTGGATCTCCTCTGTGTAAAAGCCTCCGACGATGGGTTCGCCTTGTAGGTCTTCGACATTATACATGCGCGGGAACCAATATCGTATGCGAACCAACTTTTACAATTCTGCCGACCAGATGTAATGATAGGCCTTGTGGAAAATGCCACACTCTTTGGAGATGTACACCACGTCAGTGATCTTGGCTTTAGGCTGGTGCTGATACCTTCTTGATGAAATAGTATAAATGGACTGAAGCAGGGAGTCGTCCTTGACATCTCCGGGCTTCATGTGAGTGGTAGAAATAATGGTAGAATTATACTCTCGAACGAGTTTTGGAGTAGCTCAAGCCACCTGTAGTTTTCGTTTGCCGTGAAATGTCACCACAGTTTGGCTTTTAGAGTCCAGTGAAAACGCTCGACGATGCTAGTCTTGAGTCCAGAGTACATGGAATAGTGACATTTTCATCAGTGCACAAAAAGTAACATTGAAATATTGTTTACCATCGTCGGTGCAGAAAAAAATGTATGTATGCATCCTTTGCTCTATACATTTATTATGGCCTTGGTGACATCACAGGCATTCTTCGACTTAAGCGGACTGACCCAGGCATACATAGAAAACGCGTATATTATGGTTAAAATGTAGCAGTGGCCTTTATTCGCATTAGTAAGGCCTTGCATTTTGATAAGGTCGGATTCCAAAGTATCAACCAGCCCTTTCATAACGTACTTTCTCCGAGGACAATTTCTTCTGGCCGACCTGTGCAATTCCCCAGAAAATGTATATTTCGTCATGGCACGATGGGTTCTTCTATGATGGATATAATCTCGTTGGTGTGTGCCCGGTTGCCCTCAGACTGCAAAGCGACCAGTAGCTGTGGTCTATAGACCAGTTTGTTTGGATCGTCTAAAAACACTTAGTCTATCTTGCATTTGGCATTGGTTTTATGCAGCAGCAGATCCGATGCAATAACTTCGAACAAACGTGACAAAAGTCCCTCGATAATGCTGAATTTCGCATGGGTCGTGTTCTTAAATCGCCGCATTGAGGGGTTATCGTTCGCATAATGATCACAACTGGACTGTAGCAAGTGGTGGTACTTGTGCAAATCCGATTCGGTGTAGTGTCTGGAATGCCTTCGAAACAAAAGTTCGCAAAGGTCATGTGTAATTTTTTATTTCTGCTTGCCGATCTGCATCACATCTTCTGAACAAAAACATCACTTCCCTGTTCCCAGAAACCATTTTTCATTGTGGTGTCACAGGCTGTACATCTTGTCGCTGATCTGATCGGCGTAGGAAGCGATGTAGTGCCTGACCAGGGTACCCACCTCGGATCTGTGCTCTCGTGCTTGTTTCTGTTCCAGTGCATGCAGAAAATCGATAGGGGGTAAGATCGTATTCGGCGCTAGTGATCATCCCTTTCAGATTCGGTTAGTTCTGGACTTCTTTTCAGTTTATGCATCGGGGGCGGTCCTTCTACATTGATTTCGTGTTTGATATCCGGCCAAGGCAAATCTTCCTCCTGGCGTTGTTGACCAAGTTGGTCGTGATGCCTGGTTATCGGCTTGTAAGCGTCTTCCTTTCGATTCTCGAGAGCCAGTGTGTAACTTTTGTGAGTAGATATTTCGCGCGAACAGCTTTAATTGCCTGCTGCAGCTCAGTTGTCACTTCAGTTTGGTCCATCATAATTTATGGAATGTAATTAACACACTACCACAAGTTATGTATACATATTCGCTCTCGAGTTGAAGAAAGTGAATTTTTTGATCCTTTCCATTCGGCCGATGCACACCTTCTTGATATGCCTCGCAACATTGGTTTTGGCAGCTAGTTTGGACATACATATTTTGAAGAGCCTTGAATTCTTCCCTTCTCCCGACATTCGACACATTGATCGAGTCTATTATCTGTGCCTCCACACCCTCTATGTTCCAGTCGACAGCTACAAAATCTTCCATCACTTCATTTTTCATGCCCTCGATCTTTTTCCCAAGAAGCGAATGGCCCCTGTGACAGCGGTGAGATGAGCATCCGTTAGCTCATTTCCATTATCATCGGAGCATAGACCATGTCCGAACTTCGAAATTGTTTTATGACTCATGGTCGGCATCTTACTATAAACTGATCGAAGCCTCGCCTGCGCCATCCCTTATGTACAAACGAATCCTTATCGATCACCAATATAAAGTACTCCTCGTTCCAGCACAAAGAATACATATCCATAAACTCTGCGAACATCATATCCGTGTTGATGTGGTCATCGTGTACTTGCCACAATTTCGTATCGTCCAAGCGAAACACGAGGAAATTGACATTATCGCATAGTAACTGTTTTGACACACGTGAATAAGTTTGGCTCAGGTACACACAGTCCATGTTCTTATGGCATCCCATGCTAATGTACTCTTGAATACACGTCTGTTTCTTACATTCCACATAGTCGAAAATAAACACTGAGTTTGGCAATGCTTCGCTCAGTGGCACAACTGCTTCATTTTTTCTTCAAGGGATATAGCTTAGGCCTTCCACTGTCTGCTGTACACAATCCAGATGCCGGTATTTCGGTTGCTGGAGCAATTTTCAGTACAGATACATGTTCTCGAATCTAAGACAGTTGGGTCCTCCAAAAGGCGAGAAACACTCACATTTTACCACAACCCTATGATCAGCAAATTAGTCCTCTTACAGTATTGGGCAACAACATGCCACGATGTGCATCGCATTAGGTTTTGACATCTTCAGCATGAATGCATATTGGTGGAGTAACATATTGCTTGCTAATATGTGTGTTACCACTTCTATCCTGTGTAGCTGATACCGGAGCGTGCAGAGTGGATTGTGGAGTGTGCGGAGCGGATTGTGGAGCGTGCGGAGCGGATTGTGGAGCGACCGGAGTCGATTGCAGAATGTGTGGAGCAGATTGTGGAGCATGCAGAGCTTGTAAAGCCGATTGTGGGCCATGCAGAACTGAATTGTTAGAGTGCGGAAATTGCACAGATTCAGTGCTGCTAGTTTTAGAATTTGTCTTCAATATCACTCCGGGGAATCTGCCTCTGGCAGATTTTGCATTCAAAAGTCACACTTGAACTTCTCATTCTGCAAGTTATTATTTCATGTTGTCGTAATTTCTACAAGACGGTTAATGCTTTACCGCAGAAACGACAAACAATATATTTCATTAGCATTTTATGTCTATACTTTTCCAAATCTAGAATTATTATGAAACGAAAAAGTATAAAGGTCAGGTATATATACTGAGTGGCCAAATTATTATGACCACTTGACACTTATACGCCGATCGGCCATAACTTCACGTTGTTGCCGCTAGAAGCCAAGATAGCTATAAAAAGGGAATGCAGGACAAATGAAGCATCAGTTGCACTGTGTTGCTTGCAAATAAATGGGCAAAAAACTTGATTTAACTGCATTTGAACACGGGATGATTGTAGGCACTCGAAGCGTCGGAACCAGTATCAGCAAAACGGCTGTACTTGTGTAGTGTTCGAGAGCAGCAGTTATTAGTGTTTACAGAGAGTGGAATACCAAGCAGAAAACCGGGTCTCAGCATCAGGCTTGTGGTCGTCACAGGCTACTGAATGCTCGATCTGAAAGGAGACTTGCCAGAGTTGTCTAGTCCAACAGACGAGCAACAGTATGTCAAATTGTGGGAAATATTAATCAAGGAGACACTGCGAAGTCTCTGGATTAACTCTTCGCCGCACAATACACCGTATAGGCTATGGAAGCCGACGACCTGTTCGATAGCCTCTACTGTTTGCCTTGAACAAGAGCAGACGTCTCCAGTTCGCAAAGGAGCACAAGGATTGGACAGTAGATGACTGGAAAAGGGCCATGTGGTCCGATGAATCGCACTTTCACCAGATCTCAATCCAATTGAGAATCTGTGGGATGAGATTGAACGGGGCATCAGGCAACTGGATCCAGTACCATCAAATCTTAAGGAATTGGAAAGTGCAGTTCATGGGATATGGTCTCAAATTCCTCATACCATCTACCAACATCTCATAGAGTCCATGCCAAGACGAATCCATGCAGTATTAAGGGCAAAAGGTGGTCCAACATTGTATTGAGGGGGTGGTCATAATAATTTGGCCACTCAGTGTATATGTACGTAGTGCAGTAGCATGTGATGACTCGTAGATGAAAGATAAAATCAGAAAGAGGGATCGTCTTTAAGCTGATCAACAATCTACATTTTGAGCTGCACATTCCCGGATACAAGTTCCGCAGGCCAGGAACCAAGCCAGCTAAAAGGCTGGCACGGGGCGATGCAGGCATCAACATGCTAGACGAGGCGTGCTAGAGGCACGATATCGCGTATTCGCAGCACAAGGATTTGCAAGCCAGGCACCAGGTAGACATGTTACTCGTGCATAGGGCGGACGAAATACATCGTGCACTGGACACAGGACTCTGTGAGAAAATAGCCACGTGTGACGTTTCCAATGCGATGAAAACCAAGGTGAGGATGGGCATGGGGGCGAAGAAAGTGAGACGAAGTTCCAAGAGGAGCGGGAAGTAAAGACTGTAGGATTTCTCTCCATCTTGATACATGCAATCGGTGCTCTGGGTGGTATCGCCAGGCCATAACGAATATCGTTAGAGCAGTGAAACGAGCATCGAACGAACATAAGCAATTTTAGGAAAACTGCTGCCACAACCGTAAACTGGAAGCTATCGCCATGGGTAAAAAAATGGCGAAAAACTTTACATACAACAGCCCTACCGAGGAGGCGTGCAAAAGTGTCGCAACAGTAGGATACGCTAATGAAACCTCTACCAAAACGACCACCCACGAACGTGGATTTGGAATGGTTTGCACGCAAATCGTAGATACCTCGTTTTTACTATGTGTTTATACGAGATGCTTTGCCCCCTAAAACCAAAAGTAACGAATGTTCTGTAATCAACCTGGACATGACAGCCGGGCCTTACACGCACTGGGTAATGTATGTCAAATGTGGCAAACATTTACTACGAATTTGTGTCTTCCACCCGAACTGCTGCAATACCTGAAAAATTGCAAACTGACTTACAACTATGAGATTGATCAGATGCCGAACAAATGGCACTGCAGACACTTGTGTCTTCGCTTTCTGGTGCGATGGAATAAAAATATTTTAGGCGAATCATTTTTCGGTAACCTTTTACATAAAATGTGTTCGCACCTATATTCCCCAGTTAGTATTTCGGTGTCCATCATATTAGTAGTAAGACATCTGAGCTGAGGGCAACATTTTATTTGCTCTTGGAGCTGGAAGGTGTGTGGGTCGTCGGACTTACGGATTTTCAAACTTACAACTCCATATCCAACGTAGAAATAAATGTCATTCTGCATTCCGGTATGTAGTGGCAGGAGACGTGAAGGAAATCAGCACTTATACAGGTGCATACAAACTGAAGGACATCGCCAGTTCAATCAAGATATCTGTGCTATTCGAACTACGCGGTAACCCAAACACACAGAAGACAAATATTTTGCAGTGGCAATATAGATTTCACTGAACTGGATACCATCAGGTCAATGGTAGGGTTCGAGATGCGAATCTACGATGCTGGTTAAACGCACGAATCCTTGCGACCTGTAAACGTATTTTCGGTGAACATAATATGCATAAACTGTAATTTCGTGAGCGGCTGCTATGACAATGGTAAAACACACAATACACTGAACGAGTTCGTACCGACGGTCTTACCAGGTTATAGACAGGTCGAAGTTCCGAAAACCATCATTAATGATCCCATGATCGCGAAGAGGAAACACGAAATGGTTGTGACTATCGTCGACCAGGAAGGTAAGCAGATAGACTTCAGAGAAGAAATCACATTGCATGAGCACCTAAAACGATGGGAATAGGTTTCAGTAGCTTACATAAAGTCGAGCTCAATCCCAAACCTGCGAGCAGTAGAGCTGAAGACACCAGCATGGTAACATGTTCCAACGAGAAGTTTCTATGTAGCCTAGGGTTGAAAGTGAACTGGTATGGAAGATGACAACGTGTTGAACGTGAACCATCGGGTAGAATTTGTCGACAAGTTTGAGCTGCATTGCTACCAGTTATACCCGATACAGCATCAAGATATTTACACCCTGCCTTCGCAATCATTCCTGTGCTACCAAGGTATGCTCACGAAAGACGACTGGACCCACCTCCACCATGTTCTTTTGCAATGTTATACTCCACCTTTTCGAGCTAGTAATGTACGAACTGAACAGTGTTACTATTGACGAAATGCGAGATGTGGGCATAACCAACACCATAAAAAACAACATCTCACTCATGCCTAACAATCTCGACGTGGTAAAAATGGCAGCCTGGGGAATAGAAGATGTATACAAAGTTCTTATATTCGCATAAGGTTAGTTCGATTTGAGGGTGCCACTATCGATGTGACCTAGTTTCGCCGAAGATTATAGGATGATAATTATAGATGCCAAGCAAGAACGGGTGATAATGCTAGCCACCTCGCATCTCGATGTAGTGTTGGGAGCTGGAAAAAAACTCAGCCCATCGCTGTAACCCTGGCCAACATGGAGTGGTTCATATGACTCCTAGCACCACCAGCGAACACACGAGGCTATTGAACTACTTCATCTTCTTAACCTTCAGGAGTTGAAGTTTTGTTACTTGCCCGGCCCTGTCATCTGTCACACGAAACCACTGGGTCATGAAGACGTCTTCGCTACATCGTATTATCATTTCAAACGAACAAGCACAACATCTAGGCATAAAAATCGACCTTCTATCACTGCAACATCTAGAATGTAAAAGTATTTTGAATAGCGAAAGCCATATATGGACACCTCCTTCGACCATGCTCCAAATACAGGCCCGAGTCCTAACCCATCCTGAACCCAGATGGATTCCGTGAAACTGTGCCATTGCTGGTCTTTGACACATCCAAACAAAACGAGCGAGTTGAAAACGTTGTGGTGGATTTTAGTATAGCAATTATTTTCACGGAAAACATGCCTGCAAACACTTCTGCATACTGTTTTATTTTGCACGACAGAGTAGTGAGCTACGGCTGCTTTTCGCTGCTGGTGAACATGGTGAGCTAAGCATATATAAACAGGATTATCACTGCCTCTCACATCAGTTTGTATCAGGATGTGTTGTAATCTGCAAGACTTTCAGAGTCATTGCGGCTACGTGCTGAAGGAGATCGCAGTGTCCTACAACGACGATGGCGAAATGTGCACACGCTCCTTCCACCCCCTATATTCGTGGAAACTCTTGGACAAAAACAGCAAGAAGACGAACGACTGGCTCACCAAGTACTACCATGGACTGAAGTGGGATGAAGGCAAGATTCGTTACCACCAAATGGGAAACGTGCTGTGCGACTTGCTGATGCATTATCCGGGCAGGGCCTGATAAGAAAAAATGGCTGAGCTACATGTGCAAAAACGAATTGGAAATCATCGATGTGCAGTTCGAGTACGGCTGTCCCTCGCAGCACAAGCTGACGAAACTTTACGATTCCCAGCAAGGACATATCTGCGATACGCACATGGAGGAATGCACAGCTGCTGCGTAAATGGCTTACCTCGTCCTTGGACTGTGAATTTGCTGCCTATGACAAGATGTGAAGTCACCAGAAATATAAGAGAATTTATTTTTTCATGTGGTTGCACACCTTATCGGCTCCCGCAGTATATAAGATGAGAAAAATTGGTGCACGAACAAACACAGTATCAATTTGACTGTCTGGGACCATCAGTCTGTCATTTACACATAATACCGCAGATGCAGCTGCCCTGCGTCATCGACCAAATGATCGCCTTGGCCCATACGCCTGCTACCATCCACACACCATACTGTGCCATGGAGTTGCCCCAGGCGGGGCACGAACCTTCCCAGCACCCGGGGCCCAAGGAAGATGCTGCCAGTCGACAACCAGACGCGGCCGAGTACAGCGTTGGCTCTAAACTCTAGTGATGGCACCCACCACAGTTGATTCTGCCTCCATCTCGGAAACTAACCTACACCTACTCGTCGATGCCGCCCAGCAGTGTGTATTCCTGGAGCTGTGAATGCCGGACCTGCTGTTGGTGGTAGTCCCACCATTGGCGAGGTGGAAGTCGTGGAGTCATGTGTAAAAGACGTGCAAGATCTGCAGTGTGGCTATGATGAGGCGGATGACCAACTGGCGACCGGGGTGTGAGTGGTCTAGACGACGGACAACACCATGTTCCTGAGACTGGTGCTGCCTTTCGTAAGAAGCTAATGCTTAGCCTTGCATGTGAGAGTCTACTAGAATAGTGCATTGTGTAATTTTTTTTCAGTTAACCAGGGACGAAAATATATATAAAATAGTTACAACTTCGAAAAAGTGAGATGGCCTATGCTTGGATTTTGCATTGTGTATTGACTGTGTACTAAATAAATTGTGTTTAAAATTGAATTTAAGTGTTTTATTTATTTTTCTTTTGTAATTTTTTTTTATATTCAAAATTTTACTGCAGCTTGTATGTCATCAAAATAGATTATTCAGTGAACATATTTTTAATATCTTCCTAATGAAAGAAACGTTTTATCTAAGTGAATAAACATATTTTCTGGGGGGTCTCCCGGATTTTCGTGCCGGACAATGCCAAATGTTGGCGGGTTTTCTCGGGGATCTCCCATTTCTCCCGCCTTTTAATTCCGGCGCTGCTCCATACTTACCTCGCTTCACCCTCGTCGGCTTTCCGGACAAAGGGAGAGAAATCGTTGTGGTGTTACTAGCTTTTAAAATGTAGTCTGCAATTATTATCGCAGTTTCTTCTTTGACTAACATAGTATATCACTCAGAGGATTGAATAACTGTCATGTCAGGGGTGTGCATTTTGTTTTTGTTTGCCATTTGGAATAGATCGGAATTAATTATTGTTGAATGATTATGTTCTGAGAATTACTACAGACGTGATAGTATTTGGCCTACTTAAAGTAAAACGATAACTGTCTCTAAAATATAATTAAATGATTTCCATTGACCTGACGAAGTTACTTTTTCAATATTAATCTCAAACATAAGTAATGGCAAAAAATATATAATTCCATGATGACCAAATGCCCCCCTCAAAACACATAACAATAATAAACAAAAAAAGAAGTGGCTTGGAGTTAGTGTGTTTTGAAATAAAGGGTCGTGGATTTGTTTCCATGTCATAAAGATTTGCCCTATACATCATCTGTGGAATATCATTTCACCGGATGAGGTTCCTGACCAGGGAACTAACAGCTACGTACAGTCGTGAAGAAACACGCACATTCGTGATAATACACCTACTCGGCTTGCAAACAGCCGACAGTCGCTAGTATTCTGTAATATGCTGCAGAAATACTTGCAGGCTGTTCACGACAAACTCAGCACTTTTGAAAGCCTTGCTAAGATCTACTTTTAAGCATATTGTGTATTCTTCCACCACATGTAAATTTAACATTGAAATTTGCGTAATCATTTTTTTTGTGCGCCGGTCAAATGAAAGTAGGAAATTGTTAGCCAAGTAAAAATTTTACAAATTTGCTAATGCTTAGTCTCACAGGCATTCAGATAGCCGGCGGATTTTCTAGGGGATCTCCGGTTCCCCCCGCCCCTTTATTCCTGCGTTGCTCCACAATCAGCTCGTGTCACCCTCGCCGGCTCATGATGTTAAAAGAGCCGTCCAAATCTCTTCACTCACTCTTCATACATATTTTCTTTATATTATTTTCTAATATTTTAAAAATAATAACATTATGTTTTAATGGTTTTGCTAATCCTTTCTTATGCACTTAATTTTATATTTTCAGGTGTTGCAGTATTCAAGTCGGTACAACACTTGCTAGTTTTCACTGTTTGGCTTCAGTAATATGAATCAGTTATGACCTAGACAAATAAGANAAGTCGGTACAACACTTGCTAGTTTTCACTGTTTGGCTTCAGTAATATGAATCAGTTATGACCTAGACAAATAAGACTAGTTTGCGAATCATTGACCCACAGGTAATTACATTGATCATTTCAGATCAAAATTGGCATTGATGTGCGTAATGTACACAATTTCGTTCAAGTCTGAATGGATTAAGCATTGCTAAAATGCTGAAGGCTTGTATAATATTTTTTAATGTGGAAATGGTAATGAAATATTAATGAAAATATAATTTGCTTTTTCCGGCCTAGAAGCAAACTCAAGTGTTCGCTAGCACACAAAAATAAAACAAAGTTTATATTTGACCAAAAAAATTGTTTTTATGCACTAGAGATAATACATGTGAATCATTGTCTGCGCGATAAAAAGGTATGAGCCGTTCACGCAAAATGATAAAAGGTAATTTATATTTTTTGAAATATACATGCCGTACATTGTGGATACGTCAAAACTTAATGAAATTCCCAACGCGGTAATTTTCGACCCAAATTTTACATGTTAACAGAGCATACTTTTTTATTATTTAACACGTATCTTGTGTTACATACATCATATGTAAATATTTTCCCCGTCATAACCCATTTTTTGCACAGTATTTCCTGGAAGTAAAATATATATAGTAAAAATATTACGCAGTTGCAAATAAATATTTGTAAGGTTATCACTATGTGCATTTATGTACGAGCACACAAACACANAAAAATATTACGCAGTTGCAAATAAATATTTGTAAGGTTATCACTATGTGCATTTATGTACGAGCACACAAACACATATTATAAACACAGAAGTACTCACTTAAAAACATTTTTAATTTAATCACTTCGCCATTCTGTCCGCTAAGNAACACATATTATAAACACAGAAGTACTCACTTAAAAACATTTTTAATTTAATCACTTCGCCATTCTGTCCGCTAAGAATTTTTAATTAAAATACTCAGCTTTAACATTTAACAGTGACAATATAATCAGGTAAGTCGCCAAAAAAGCATGCACATGAAAGTCTGCACATATATGTTTCTAAAACAGTCTTAACACCAGTAATGCAATAGAATGTCTGCATTTCTCCTCTCGTCTGAGATAGCCACTATTCACTTGAGGATGGTAAGATTAGATTTCTTTGAAAAACTCTATCCTTTTCATCCTGGATGGTCGTGTGATTAGATGACAGATGTGTCCCTCATCTCTTAACTGTCTCTTATATTGGGTACGTTTATAATAGTCTCATAAGAGACGATTTTGGTTTTTATTGATTCAAGGAAACGAGGGTAATTATTATCCTCACAAGTAAATGTTAAAAAGAAGAGCACGAACAAGAAAACGACGAGCAGTTAGAAAAAACTAATTGGTGTAAGGCTACGTTACGTGGTTTTCAGTATGACACAGGATTTAAATATAAATATAACATATCGTATTATATCACAACAGACAAATGCAGAGAGTAGCGATCATGCAGTTTGTTGTCTTTACTACAGTCTGTCTCGAATTTGTCGATATGTAACACCCCAACTGATCATAACGTCTGGAATAGAGCTGTAATAATATTCAAAGCCATTTATTTCTTTACTGTATTTTCAAACGAAAAACTGTTCTTATTTCAATACTTTAGAAGACAATTAAGTAAACTGTGCGAGACTTGCTGGATCAAACCCCATACTGCAGTATTAACAGTTGAATTTACAACTGCACAAAGTAGCAGAAGCGTTACATATAATTTTCAAATTGAAAGCATGGCAGGCAGCTATTAATGTAAGGGCACTGGTTATGGAACTTAGTGATCCAACATTTATTGTGACATTTACAAATCGATGTGACGTTTTATCATTAACACTTCCACCCATCCAGTTTCTCTAGAAGTAAAAGTTACACAGGCAGACTGCTTCCAATATTGTGGTAGTGTTTTGAGCGAGAATAGAAATATCTAACATAAGAGATGTTGAGTCTTTTAATACACTTTTCGCTATAGCTGAAGAAATTGTTAAATCATTATACATAACTATCATTGTCCCTCTTACCATCAAACAGTAAACTTTGCATTGCAAAGTACCCGAAAAGGTTACTTAACATTTGAATATCTATGTTAAAACATCTACTGGCAAATGTTGCCAAACGCCATTCCCGAATTCAGGTATATTCTAATGTACTTGCACTCTTGTATAATTCACAGACTCTTGGCGCCATAATTGATGAATTCGGACAGGCAACCTTGTTGGCTTCGACCAAAGCTATTACCCAGCCAATTCTTTTATTTAACATGCATTTCGGTGAAGAACTCGTTAATTGCCGAAATTTTGTAGGGTTAAATCAAGGATTCAATATTATTTCAATTTATTATCATGCTGATTGTATGTTAGTTTGCAATTTTGATTACCTGTTTTACATTAGCTTCTGTTGGTTATGAACGAATTTATTGTTTATAATTTTTTAAGGCGTATCTTTCCATAATTATTTACTTAATTCAAAATTCTATGCCATCGAATTAGTGATGTTGCCCTATTAGTCTTTCAGTAAAATAATCATGTCGAAAATCAATTGTAATCTACAAAATGCATCTCAAAATGGTGGCGCATGTAAGCCGCAAGACCGCGAGAAGTATACATGTTCATTTACTTGTAAACTTGCAATTCGGACAGCACTGATTATGTCACTTCCGGTGACAGGTACGCATGAGTACAAACGTACTTCAGGCGGATTCGGACGCGGCATAATATTTCTTATCACTTTTCTCTAATGAATTCGTTCATGCAAACTATTTTTAATTAATTCTTATCTGAACATTGATAAAAAGAAAACTTGGAACTTTTTGCATCTGTATACTGTATTCTTTAAAAAACGATCTGCAAAACCACTTAAAGTAAAGATTTCATTGTTAATAAATAAATATAAAAGCTGTTAGGTTATAATGGATGTTTTCCAGACATTTATAGTGGAACAAGTGCGTACTACATTCGAAGATTGCCGTTTAAACTGCTGTCTTTCATTTCATTGAGTGTTGTCAGTCCTGAGTACACGTGCCCCATATTGCACAGCATTAAAAAAATATTTCTATCACACTGTGGATAGAAACATCGCAATGGTATTACTTTAAGGAGGTGCATCGGGATAGTCCGACTGACAAGGGAAGGTAGTTAATCGTTTTGAACAAGGAGCTGCATGTGAAAGAGCCTCATTTGTAAGTAATACAGCAGCTGTTACTGCCCTACTTCAGTTAAGTACGACTGTTCTGAGAAAAGAGCTTTTAAATATTAGATTTTGCTGTAATTCAGAAAAATTGTCATGGAAATGTGTTCTGAATATAAAGCATACAAATCTCACACTGGTGAAATGTAATTTATTTATAAATTTTCAGGAGACTGAGATGCATGGATTGAAATAAGGGGGTATAGTGGAATGGGTGGAATGTATTATGAAGTGTGTGTAGGGTTGTGGTGACAACAGTAGCACTTATTAAATTTACGTCATCATCTTCAAAATGTTCACTGTTATTTAATGTGGCAGAAGTGAAACACACCGATGAGGTAGGGTAGTGGTTGGGTGGAAATACAGAGCATGGCACAGTGGTGATAATTGGTATGGTGGGTTAGGCGGATGTGTGTGAGGCACCCCCTTCTGAAAACACAAGAGTCCAATCTCTGTAGGCAAATAAGAGGGGCATGCAATTCTGAAATGCCTCAGGCGCATCAGAAAAATTGACTGATGGCTGAGTGACTTAGGGAATAATAGTTTGGCTAGTAAAAACACTCAACTGTTTTTTCTTCATAGTATCTTTTCTTTGCTTCAAAATATCTCGCACTTTTGTATTCCCTTGAACGTATAAAGTGTGCATCTGATCCTCTCCCAACAAATTCAGATTTTTAAATCTGTGTATCAAATCGTTAATCCTGGACAAACACCTGCTTAGGCTTGTATTACATGAAGAACCCTGGAATGATAGTGCATTTTAATTAATTTTTTAACTCAAATTCCAAATTCGTTCATCAAGTATATATGTTTTAGGTTTTAATGGAAGGTTTACCAAGATTGTTAAATGGAATTCGCGCCTTTTTTTGCACAACATTGGCACGTCGCCTGCAGTATCAACATTGTGAGCTAATAATTCATAAATCAGGTCATCGTGTAAAAGATAATCGGGAACCATAGTATTAGTAATTTTTACTTATAAAATTACAAACAAATTAATGGTGGTATTGCCCATGCAATAATATGTGAAGTAACTATAACACATGCCTAAATACTATATCAAGTGCAAGTATGTATGCATATGTAAAAAAACTATCCCTTGACATTAATAATAATCCTTAAGAGAAACATGGTAGGCTATTCATTAATAAAGCCATTAAAAGAAAACAAAAATAAAGGTGTGTGTGTGGTAAACATATGTAAATATAACCCAAGATGGCTGCGCAAAGAGGAACAGAAATAATGCTAGAAAAGCTTATAAAATGAACGTGGCAATGCACAACTACAGCATAAAATAAAAATATTTAATGTACATTGGTTTTACCTTTTTATTTGCTGACGAAAAGCATTTGTTCAACACACCTTTACGTGAATAAATAAAAACAATGACTCATTTTATGTGAGACACGCAGTATGTCTGGGCATCATTTAAGCCACCAGAAAACTGCACAGAACCATTTTTACCTCCCAATTTCTCGTTCTACCAGTTCAACAATCACAAACACGGTAATACTCTACACTGGAACTGGAAAGATACATAACAGTTTCAAGGAGGTTGAAGTGCAGTTTAGGGGCAGGAAAAGTGTATTTCTTGAACTGTTTGTAGTAAGAGGTAAGGGCCCAAGTTTGTTGGGTTGTGCTTGGTTAGATCTGTTTGGTATGAAACTAGTTGGTGTATATAGTGTTTGAAAAAAGTGAAAAAGATACATTTTTAAGTAGGCTAGTTGGTAAATACCCTTTGTGTTCATAACAGATGCAGATGATGTCACCAACTGTAAAACCAGACAGTGAACCATTTTTCAGGAGGAGTCGCCCTGCAGCCTTTGCACTTCGAGAGAGTTAGGGCTGTGATAGAAAGGCTTGTTGAGCAAGGCATGTACGACCATTGTCATTTTCTAAGGGGGAACCGAACTGGTTCCTATAGTAAAGCATGGAGGATCTGTGAGGTTGTGTGGGACTATAAATTATGGTGAACAGTGTAGCGNGAACTGGTTCCTATAGTAAAGCATGGAGGATCTGTGAGGTTGTGTGGGACTATAAATTATGGTGAACAGTGTAGCGATAGTAGAGGTGTATCCATTACCTACAGTTAGTGAAGATTTTGCTATGCCTTAAGGTGGACAGGTGTTTTCGAAACTTGACTAAGAGGAGGCATACCTTCAGGTGATGGTGGATGAGGCCACTGCAGAGTTGGTGACTAAACACAATGAAGAGTTTGTTCAAGGTGAGGTGGCTGACTTTTGGTATCAGCAGTGTTCCAGCCATCTTCCAGCATTTTATGGAAGCATTGATAGCTGGAGCCTCAGGTAAAATTGTGCTGTTATATGACTTTGGTTAGTGGTGGAAATAAGCAAGAGTTGTGGCATGTGCACAAGAAGTGTTGGGGAGATTAAAGAAGGCAGGTTTTGTACTGAAAACATCTAAGTACCTGTATGCAATGGATGCTGTTACCTTTTTAGGCCTTAATATGGATGACAAAGGTATCCACCCATTATCGAGTAGTGGAAGCCATATGTAATGCACCAGTGCCCAAGAATAAAATAACTTCAGCTTTCCTGGGCCTGCTCAACTTTTACAACGGGGTTTTGAAGGTTCCAGCTGAAGTGCTGGAGCAGTTACATCAGCTATTGCATGTACCTGCTAGCTGGCATTAGACAGACACCCATTCAGTGTCATTCGAAAGAGCCAGACAGCTGCTGCAATTTGACCATGTGTTATTGCATTATGATTCTAACAAACCTGAGATTTTGACATGTGATGCCTCCGAGCACGGAGTTGGGACTGTTTTGGCGCTTGAACTTAAAGACAGTTTTTATTTGCACATTGATTTTGGGTCCAGAACACTGCATAATAGTGAACGAAATTGTTGACACCTGGATAAAGACGTTTGGTTGTAGGTTTTGGAGTCACAAAGTTCAAGCAATCTATTACAGAGAGTTCAGTCAAGATTACGACTGATCACAAGCCATTTCTACGTATATACTGCAGCCAAAGAAGTTAATTCATGTATCATTGTCATCAAGGTTGTAGCAGTGAAGCTTGATGCTGTCAATTTATGATTACGAGCTTGAATATCGGCCAGGGTCTCAGATAAGCCATGCCGATGCATTAAGCCGATTACCTGTCCAGGCTTCAGAGTTCCAGGTGCCAAAGCTCTCCATAAGTCCCGATGTTGCAGAAATAATCTAATCTGTTGATGAAACATATTAAGATAGCCAGAGAAACTGTTGCAGATCCAGGCAGTGCAACAATATTACCTTAGATGGCATGAACTGACAGTGCATATGGACTGCTTGCTATGGAGCGACAGAGTGGTTATACACCTCAAGCTATGAGATGAACTGATGGCCATACTTCATGCAAATCATGATGGGGTGGTTTTCATGAAAATGACAGCCGGCAGCTATTTTTGGTGGCCTAAACTTGATTATGAATTTGATAGAATTTTCAAGTTTTGGGACACAGTATCACTTGGATGTTGAAGTATAATTATCCATCTCATACTGCTCAGTTTTATGTTCCTGGGCCAGAAGACCCATTTTATTTGACCCTCGCATCATGTAATTCCACTTATGCGAGGGAAAGTTTCGCATGACACTTTATATGCAACCATATCAGCCAGCAACTAATGGTGTGCTGCAGAAACCAGGTTCTTCAAGCACCTAACTAAAAAAAAAGTCTTGTGGTCGTCAAATCTGGCTAAACACATCCCGAAATCTCTATCCAATGTAATATTTGTCGCGAAATGGCAGTGGACTACCTAGTCATGTAAACTGTGGTTGGTTTTTTTTTTAAACCAAATCTCTTATTGATGTCTATAGACCAGCATTATGAAGGAAAATTATTTTCAAAATCTCGATGTAATGAGCTGTGTAAACAGGAACTGCGTGACCCTAAGCAAACTGATAATGGGCCCATAATGCCAAATGAAGCAGTTGTGCATGGAACCGTCGTACATACGCAACAATGTGGTTTTTCAAGCATTCACAGTGGATTATCTGCCTCATAGTATCAGAAGTTGTGCTTGTAAGTGCCCCAGAGAGCTGAAAATGGGATTTATCAGATATGCTAAGGTTATTCACAACCTCAAGTTCAACTGTCCAAAGTTAAAAAAAGTTCTGCAATGAAAGGCCTTTGATAAAATTATTTCTTTCGCATCAGCTGTTGAATGCTCTACATTTTGTATGGCTGAAAATGTAAACAATTGTGGTTGATCCAGTTCCGGGAGCAGTGGACAACCAAAGCTGTACCCTTCAGGGAAATTTTTATTTTTGGGTATCGCTATAATTATTTTTAATTGCATTTGAAATTCAACTTAATTTATTTAATGGAATTCTAAGTTGTGGTAATTTAAAATGGAGTTTGTTGGGAATAATTTTCTATGCTATAATACTGCTTTGAGACTCCTAGCTATGCCACCCGTGCCAGTCTTCAGCATCTGCAAGTGTCCCACGCCGGCCAGACACGGTTATCTCACCGCTGTGCCTGTACGCACATTCTAAGTCACGTTCAACGCATTCCATTTAGACTGATAATGCCCCGGTGTGCAGTCTTCTCTCACGCTTCGAGCGCCTTCTTAGTAACACAGCTTGGCAGTTTTTCTTTATGTTAAAATTGCAGACACATCTCGTCCATACTTTCTTCCATCACCCCCTGAGCAGCCATTACTGTCCCATCCCAGACCTCCATGTCCCATCTAGCAGCGATGGTAAGAATTCAACAATTCTTCACTTTTGCCGTAGAGGTTCCCCCAGAGCTGTCAAGTGGCCAACTGTGAACTTCGCCTTGTTTCCCCCTCGATTAAGTTGCCTCCCACCGGGCAGTATAATTTACCAGCATGCATTCCGCCATATTGAATTCTTACTGAACATCTGGTATGGTACACACATGAATCGCTTTCTTCAAATTCAAATCTGTCGGGATGTAGTCGCCGAAGGAATTTTTTTTCTATTGTTTTAAATTTAGTTTAGTGTTGTGCGTGCAGAAGAGTACCACTCACAATGTCTTTCAATGATCTTCCCACATAAATGGTGAGTGACTCGCTTTCTGTTTAATTTATTCCTCCCCCTCTCTTTTTAATGGCGTTTGCTTTTATTAATTCTGCTTTGATTTGTTTAAACTGGGTTCCAGTAATGGTTCCAGTAATCAGAGTAATTCAGCAGATGTTTCCAGTAATTACAGTAATCCGCCTGACGTTTCCAGTAGTTTGAGGAATCCGCTACTTCATGTGACTCGCGGCCATAGAACTTTTCTTTTGGCCTACGCTCCAAACTTCATAGCTTCTCCTGGACTCTTCTTTATCAACTACAATCATGCTTAAGCATCGTTTGATGAAAACTTCAATTCAATTATAATGTTAAGAAATTAAGATATTGAAAATGTTCCGAACTTGAGAACTTTCAGACACATAACCATACTAGATAAAAGCAACAACTTCTTAAGGTTAACAGAATTTCTAACCAATATATCTTTAATGGATTAGGTTATTAAATCCACAGGCGGACTGGTCCCCTAGATAATTTGAAGTATATATATAATTTAGTTAAATTCAATGAATATTTTTTTAAAAGGCCAATTATGTATTTAACTTGTGGTTTAATGTTTGACATTTTCTGGCCATAGTCAAAATATAAATGAAATTTCGTCAATTGTTAAGAATTTAATTATTATTTTTTTAAATTAAACTTGGGTGGTAGCAAGCTGTTTTGATTCACGCAACTGTAGTTTTTACAATCCGAAATCCATAAATATAATGAATTATTTTCCTGAACTTAAAGCCTGGTAGTCTACATTATTTATTTTCCCAACGATCTACTAGCTTTAAGATTAGTTAAGGCCTAACAATGATTCTGATGTGAAGGCTTGATAAAATTTTTTGTGACTCCCCTTCGAGTACCTCTTGAATGCCTAGTACTATAAATGCTTCCAAAAGAGCCCAGCTAGCAATTTGTGCTTATGAAACGGAGGGGGGTTATAAAGCACCAAGGTACAAGTGGTGACAAGTCGCTGAGGAATTCATAGATTAGGTTTTTTGATCTCATGCATCCACTGAGGTCTCTATCTGTATTTAAATGGCGAGTGCGCATCGCATTCTGACACCATGCTGTAGTGCAGAACTCTATGTTCGATGTAACAGTTGCTTGTTGGTCAAGCAGATTTTCATAATGCTCTAACACGAAATTCTGCAAGATTTATTTTGCAGGTTTATGGGGAACTCAGTTCTAAATTAAGATTCCATTGCAAATCCACGATTTTGTACTCAGCATATCATAATAGCTATTGGCACACCTCCCCCAGCTCTGCTGAGAAAGTATTTACCTATCCACTTGTGCGCAGTACCACTGTAGTATGTGCATCAAATCACACTATGATTTATGCATAATCATGTAGTAAGTCTAGTTGTTAGTTTTTTCCTTTCACCTCTCTTGATGCTTTCATGGTCTATAAAGATGGTTTAATGCATATTTAAGTGCATTATCAGTAATGTTTAAAAAACACCAAAATGTTATCCTGTTTAAAGCTTATATGTTAACAGTGTGTCTTTTTTTGGCAGAAAAGACGTGAACTGGACTTAATGGCGAACAGACGCACAAATATGCTGACATGGGTAGGTTTAGGTCTGATGTCTGTACAATTCGGAATATTGGCCCGCTTGACTTGGTGGGAATATTCGTGGGATATCATGGAACCTGTCACCTACTTCGTGACATATGGTACCGCCATGGCTGCATATTCATATTACGTCCTCACAAAACAGGTAAGACACTCGTATAATATTTTGTTCAACAGTGTATCTGTAGTAAGGGATATTGTTAATCACGTCCTTTTATTCCGTGTGTGTGTGTGTGTGTGTGTGTGTGTGTGTGTGTATATATATATATATATATATATATATATATATATACACACACACACACACACACACACACAATACTTATGATCTTTACCAATTGTTTTCAAATTTCGTAAGAATACCTAGAAATGGACATAACTTTTTAGAAAGTTATAATGAACATGGTTCCGAAAACCATTATTGCCAGAGTTATTAAGGCTTTTCCTTACCCGAACCTGAATAGAAATCATTTAATGTTGATTTCATGAAATATTTTTTGCATTATGTCAATACTTGTGGATATCCTAATTTTCTGAGACACAGGACTTCAAATGGTGACAAACCAGCAACTTATGACAAGTGTTCAAAGTAGTTTCGTCTTCCTTCGGTGCATATTCTTTGACCGTGGGCAGCTTTGGTGTAGTCAGGTGAAAACTCCTGGCTTGTTATTTATTTGCTTGAATCAATGTTAAGCATCTCCTTCAGAGCATCAACATCAGTCACGTGATTTGCACAAATTTTGTACTTAAAATTCCTCAGCAATTAATACCTGCATGTTAAATTCTGGTGATTAAGAGACTCATTCAGGGGTAATTCCATGAGAAATCATCCAAGAATGGTTGCTGCACAATTTCGAACAAAATTCACAGAAATATATGTTTTTTCTACCTTCAGACAGGTGACAAAAAATGGTTTTAAAATTTTTTCATGTGAATAGTTTACTGGTGGGAGGGGTCAGACAAGAGCAGGGGTAACCAAAAAACTATACTGCAAGGGTTTACATTTTCTTACATATCCCAGCTCGTATGACAGATTTTAGATCGATTCAAATACAGGTTCACTAAGAATCATCTGAACGTCATTCTGATTTATGTCATTTTAAGAAAACCAAGTAAACATTACATATG
This sequence comes from Clitarchus hookeri, assembly GCA_002778355.1. Taxonomy (NCBI): domain Eukaryota; kingdom Metazoa; phylum Arthropoda; class Insecta; order Phasmatodea; family Phasmatidae; genus Clitarchus; species Clitarchus hookeri. The sequence continues at coordinate 451,175 of NQII01000549.1, read as the reverse complement.
TTAACAAAATTAAAGATAAGCTATAATGTGTTGATTTTCTCGATATTCCTAAATTTTTAATCACTATTTAAAACGAAACAATTTAGCTTATAATTATTTTTATGATTATTTTAACACATTTGAAAATGGTTCGCTTCCCAAACTCCCTAAAAAGTATTCTCTTTTTGAGAAAAAGTTTTTTGAAAATACCTCAATTTTAGGCTTTTGTAAAAGTAAAAGAGGTTTTAAAAAAATTTAGAAATTTTGTGTACTGATAGTTTTATGTAGTTACAACATACTCCCTGAATTACAAAATGAGTAAGTTTCATTTAGGAGGAATTAAATTTTACATTTTGTATGTTGTGGCTGTCATGCAGTTCTGCCAAATTAATTCACATACATTGTTGATGGATAGTGAGCTTCTAGAATTTAGTTTTGGTTTTACTGGATACAAATCAAGTTTTTTTTTAAATAAAATTCTTTGTTGGTCTTATAACCTACAATACAATATTTGTTACAATATTTACTAGGCTTGATTTTAACCTTAGGAAGTAAGTATTCATGGTCTTCAATTTATCTTTTGTCACAATAATAATTTCGTTGGCACAGTTAACTAATATTTAAGTACAAAGTATATTACCTACAGGTGTTTTGAATTGATTTCATGTGGTGAGCGCTTATATGCATTCTCAAAACACACCACACACATGCTAAATACTGACAATAAATTTACACTATCTGTAAAATCGTATGCACATTAACTTTTTCTTTAATTAACATTGTTATTTCTCTATTAATTTTGTCCATTATGTTATGTCCTCCTCTTGATTACTGAGTCGTGAGTTCCAAAGGGGTTAGGGCCCTGAGGATGTTGGTATGAGGAACCCAAACCAAATCTGATGCATGTAATTTGAATGAAGTTCCTGGACCGCTTAGGAGGTAAAACAGAATGTAATATTATTTTTCTTCTAATTAAGTTACAACCCCAAGTCACCATGCATTATAGTACATGCACGCCACACTGTCAAACATTTTAATTTTTATCTCCTGAAAAGGAGTTTGGTGTGAAACTGAAAATTCTTTCCATAGAGCAATCCAGATACTGCATAAGTACGAATTGTTGGAAAGGTTACTGGGATAAAACTGTTTTTGTCTTGTATGAGAAATCTGAACAGCACCACTGTACCTCTGTGCTAAGTTAGCCTCTTGTCTTTTCTATTGCGCTACTTTCAACGTGCAGAAATGTGATTCCTAAAATGTGACTAGTGCCAAAATTAACCATCTGTTGAACAGTTTGGATGTCACTATTCTGTATGCTTGCTTTAGCCACTAATCTTTTGAAAGTGTCACCTGCGCCATCACATGGCCCCTTTCCGTGTGAAGTGGGAAAAAAATGCCACTCAGCATCCAGGCCAAAAATGTTTCTGTGAATACATAAATTTATGAAGTTTTAACTATTTTTATAATGTCCAGCAGTCCCATCAGAAAAATAAATCCTCTTTTTGACAGCTGGAAGAAGTTCTGTATTGTTTTAAATAAGGGGGCCAAGGTGTCTGAGCAGGTAGTCTGCTCACCTCCCACTAAGGCGAACCGGGTTCAGTCCCCTGCCTGGTCACTCCGGATTTCACAAGAGGGAATCGTACCGGACGATGCCGCTGGTTGGCGAGTTTTCTCGGGGACCTCCCGTTTCCCCCGCTCTTGCTTTCCGGAGCTGCTCCATTTTCACCTCGCTTCGCCCTCATCAACTCTCAAGACCTCGTTAAGAGGCGGCTAAATATCTCTGAACTTTGAAATATGTTTCTTCTGAAAAGTATAGACAGCTTAATTGTCGAGATTCATGCAGTCCGATATAACACTTAAGCGTCTTGATTTAATTTTTGCATCTTCCGTGTAGTAATTACATGAGGGTGAAGAGTGGCTTGTTTATTCGCCCAGATATAACTTTGTATCTTGTCCTGCACAACGAATGTGAAATTCTCTGAAAAGTCTCCAGTAACCACGCATTTCTTTAAAATGCTGCCTGCTTTTTTGCTATGTTATGATGTATGTTTAATGATTCTTAATTGTTCAACAAAATTTTGAATGAACTCATCAATAGGTTGAACAATGCTTACAAGCTCACAACTATCATTATTCACCCACTGTTTGTATCTTACTTCTTCTAAACTGTAATGACTAACTACAAATTCTTTACATAATCTACACTTCTGTAGTCCTCACATTGTCCAAGCATACATGTCTTGCTGTCCATATCACATGCCAATAATAATAAAAGTTGTACATGTGACTGCTCAATTTATACATCCTCAATCAAAAGTTTCACATTTTGATGAATCTTACATACACACACTGAATGAGTTCTACATGATTCTGCTAATACGCGCCACTTCGAGAAATTATGCTGTCTCTGTTCTGCACCCGGGTGCCCGGCAAGGCGGTCGTGTGTGTACGCAAGTACTACATGGCGGGCCTCGACTGATATATATGTTTTCCGAACGCTTCTATCACTTGGCGGAAGCACTTACAGGCGATCGTTTACAGCTCGCCAGTTTTTCTGGACACGCTGGGCGCACTCATAGCACCATCGTTTTGTGTCTGGAGCTACTTGTTGCACCTGTATGACATTTACATCTAGCTGCTGTACTGTAAATTTTTCATCTGCGTTTGGTTTGAGGATTATGTCATTTAGGTGTGGAGGTGGACCTTCAGCACTGAAGTGATGTTGCTTGACAGGTGGCAACATTGCTTCCCACTCATCAGAGTCGTTTTCACACACATCTGGCCCAGGGGAGCACGAGAGTGTATCTGCTCATACATTTTCTATTCCCAGTACATGTTTCACCACAAAGTCGTAAACCTGCATAAGCATAGACCAGCTTGTCAGTTTACTCCAGGCTTCACGTATCTTATGTAGCCGCACTAAGCTGCGGTTGTCGGTTCTGAGGGTGAACCATTGTTATTCCATAAATTCCTGGTATTGTTGTCGGGATCAAATTATAGGTAAGCATTCACATTTATCACATCATATTGGTGCTCTACAGGGTCAAATTTTACACTCCTGTAGTCGATAATTAACCTCTCGCCATCATCGCCTAACTGGAATAAAACCGCTCTGAGCCCCTCTTGACTCGCGTCAGTTTGCAGGTACAGGTGTGTCGTGCGGTCTGTACGCGAGAGAAACGGGCACTGATGGAATTGATATTTCATCTCGGTGAAAACCGGGGCAGCTGCCGGGGTCCATTTGTACTTGACTTTTGTTGACGAGTGATGCGAGAGGCGCGGTAATTATGGCAAACCTCTGAATGTATTGGCAGAACCAGTTTATCAGTCCGAAAAGTTTGTGCAACTGTTTGTGTGTTTTTGGCGGGTCCCCGTGTTCTGCACTAGGACAGTTTCCGTTCTTGTTTACAACATGTCCAAAGAATTTTAGATCGGTCTTGTCAATGTGACACTTGTGGTTCGTGCATTTGAGGCCTGCAGTTGCAAAATGTTCCAATACTAACTCTAAGTTATCAAGGTGTTCCTCCAAGGTGTTTGACCAAACCACTACAGCATCTGGATAAGCGGTGACGAAATTGTCAATGTAGCCATCCAGTAGATGTACCATCATGGTTTGAAAAGTAGCAGGTGCGCATTTAAGACGAAAAGTCATAGCACAAAATTGATACCTCCTGCTGTCTGGCATGGTGGAGGCAGTTTTGTGGCTGTCGTTAGATGTGACTGGGACTTGCCTGTAGGCAGAACAGAGGTCAAAGGAAAACATAATTTTTGTAGAGCCGAGAAAATTGAGAGAACTGTTTATGATAATTCCTGTAGGGACTGAACTCTTTGTAATAAAGGTTATTGGGCGAAAATCCACACAAAACCTCCACATTCCATCTTTCTTAGGAACCAAGGTTATGACTGAGTTGTAGTTGCTCTCAGAGGACTCAACAGCAGCATCACATAACATTTCACTCACCTGGGTGTCGATGTTGCGGTGGTAGGCTGTGTAGTCTCTGGGCGGCGTTTACAGCAGTTTCTCATGTGTGGTAGGTATAGGTGCTCTGCAATGCTGGTGCATTGGAACGGGTCTCCACACGTAAAAACATCACTTTGCTATTGCAAGATGGCTTGTATGGCACTCTGAAATCCACAGGGACAGCATGGTCTAAAGCGTGGAGATTTACAACCAGAGATGTGGGCTGGTGATAACCTAAGTGGTAGACTGTTTTCCGAAATGAATGCGGTCACTGGTAACTCAAAAACGGCTTGTTGGTCAATGAGCCACGGCACTCCCAGAACGTCTTCTCTGAGGTCTTGCATAACTAGAACGGGAATGCATGATTTCTTTCTGGATGGTTACAGTCACCGTCGCGATATGGTGAGCATGGCTAAATACGTCGTGTTTGGCAAGCTGCACAGACTGATTTTGACGTTTGCAATGTTCAGGGTTGACCAGCTGTTCACTAATTAAATTATGCGAGGCGTCTGTCAATGGGGGCTACTGTGGGCTGTGAATTTATGCTAACAGGTATGTGCAGTAGGTTGTCATAATTTTCAAAGATTTGCCCGAGATATGATTGGTTGTTTCTCCCAATTTTATTATTCTTACTATGAGGGGTAGGAGGTTGGCTCCCCTATCCCTATTTCCCGTTTCCCTGTGCAGGGTTTTCCTTCGCTTTACGTTTGGGGTATTTATTGTACCAATGCATTACCTCACCAGGACAGTAGCGGCAAGTGTCAGGCAGTGGCCAGTCAGGTGCTGCAGTGCCATCACATGGTGCAATCGTTGCGCCATTGTTGCGCGGAGCCACTTGGTCCAAGCATTCTCAGCTGGGCAGTGAGTTATCAATCGGCTCATGTGCGCCGCTGGTGGTGGGCCACCAGGCGCTGTGTTGTTATCCCAGCTCCTGGTAGTGTGGCAAATAAGAACACGTGCGTTCCACATGATGGTGCGCCACATTGACGTAGCTCGGTGGCTTCTCGGGAAATTCCGGCAGCTCTTTGTGCAAGGTTTCCAAATATGTTATAAATAGATTACAGTAAAGCTTCCTTGAATTCTGGGAGAACTGTTTCAATTTCCACTTCTAATATACGTGCGGCCGCAATATGAGGGTAAACCCGAGATACGAGAATTACTTTGTGTTGCATGAATGTTTCTAGTTCTTCGTTGGCATGTTGTCGCTCTGTGAAGATACTCAGCTGTGTTTGCAAGGTTGCTAGCATGCTGGTGTACCTAGTGTGAAATTTTGTGATGTACTGTTCCCATGTTATTTGGTACTCTGTGACAGACCTCAAAAGCATGCGAATCACCTGTGAGTTAAGCTCCTACCACACACTGTTACTCCTCGGGTGGAATACTATATCGCTGCAATCGGTGCACACATTCTTCCACGAACGCTCTAGGATACTCCGAGCCCTGTCCAGAGATATTTGGGAGTATTTGAAACCTCACTGGAGTATCTGCTGGGATTCCATGCGAAGTCTGAAAGGTTCGGGGCGAGGTGAGGATACCATTGCAGTTTTCGGTGGCATGAGTTTAAGCACACAAGGCATTGGCGGTAGTAAGGGTACCGATCGACCTTGAGCATCGGGCATGTCACATGACGTTGCGTTTCTACCTGTGGTTCAGGTGAAGCTGAGTCACTCTGAGTAAGCTGTCCCGATAAGCAGTTCTGGCATTGAAACGGCACTTTTTGAAATCTAGACCACTCAATGGTGGTCATGCAGGCGTAATGGCATGGTCGCAGTTAAGACAGGTTGAAACGTCCCCAGTGGGTTGCCCACAGTTCAAAAAGTCACACACGTACACAGTGGCGCGGTTTCTTGAGGTGGCATACTTCGCTGGCGTATTGAGGTCGACACAAGCCAGTCCTTGGGTGATACTACACTAAGTACACACTAACTGTCCTGGACACAGACTGATGCGTTTCGCAATGCTAAGGGTGGTCTAGAGGAAGTCCCTCTAGCAGCGAGTGCAGGACGCCAGATCTCGTTCTGGTCTCTCGTGCTGACGTCGATTAGTTAGGAACTCCTACATTAGTTCTGCTAGTAGGCCAAGTAGTGTTGGCATTGAAGTAGCATATGTTGGCATCGGTAGACAACGGCAAATGTTTGCTCACCTCTTGCCTGAATTACTGCAGCATGGTATCTTGGCATACTTTTAACCAGACCATCCATGCAAAGTCATGACATTTTTTTTATTTTGAGTAATGTATAAAATTTCTCTGGATTTGGTTCACAATTATTCATATTTTTCATTAAGCATTCCAAATAAGCATAACTAACAAAAGGCACTCTTAACGAATGAAAATAATTTTTGTAATATAACTTTTCCCCAATTTTAGGCATTTCTATTGCAATGGCTTAATTTTAAAAACAAAATTCATGTTCATTGAATTTTTCTTTCCAATTATATATTATTAATCTTCTATCTTAAGGAAATATTTTTCCGTAATGTTCACCAAATTGTGATGTAATTAATTTTGATAAATCGTGAATAAAAATGTATGCATTTTAGTTTCAACTGTAAAATATTATAAAATAATATTTTTATTTTATTTTAACGGAAATGTTTTCCATGTTTCATTTTAAGAACATATATTAATAGAAAGTTCAGTTAACTACCCGAATTTATAAATATTTTAAGTTTTCATAGTCATTTCACATTGTTGAAAAGTTTTATCTAGTTGTAAACCAACATTTTTTATATTTAGAAATTATTTGTGTATCTTTATTTGGTATATAAAAAGCAGATTTTATAGAATAAATGTAGCATTTTTCTTAATTATATTTATGGTAATTCAATATAAGATGAAACTCTTAAAAAATTATATTGATTTGTACAAATTTCAATATTATTTATGTCATATAATTTGCAGTCAATTTCGTTACCTCCAAAATAAAATGTTTTTGTTAATTTTTTTTAGAAAAATTTTATTAAATGTGTTATCTATATTTGCGATCTATAAATTATTTTATTTGTAATTCTAAAATAAATGTCTTTAATTCGTCAATTTAGTTTACATTTGAATGTAGCAGGTATTTTATACTGGTTCTTAATTTCATTATGTATAATTTCAAAATAGAATTCATTCTTTTTATAATATTTTATTTAGTTAATTCTAAAAATTTATCGAAAATGTGAAATTTTCATTATTTTATATTATAGATTTTAGTATTATATATTTAAATTATGTTTTTATAATTGTAATTATTATTTTGTATTTTTATTAATTCATTAAATCTTCATTTCTGTTTTTTAAAAATGAAATATTCATATTCTTCGTCTTTCTTAGAAAAAAAATCATTATCGAAACTTCTAAAAGGATTATTATTTATGTCCTCTGCTTTTTTTATCACTTATATATTCTTTTTACTAATCCTCTTGTCAAATTAAAATTTCACATCGTCTAGCAATATGTTTAAATTCATTAGGTGTTAAGTATTTTACATAAAAAAGATAAATTACTTTTCCTTAAATATTTTATACCAACCTAAAAATCTGCAATGAATTTAATTAAATATTTTTTTATTTAGAAAATGATCAATCGAATCAATTTTTGCGACAAAACATTTAAGGTCTTATAATTTCCTGTATTTTGTTTTATTAATATATTTTCGCATTGTTTCCTGTATCGGATCTTTTTTTTAAATATATTCTGTGAATATAATAATCAGAAATAAATTTTAATAAATATGCTTTTGTTTTATGTTTAGAAAACCGATTTAATTTATTTATTATACAATTATATTTAGAGGATTAATAATTGTAGTTTTATTAATGTGTTAATATATTTTGTCTTGTTTGATTTTTTACATTTTCATTTATAATCACATTATTTTTCTCAATTTATTACAGAAAAAACTTAATATATTTTTTTAAAATAATTTTTTTTTAGAATTTAAAATTTTTTTGTATTCAAATTTCTTATTAATATTTTTTCTACTTTGATGTTTCATTTCACTTTAAATATAATCATCATAATTTAGTTCTTTATGACTCGAATTTAATTGTTTTAAAGTTTTTGAAAAATAATTATTAGATCTATAAAATTTTTATAACCATATCCATAACATTGTTTAGTTAATCAACCTTTCTACAAACTATATATATATTCGATATTCTTAAAGAGCAATCTAATTCTTCTGAAGTATTATATACATTAATATTAGGTATATTAGAAAATGAATTATCCCTTATATCTAACTCAATTAAATTAGTTAAGTTTTTAATAATCTTAAAATAATTCATATTACATTCAGAAAAAATAAACAATTCAATACTGTTAAATAAATTAATTTCAGATGTATTAAAATATCATATGTAAACTTAAATTTTTAATCTATAAATGTTTCTAAAAATTTAAAGTTATATATAATTTCGATAAAGTTTGTAATTCAATACTGTTTGATAAATTTATTTATGATATATTGGAAATTATACTATATATGAATATTTTAAATAATTTAATTTTTCTATAAAATTGAATTTTTTTCTATCACAATTAGAAAAATTATGTACTTAAATACTGTTGGGTAAATAAATCTCGGATATGTTACAATATTCATTATACTTTATCTTAAATATTTTTATTTGTTAATTTTATAAAAACAAAAAAACTATCCATAGAATAAGTATTTCCTCGTACTTCTAGATAATAAATAGCTTTGTTTTTATAATTACAAAGCGTTTTATAACTATACGAATATTTAAAAAATGATTTACAAGTTGAACATAATTTTTCTTATGATTTCTCTTACAAATTACATATATTTTCATAACAATCACGAGGTAAATTTTTAATCATTGTTTTATGATAAGATTTTTCTTGTTTTATTTTCCTGCATATATTACAATATATATAATTTTTTTTATGTGGTGTTTTTAATATTTCTATATTTTTTGGAATCATTTTTGTGTAAATTTTTTATTTATGTTTGTTCAAATACGATTTATATATATATTCTGCATTGACTATGTCCTTTTTCTTAAGCCTTTTCTATATTATTATATCCTTTGTTATTACTATGTAGATGTATGTCTTTTGTATAAGCATGTAAAGAAAAAGTTTATTTTTTATGCATTGCACTTTTTACATATTTTGTTTTATCTTTTCATTTGATTATAAAAATATTTTATAAATGTATGTAAATTTTTTTATTTTTTTATAATAACTGTTAAGTTTTATATTATATATACTGTTAAATATATATTATATATTTATAAAATAATTACATTTTCTATAAAATTTGTTAATATGTCTGTATAATTTTGTAATGTGTTTAAAAAATTAGTTTTTTTATTCCTTTGGTTCTTTTATATATTAAGAGATTCTTATGTTCTTAATATGTATATAAAATGATCAAAGGTTATGTGGGTTCTTGATATCTGAGAAAAATCTTAAAAAAAAAAAATTAAACTCTACCAGTTCTGTCAAAATACACTCACTACTTTTATATGGGATAAATCATCTTAAACTTGCACCACAAATATTTTGGAAAATAAAGGTTCTAATAATCTGCGGCATAGAATGACATTTAGACAATGGCTTACAATACTGATTTCATATTTATAATGTTTTATTTATAATATTTAATATTTATAATGTTACTTTATGAACAAAGTTACATTTTTTAAATGAAACAATGCCTATTCACACCAACAAAATATAATTAGAGGAAATTAGAATGTCATTGGTGTTTTTTTGCATAATTCTAGTGCAAGTTCATTAAGTGCTATTGTAATATGAACATTTAAAACACCTACATATGTATGCTCCATTTAACTGCTTAGTTACTACGCTATGATGTTCGTTTACTAACTTTTCGGTTTTTGGTGAGTGTGGTTTTCTTCTTAATGTGCAAGTATACAAATGTCACACCTTGTACGTTTATTTGTTTTTAACATCACCATGTGCTTAACACAAAGCCCTCGAAAAAATTATACAATCCCAAACAGTGTATTAAACATAATTAAATACAATAAATGGTCCTAGAAAATTTGAGCATTCAAAACATTAAGAATTCCATGGATCGTGACACCTGTACACTAAGAAAGAATTCGGCCATGGGTGTTATATCAAACAATGCAATAAATCAAATAGGAATATACCATCTAACACAACCTGGCTCAAAAAATTTATGGTAAGAGATGGCTACAAAGCAGCAAGTACAAGACACCACATTAAACAAGTGACGCCCATGAAGCAGCAGTTACACCCAAATGTAATTTAGAAAGGTGACCAAAATCAAACATTTTTAAAAATCCTACATATAGCTCATTTACTTCACAGTCTAACTACACCACAATTAAACAAGAAGTTACTGATTTTACTAATGAGCCTACTTTCATCAAAATATGTGCAATTAATTTTTTAATCATTTCTTAAAAGCCGAGTTAGTAGGTAAGGACTTGTCTCGATGAAAGCAATATCATTAGAGTTGATACCAGAAACACGTGAAACAATAGTGAGACGATTATAGATACACAGGGGACTTACCCGGGACACGAATCCATAAAACCTCGTACCATAAGCTAGCGTACAATGAAATGCATTAAGTAGGACGGATTTGGAGCATCAACTTTGGATTTAATCCGTCTAATTTTTAATGTTTCGAATGATAGAGTTTACTAACCTATAATATTTACAGGGCTTGTCATTGTGAAAATAAGTGACTGAGCCACTTAAAACATGTAAGTTTAAATGGCCTACCATAGCGCTAATTATGTAAAGGATTTGGTGAAAATTGGTTGAATAATCCTTCAGATATAGCAAAAATCTCAATTTTTTCATATGACGATCTTCGGAAATGGAGGACAAAAATCTACGTATTAGCACATTAAATGATTCTCTTCTTCCAGTATACAAAGTCAAGCTAAATTCGATTACGTAGTTTTGTAGATATAGCACACTAAGCTAAAATTACTTTATTCTAAAAATAAGTGCCTGGCATACGAAAAACATACGTTTTTACATCATCTGCAGTAGTACTCCTTGTTTGTCAAATTTGAGAGGAATCGGTCAAATGTTTCCCAATATATGGCACCAAATTTATACTTATTTTTTGGTGCTTTCTTACAAAATGGCGCACAAAATTTGATTTGCTTAGAGAGAGTTAATAGTTGTAATATATACTGCCAGCATACAAAGTTAAGATAGAATTTATTACATGTTTACGACAATATAGCATTCTGAGCTAAGATGCCTATTTGGCCACCATCTTCTATTATTGATATATTTCTGCTATCCGAAATGTTTTAGGACCTCTTCTCCATTTGCCAGCATTATCTAGGCTTTATTGGAGCAGAACTACCAGAAAAATTCCTTTATCTCTCTATTAGAGAATAAGATAAATGTTGTTAGTAAAATTACGGACGAAATTCTCACAATAGCGAAAGCTGCGTCTTCTTGCCCCATGCAATGCCATGTATTCTAAAGTGTTGTGAGATATGAAATTTTCTATATCATAGTTTTTATAGTGTTGTGCACTGGCTGAAATTTCCCCTTTCCTTTGCTGAATGGTCAGAGAAATTATATAAATATTGGCACTGCTCTAAAAATACAAAGTTACAATAAAATGTGATTGTGGTAACTAAACAATGACATTGCAATTTAAAGTTGAAATGGCAATATGGCGTGGCATTAACCAATTTATTAAATAAAATATGACTGTTGATCTACATTACATTATGAAATTAATTATTATATCCAAAATAAAATTAACCAATTTATTAAAATACAATGAATAATCGTGTACAATTTTCACAGTACATAGTTCTAAAACTAAATGTTTTGACGTAATCTTAATGCTCGAACAAAAACATTACTCCATTTTACACTTTGGAAACTAATTAAACCAGCTGTATACACAAAATTTGAGATGGAAGGTAAACAACAAAACATAAACTTTCTAGTAGACATGTAGTTTTTTGAGACTTATTTCATCACATTCCTATTTCTCTGATCGTAACTTATGTATGAATGGTTTCTTATTGGCATTGGTCTTGTAAATCTTCGATCAACTGACTCGAGAAAGGGGCAGTTTTTATAAAAAAAAATATAATTTCGGCACTATTTCTGTGTTCAGGAATTCATTATTTTGTTCTATTCTATTAATTATTATTTCTGGTGGTGGCCAGTCGCCAAACAAGCAATATTTCCTGCAAGAAACTGTAACTCTCCCTGCACTTGTAAATGAAAACATTGATTTTTTTTTCTTCATATTTATAATGTTTCCTGACTTGTCAGTATTCCATACTGGGGTTCTCTTTTTTTGAATAATTTTTCTGACAGTCATAAGCGAGACGGAAGATGGACACTTAATTACAACAATTCCATATTTTTCTACAAGCCCATCTGGGGTAGCACCAAAGTAAGCAATTTCTGGATCAATAAAAAGACCACAGTCCAAAATTTTCATTTTTATTTCTTGCTCCATTGCTGCCTTTGCGAATTTTTCGTTATCTGTTCCGTATTTCATTAAATATGTGTAGATGATGTTGTATAATGTACTCTGTAGTGTATATTCATAACTAGTGTATGATTTCATATTACAAACCTATTCGTCCGAAGTGAAATGCTGCAATTATTTTTCGTCCTCTCTCTCTCTCTCTCTCTCTCTCTCTCTCTCTCTCTCTCTCTCTC
>NQII01000549.1:355349-438506 GCA_002778355.1 Clitarchus hookeri | reverse complement strand
ATATATATATATTGCGTTACGGTTGCCCTTATAGGAGTATATAAATATTTATTTATTTCGTATTGAAAGTGAGAATTAAATAAACAGACACAATAACACATAAAGGCAAAACAATCAAATCGAATAAAACGACACGGTTCATCGACATAAAACCACAAAACACTGAAGGAATATTCTACACACTACAACAACAAAACATAAGAAAGTGATTTTTCTCAAAGAGTAAAATGTATTTTGTGGACAGACGGTAAGTGCAGTAGAAAATATTCACACGTAATAATTTCAGCTTAGATTATACTCTGCAGGAATAAAAATGATTCTGTTCAGTTGTGTTAATTTACCATGGCAAAAATTAAAATTTAATTTGCTGTTGCCTAAATCACCTCTCTCGCAAATGTTACAAAACTCATTATGAAGCATGACGATATATAAACATTAAGAAAAAATTCTGTAATTCAAACTTATTATCTAACTAGCTGAGTCGGTAATGCAAAACGCTCCTTAATTACGGGATCTGGTAAAACATCCGTAAAAGGTGGTCAATTGACAGGGATAAATAATATCTTCTACAATATAAAAGCTTAAATTCGGGATCTTAAAATTTCACTTAAATTTGCAATTAGTAATCAAATTTTGAGGTAACTTGAAAGACATTTTGTAGTCTTACATGTCAATCAGACGTAGCACGATGGATGGCGTCATCCTTGGACGCTATAGGCGCCGGCGACGAAAGGACTAAATAAATTAATATCTGGCGTTTATGTGCCTATCCTTAAATTCGCCCCGCACATTTAAACACTTTCGCCCCTATCCAGGCGACCCTACCCTTACGTTGAGCAGTCATGCTACCAAAACAAATTAAGCTTGACAGCTGAACCTAAATTACGATGAACTGCCTAATTGCATGGCCAGAAAGAGAGTACTAAAATCAAGTCTGTTTACAAATTCCTCAAACCGGAAACCATGGGCCAAAACTGCAATTAAGTGCAAACTTTCACTGAAAAATAATGTAAGCGTTAATATTCCTTGGGATAGAGCTAACTGAAATAGTGTAATTCAAAAAGCCCGATGCAATAGCATACTCCTAGTTCCAATAGAAAATAAGAGATAAAGCTCAGATATTGAAAAAACCTGAAACTGAATAATACACAATAAACAAACTTGAGCTTTAAAAAAAACTGAGAGGTGATTCCTAAATTTACAAAACTAACTAAATAAATTTAATGAGGTTTTCAAAAATCTGAATCATTATCGAAAATGTAAACAAAGCAAATAATATATTGTGATAATGTAAATAAAAAAATTCTAAGTTTGTCAAGTGTAAATAAATAATAAAATATATGTACTGAACTCTGTGTACCATCACACCCTTTAAACTCTCTGTCTCTCGCTTTCTATTATTTGCGAGGAGTCAAGAAATTCTCTACATTCTTTACTGAACTTTCCTGAATCCATGCCTGGTTTTACTATACTGGTGCCATAGAAGTTATCTGATAGTACCTGGCGATGCAATGGCTTACGACACTTCTCTGTTGTCTTTATTTTGGCCTTAGTTGCTTCAATTTTTGTTCTACATTTGTATTCCGTACTTTGAGAAAATCTTCCCGGGCTCTTTGTCTTGTCAAGCCAAAAATCTCGAAATATCGTCCGAAAAAATGTAACAAAAATTAAGTAATCACACTACTTTCGTGAACTATTCCACTTGCCTTTATCAAAATTGTAGTACTTACAAACACGTTATTAAAAAATTTTCGTAACCATTTATTATACTGGATACTTTCATGATGGCTATACGATCACGCGAGAACTTTGTGACGTGGGCCCTAATTACATTACTGTTTACTTTCTAGTCAGAGCAAAATTCTCTAGTATTAGATAAATTAATTATTTACTCTGTAGTCAAAACAAAACAAAAACGTTTGGTATATTTTTAAGAGGATATTCACACACAGTGAAGTATTAACTACAAAACGTAATTTATTATAACGAATATATAGTTCATTAGTGTGTCTTGTTATCAAATGATATTAATAGTATCTTTCGATTAATAGTACTCTGCGACTTTAGAGCTTCTGTAAATTGACAGCATAAACTAATGTGATCTCTATTGAGTACTTTCTAAACTTATATGTAGACTCTCAAAAAATGTATTGAAGTTGCATGCGGGTGGTTCTACAGGATTGTTGCACACATTGTCGGTTAAGCTTCTGCTGTGGTTTTTCATTTGTCTTACTACGCCAAACATCTTAGCATGCATGCCACATTTAATTATATCTTGCCCATAACTGCGATCACTACCATCTGCCTTACAAAATAACCTCTGCGCAGATGGAATGATCTCCGAATATGTATATTGTACTGTTCAAGATATATTTTCGTAATTATTCAAATTTGTAATGCAGTGGCTCTTCTTTTTGCTGTCTGTGTCCTACAGCTTTGACTACAGATGTTCGTAACTGAAGAATATTGTCACCGAGCTTCTTTCTTATGACAATGTCATCAATCTGTTTATTTCCTGTAGTTTTAATGGCCTAAAGTTTATTAAATAATGTACGCAGAAAGTGATTTGTGCACACTCATTTTTACAGTAACATATTTGTAAGGATGTGCATCCAAAATTCTTTTGTACACATAACTGTCACAATCGGCAATGAGTTCAGTATTTTTATACCATACATTTCTTCGCTCTGGCAGATACCATCAACAACTAGCAATACTTATATACGTAATGAACTTTGGTTCCCCCTCCCAGTTATTGAACTATGCGTGCAGCTTCGGAGTTTTCCATTCTGCTGCAGCGCGGCCACAAGTTGTGTAGTACTTGTTTTTACGCCGAAGAAAAGAACTTTTCTAGTTCTGAATCTAACTGTCACAGCCTGGTAAGACAAAAAGGTATTACGCGTGAGCGAGAAAGAAATTAAATTGATTAGCATGGTATATATGACATTAATATTTATTTTATTTTAAATGTACGCCAATAAAACCATGAAATTATTAAAGTTCATTAGAAAACTTTGCGCTTACGATAACGTAGTTCATTTATTAAAATGTTTTCATATATAACGTACCATCTAATCATGTTAAACTGTAAAAGTAATAAAATTTCACAATCGTTAAATTAGGTTTGCGTTTCAAACACAAAGGCAATTTTCACCAAGGTTTTAGCTGAAAGGTACGAATACAGTTACTCTTTTTAAGGCTTTATGAATTTATATTAAAACCTGTGCTAAGAAGAATGTTATTTGTACGAGTTTTGAAGAAGAATTTCGTTTAAAATTAATCAGTTTAGACCATACTTACAACAATGGTTTTCTAGGTTAATCATTTTCGGTACGAAAATCAACTTAAAAATTTGATTTATGTTTTTTATTAATACTGATAATCATGCTAACCCACAAATACATTTTATAAAAAAAAAAATACTTATGCTATAATTGTTGTGAATATTCCAATCATCAGTAAATTTTATTTTCTTGGCTGACTAAAGTAAAACCCTGGGCTACGAAAGTGTACACCAAGAAGTTACAAGTGTTTCGCAAGTGGGAACCGTACTTGACGATGCCGCTGGTCGGCGGGTTTTCGCGGGGATCTACCTTTCCCCCCGGCTTTACATTTCGGGGTTGATCCATACTCACCTTC
Organism: Clitarchus hookeri; assembly: GCA_002778355.1. Taxonomy (NCBI): domain Eukaryota; kingdom Metazoa; phylum Arthropoda; class Insecta; order Phasmatodea; family Phasmatidae; genus Clitarchus; species Clitarchus hookeri. The sequence goes on along the minus strand of NQII01000549.1, from coordinate 434,867 downwards.
TTTCACCATCATCGGCTCTCAAGACCTTGTTGTTAAGAGCTGCCTAGATCTCTCAACAACTCAACACTTTTTGTGTATTCTTTTTGGCGATGGTTCATGAACTACAGAAGGAATCTTACCTCAGTTGCGCCATACTGACGAACTGCATAACAAGTTTTCGCTAATTTTCACGTGGATTGTCACCGTTTTATTCTGGCCCACCATGTCATAAAAAATTATGTAGATTACTCCCAAAACTGGCACGCCTGGACTGTAGGAAAACGCTAGCACACAAAATTAATTAGTGAAACAAATCGCGAATCTGTTTTACACTGGAGAGCCAAAAAAATTGGTATAGGCGTGCGTATGCAAATAACAGAGGACTAGAGCCAATGAGAGCAACGCGATGTGGTCGGCAGCGCCTATATAAGACAACAAGTATCTGGCAAAGTTGCTAGATCGGTTACTGCTGCTACAATGGCAGGTTATCAAGATTGAAGTGAGTTAGAACGTGGTGTTGTAGTCGGCGCACGAGAGATAGGACATAGTATCTCCGAGGTAGCGATAAAATTTGTATTTTCGCGTACGACCATTTCACGAGTGTACCGTGAATATCGGTAATCCGGTAAAACATCAAATCTTCGACATCGCTGCGGCCGGAAAAAGATTGTGAACGAATGGAAAAAAACGACGACTGACGAGCTACATTAAACGTGACAGACGTACAACCCTTTCTCAAATTGGCGCAGATTTCAATGCTGGGGCATCAAAAAGTTCCAGCGTGCGAACTATTCAATGGACCATCATTTATATGGGCTTTCGGAGTCGAAGGCCCACCCGTGTACCGTTGTTGACTGCACGACACAAAGTTTTACGCCTCGCCTGGGCCCGCCAACACCGCCATTGGACTGTTGATGACTGGAAACACGTTGCCTGGTCTGACGAGTCTCGTTTCCAATTGTATCGGGCGGAAGGACGTGTACGAGTATGGAGACATCCTCATGAATCCATGGACCCTACATGTCAACAGGGGACTGTTTAAGCTGGTGGAGGCTCTGTCATGGTATGGGGCGTGTGCTGTTGGCGTGAAATGGGACTCCAGATACGTCTAGATACGACTCTGACAGGTGACAGATACGTAAGCATCCTGCCCGATCACATGCACCCATTCATATCCATTGTACATTCCGACAGACGTAGACAATTCCAGCAGCACATTGCGACACGACACACGTTGAGAGTTTCTACTGAATGTCTCCAGGAACACTCTTCTTACTTTAGACCCCTTCTATTGACGACCTTAATCACAAGACATGAACATTATTCAGCATATCTGGGATGCCTTCCAACGTGCTGTTCAGAAGAGATATCAACTGCCTCGCACTCCTATGGATTTGTGGACTGCCCTGCAGGATTCATGGTGTGGATTGCCACCTGCATACCTTTAGACATTAGTCGAGTCCATGCCACGTCGTCTTGCGGCACTTCTGCGTTCTCGCGGGGGCCCTACACGATATTAGGCAGGTGTACCAGTTTTTTTGGCTCTTCAGTGTATAATAAACCTTTTCCGATTACCAGCTATNCTTCAGTGTATAATAAACCTTTTCCGATTACCAGCTATGTCCTTGAACATTCACAAATAAAACATGATAATTTGTTTATTCACAGGGAAATTAATTTAATAGAAATTTACAAGCTATTTTCACGAGGAAAATAAAAGACAATGAATTAAATTAGAATATTTAGCTGCAGCAACCGCAACATACACTACATATAAGGGTCTACATTTTTCCCATGGCAGGGAAAATATTCCCATTAATTATTTTCGAGAAAAGTTTGTCCAGATTAATTCCCCGAGAATAAATGCAAAAACAAATCGCGCTTCTGTAGGTGCGATGTCCGGAATGTTAGTTGCTTCTAGTAAATTTGCTGTAGAGATAGTTCGAGGAGTTAGTGGATAGTCGGCAGGAAGTCGGGCTTTATTCTCCACCCTTCCAATTGTAATGCGTCTACCTGTCGCACACCCCAGTGGAAAACAGATCTATCTACGAATACATTTTTTGAATGTAGTCATTTACAAAGTTATTGATCGATTTATTTAAAAAGTAATTATGTTATGTATACGGCGAAGGCGATATGTGGATAACGGTAAACTTATCTGCGTAACAATTGAAAACATAGTTAACTTGCCAGTGAATTGTACCAGGTTACATAGGAAAATGTTTTGTATTTGCAAAAATCCAGTTTGTAGAATATTATATTAATAAAAAATATTTTCGAAGCCAAATTATATTTTTTTTAACAACTGTTACCACGGTTTTTTTTGTACACGCCAAATACGATCTCGAAACCGTTTATATTTTTCTTGTAATTTGTGGCATAAGTTAATGTAGATCGTATATGGGGCCACGTGAGTCCCTCCGACTCTTTATACAATAAATATAAGATCACGGATTTATGTTACATTATGTTTTATTCCCTTCTCTTGGGAATACAACACACACACACACACGCACGTTTCCTCAAAAATCTTCACAACTCAGGCCTAAAATAGTCAGCTCCCAACAAATAAGGGTTATTCATATCACAAAAATTAATAGAAACATACTAGTCAGAGACATACTATCCTCTGTGTTCTTAAATTCAGTGCATTTATATACATCAAATTAAAAGTAAAGTAAACTAGGTGGAAAATATTTAACTGAACCATAATCACAAAAAGTTACATTAGCAATTACTTATTCAAAAACAAAGAAGAATTTAAGTTATGTTTCCTTTAATTATCAAATAAAAACTCACAACCGAATGAACAGTTGGATAAAATGTTGCGAAGGTAATCATCGAGGTAAAAGAAATAAAAAAAATTTCAAAACTATCATTAAGAGGCCAGAATTATCTCAATGTTAAATTTCTTACACGATAAACCTAACATGGGGAAGAGAAAAAAATTTCAAGTTTGTTAATACGAAAAAGCTCTCATGTCACGATATGCTGACTTAACGACACAGCTTCCGCTCGCCCGACCATCTTCACTCATGTACTACCCGGAACTTACTTCCCCTACAACTCTTGCCATTTTCCCATTTTCTTCAACACATAGGAAAATACTCTTACTACAAAAAAAAATGTCAAGAAATACTTATCTGCTTCATTCTGCTGTAAAGTCCAGAGGTACCTCCAAACTACCCAACCCTGCACACATCCACACATAAAGAAGTGAAAACACTATAACCCACTTAGCCCATCAGGCCTTGGCCCAGAGGATAAACGATGATAGTCATATTATAAATTGAATTACTATTTATTGTTTAGTTTTTTTTGATATCTTACTATTTGTCAACTATGTATTCCACACTGCCAAGGTAACGCTCAAACCAACACATTAAATTCATTTAATATTTATTCACGTAAAACTTTTGTTTTATAAAATTGTACTTTAGGAAAATATTTTATTAAAATCGTACTAAAATCCAAACAAAAGTTTGTACGCTTGGGAATCTCCAGCAGGAGGAGCGGTGACTATTAGCCTGACCAAAGGTCAGTTGACGCGGGGAGCCACGGGGAGGCTGTCACCTAGACCATGCTCCTCCTGCGGTGTCATTAAAATTATTATTATTTTTGTTGACAGTAAAAATAATAATAATTCGATAAAATAAATTAGTTAAAATATTAATAAAATACAAGAGACAAGTTTTTTTCGCTGTTCCCTGGCAGCCATGCCAGCAAGCGTGGCGCTACCGGGGCCCTTGCCCAGTAAACTGGGCGCCCCACTGGCCTCGCCTGTCAGGGCCATCAGCTACTTTACTTGTCTCCAGTGTCAATATCATAGCTCCTTAAAAGCTTTGTCATCTAAAATTCTAAAATACTCAAAACCCTAAAACCTTGGAACCTTACTCTCTTAAACAATACTAATCCTTTAAATCATCATTTATAGTTTTAACAATTTTATATATCTTATCCACATATCTTTCTATTACCTTATATATCCTGTCGTCATAGATATTATAATTTAGTAAAGGCCATTGTTCATCCTCGTTGTGTAGTTCGTTTCTTAACTCTTGTCTTTCTATGTCAAACATGTTACACATGTACATTATGTGATAGCTATTTTGTGTTCCTTGGCCACATTCACACATATCCTCTTCTAGTTTATTTATTCTTTTGAGGTAACTTTTATATTGTCCATGTCCACTTATAATACTTTTAATATTGTTACTTAAGGTTGTCTTGCTGTTATACCAGTCTTCTACATTCTTTATATAATTTCTTGTTTCATTATTACCTTCTCCTTGTTCCCATTCCAGCTTCCAATTTTTAGCTGCAGTCTTATATATATTCATTTTCATCTGCGTTATACTTAATACTTCCCCGTCGTCCTGTTTGTTGATCCATCTTCTGTCGTCTTGCGAGAAACCTTGATAATTTATACCTTCTAATTCGATCCAGTTGTCTGTATATTTTAATTTATAAATTATGTTCCTGTTATGTATTTCGTAATCTATGGGGAGTAATTTATTTAATATAACTGTTGTTGCAAATGAGGTTGTTGGAGTCATTTCGTATAATTTGATTAATATATTTCTTTGAAGAGCCCTGAGTTTTTTGATTAACTGTGTGTTATTGATCCTGTCGTCTAGTACTATAGCTCCATAGGTAATAACACTTAAAAATATTGCTTTATATAATATGGTTTTTTTAGAGTTATTATATTTAGAGTATTTCCAGATTTTATTCTTAAGTTGGTTGCACGTTATTATCAGTTTCTGACGCAAGTAATTGACATGTGGTATATATGTAAGTTTATTATCTATAATGATTCCTCTCTCTAATTTCAGCAACGCTTGCCTCACGCACCTCCTTCCTCATTCCATTTCGCCGGCCAATCACAGCACGCCAACCTTCCGGTCACCTTTATCGATAGCAACACCAGCACAGCCATATTTCCCATTCCCCTCTGAGTGCCCCAATTTCTCAGATCTCTACCATTCTACAGCCACCAAACTTCCAACTTTCTAAACACGCAGCAAACACATTTTTTCATAGCCCGACTGCAGAACGGAAATCACTTAGCAAAACCCAGCAGTTTTTCAAGACACAATACCAACCATATGCTTAAAGACCATGACAAACATATCAACACCAACAAATCGGCCGATTTTACCAGCCACCCATATTATTAACCTCACTGACCAAAACAAAGCATCTACCATCCCTCCAGCATGCCAAACATTCATACCAATAACTGCACCGACAACCTATCAGGAATCATATGTCCTGCATACCAGATAATAATATAGACTACCCCAGCAGTACTGAGTACCATACAGATCATAACTTTCACCATAACACTAGCTTACTACCATTCCATCTGAGTATATCTCCCAACCACAGCGACCACCAGAGCAGATATCCATACCAGCCACATAAACATGCACCAAGCATATGCACTAATAACGCTAAAAATATCAGCCAAACCAAATTATCATCTAATCTAACCCAAGCATACCTCATTCATTCTATTAACGATAAAGACGATATCAAAAACCGACCTGACATACCAACCACTCATGACAGTCAAATATATTGACTACTGTTTCGAATACAATTTCATCTAACCTCACCAGTTATAAATATAAATAAGCCATAACATATGTCCAACCAAATATTCCAATTATAAATACCAACCAAGCTATCATAACATCCATACCAACATATACCATCTAATAATGCTAACCAACCATACCAACCAAGTACTCTGGCCCTCTCGCACTAACCTAACATTCTATGAAACCATTACACTCATACAAATTAATCATGTCATTAAGCCATTCTGCTCACATCATCGAAGCTAATATCTTATACTACCAAACCAACCGAACATGTGATCAGGTAATACCATATCAACATAACAGCTATACCTACCATACAATAAATCTAGCTGTATATCATCTATATAGTCAGTCAGAAAGTTCTAAACCATACGATCGAACTAACCATATTATCATTTAATACCTATAGAACACTCCAACAAGTCATAACAACTATACAAGCAAGCCCAGCTTTACAATCAAGTCATACAATTAGCTCATGCCATCAAAATGTATCAGCCATGAAAGCAACCCATCCATACACAAGCTATATCAATCATTCTGGTTAGCTGTGCTGGCAAACCTTACGAGCAAACCATTTCAAGAGAGAGCCAAGGAGACATACACCAAGAGACCATGCCAACAAATGGCATATCATCATACTACTCTGCTCTGACAACCAAAAATGTTATCAAACCATTATGTCCATAACAACAACAGCAAATATAAGATGCAGAGCAGCACAATTGTGGTGCTCATTGTGGTTTGTGCAGTTCTTGCAGTGTGTGCAGTGCTAACTATGGTGCATGCAGTACTAAATGTGGTGCTAACTGTGGTGCATGCAGTGCTAGTTGTGGTGCTAATTGTGGTGCATGCAGTGCTAATTGTGATGCATGCGGTGCTAATTGTGGTGCATGCTGTACCAACTGTAGTGCATGTGGTGCTAACTATGGTGCACGCGAATGTGATTGCATTAACATAGAATCGGTGCTGTAAATTTTAGAACGTTTCTTTTAAACATCATTCTAAGTAAACTGACAGCACCAACCATATTTAAAACAATATTATCCATCTATACAACCAGCTATTTCAACCATCACACAATATCCACCGCCATAACATAAACTCTGTCGAGAAACAAATCAAGATGCTATCCCTACGAAATAATCCGTTAAAATATTGTATCATATGTAACCCCGACTACCAACTGATCATAATATCACTTGTTACCCACAGTCCATGTCATTAGAAGAGAACCGGCAATACAAAAAAGCACAAGTCAATAGGTCATATCAATGAATCATACCAACAATAACACCAGACCAGCAGTGGTGACTCCTCAGGACTACTGGTAAATGCTGACCCCACAGTGCTGACTCCTCGGCGCTGACCCTTCGGCGCTGACCCTTCGGCGCTGACTCCTCGGCGCTGACCCCTCGGTGCTGACCCCTCGGTGCTGACCCCTCGGTGCTGACCCCTCGGCGCTGACCCCTCACAAGATTGACCCTTGCAAGAGTGGCCCCCAACAATTCTGAGCCTTCACAAGACAGTGTCCTCGCAAAACTGACCCCTCACATGACTGAAAGTTCACAATACTAACTCCTCATTGCATAGCATGTGGAACTGATTGCGGAGTGTGCGGAACCGATTGCTGAGTGTGCGGAGCCGATTGCGGGTGTGCGGAGCAGACTTCGGAGTGTGCGGAGCCGAATGTGGAGTGTGCGGAGCTCATTGCGGAGTATGTGGTGCTAATTGTGGTGTGTGTGTGTGTGGTGGACTATTTGTACATATGGTTCTTTCATGTGGCTGAGCATTTCGAGTCGGGGGTGAAAACTATCGCAGAATCGGCCTTGACGACTTTCAGGTGGCGATGATGCAGGTTGCGGCTCCATGATTGTTGAGGTCATCGACAGGCCTTAGTATTCACTTTTCATCTTCGTGGTATGACAAGAGAGCACTTCCAAATCGATGTTCACCTCATGGTATCAGAGCAGCAACTGCCAATTTTCTATATAAAAAAAGGGTTTTTTTTACAGTAAAGATCCTAGCTTGTGGCCATGGAAGGACTTCTACACACAAAAAAATTTAATGTAAAAATATTGCAGCATTACAAGGAAACCCATATACTCGTTCACCCCAGAAAAAACTTAAAATTACGTATGTGCGAAAGTCGAGCAAGGCCTTGACCAGAGCTGCTTCAGTGCAGTGCATATTGAAGAGATGTTCTACATAGTTTCTACATAACTGCCCTGCTATAATACACCTCTAGTTATTTTTTTCTAGTAAAAACATATGACAAACTAAATGGAAGATATGGAAGGTTAATGGTCAAGGTTATATGACAATTTAAGTTGGTCGAAGTGATGTAATCCAAGATGGCAGGGTGGAGAGCAGGCTACTAAATATATGTGGAATATTAGAGCATGAAAAAAAGGTGGTGGCCTGGTGGCTAAATCGAGAAACAATATGGAATTCAAGATGGGGGGTTTGAAGGGGCTGAGTAAATAGCAGGCGACTAAATCTCGAAGGATGGAACAGCAGAAATAATTAGTAAACAAATTTGCAGTCGAGCAGAAGTTAGTTATTAGGCTCACTCTAGCTGTCATAAACAAGCATGGCCAACAACAGTGGCACACCCTAGTAGACGGAGAGATCCAACATGATGGTTGAGCAATAGTGACAATGGTGTGTCTACCAGGCAGCAGTTGAACGAAGGTCACGGGGACGACATCCAAGATAGTGCACTCTAGCAGACAGAGGGAACTACAGTCGATGACATCCAAGATGGCAGGGTCGAACGAAGTTGAGTAATTATGAAATAAGTTGGTTTGGTCGAATGGAAGTGAGTTATTGGGAAACAAGATAGCGGTCGGAAAAAAACATGGTCGGAGTCATCTAGGTAATTTTTACTCGATTTTTAGAATTATTTTTGGTTTTTTTGCAGTTTTTATTGATTTACATAATTGGTGGGGTGGTTGGTAGGGAGAGTGGTGTTGGTTAAGGTGTTCGGATTGAGCAGATGGAGGGTGGATTAATGTTATATGGCCTTCGATTTTTATAAATTTTTTTCTACTTTCATGAATTTTTCGAATTGTTTACCATTTTATCTCGATTTTGTCTTTAAGGTAATTTGGAGTCAAGGNTTTCTACTTTCATGAATTTTTCGAATTGTTTACCATTTTATCTCGATTTTGTCTTTAAGGTAATTTGGAGTCAAGGCCAAAAACACTGACATGCAACATGGTAGCTGGAGTCATCAATTTAATTTTTCCCTTATGTTAAGAATTATTGTTCTGTTTTTAAAATTGTTCTTGTTTTATGATTGGGGCATGGTCGTGAGGGGCATGGGGCGTAGTTCTGGTGGGCGGGGGAGTGTGGGTTAACATTATGTGTTCCTAGAATTTTAATTTTTTTCAATTTTTTTTGCATTTTTTTCTTGATTTTTATGATTAGTTTTGGTTTGTGAGGGGTGGGGGTGTTAGTTAGGGTGCGTGGTCGATCAGGTGGAGGGTGGGATAACATATGTTCTTCGATTTTTAGAATAATTTTTTTGATTTTTTTATGATTTGCGCATGGGTAGGTGAGGGATAGGGGTGTAGTTTACAGTGGGTGGGGATGAGGTTAAANTTTTAGAATAATTTTTTTGATTTTTTTATGATTTGCGCATGGGTAGGTGAGGGATAGGGGTGTAGTTTACAGTGGGTGGGGATGAGGTTAAAATTATGATCCCGAATTTTTAATTTTTTTTTAAGTTTTGTGATTTTTCTTGGTATTTATAATTGGGTGGTGGTTGGTGAGGGGCAGGGGTATTTGTTAATGGGTAGGTGTCGAGCAGATGTAGGGTGGGGCGACATTATATGTTCGAGTTTTAAAATTTTTAGAATTTTATGAATTTATTTGATTTTAAAAAATTTTCGATTTTGGTCTTCAACGTCATTGCGGTAAAGGTCAAACTCGTTGTCATCAGACATGGTGCCCAGAGTCATCAATGTAATTTTTTCCACAATTTTTACGATTATTTTTTGATTTTTTTTTTTTAAATTTTTCTTGTTTTTTTATTTATGGAGTGGTGGTTGGTGAGGGGTGGATGTTTCGTTAGGGTGGGCGCGGAAGTGTGAGGTTAATGTTATATTTTCCTCGAATTTAATTTTTTTTTTTTTTTCTTTGTGATTTTTCTTGGTTTTTGTTGATTTTGATGAGAGGAGGGGGTGAGTTGAGCATGGCTTGGGGTGTGGTGAGGGGATTAGGGGCCTGTAGGTAACAAGCGAGTCCCCCGAATTGGATGAAAAGTGCTTTGGAGGGCTCGTTTTTGCAAATGGGGAGGCTCGTTTTTGCAAATGGGGGCCTCTGTGCTTTTTAAGGGGGGAAATGGGACTTTTTAAGGGAAAAGGAAATTCGGAAAGTTTTTAGGGTTTTTCAGTGTTTTAAGTGAAAAATGAGAAATGTTGAGAGAGAAACGTTAAATTCGCAGTTCCATCCAAGATGGCTGATGAATCCACGAATTCACAGTCTCCAGCCCTTGTCCTAGGATATACCAAACCCATATACCCACAGGTGTTGGCAGCTGCATGGTTATGGTAGAAGCTGATGTACACCAGACAGTAGATGACCTCGTCGATGATGTATGCCAGCCATTGGTTGCACACTTCGATGGTGATGGAGCATATGTATATATGTTTACCGGTGTTGGCATGGCATTCTCTGTAGGTGTTGGTTTCCTGATGTTTCACTCCGACATAGGCTGGCTCGTAGATGAAGTGCAGTCAGGATGGAGGTGTTTCATAGTGTGGCTGTTTCCGAATGCAATTACTTTTTCCTCAGAACAGGGAAACTTTGTTCCTTCATGTTTATAGAAGACAACTCGGTGACCATAAGTTGTGCAGTTGATAATTTGTTGGCTTGACTCGTAGGCGGCAGGTTCGATAATCAGCAGGCTGTGGAAAATGCCATCGCATTCTTCTATGAAAGTACACAGTAAACCGCCCACCCAGTGGCATAGGTCACTCTGTTTTAACCTGGCACCACACTGATGTAGTGATTTGATGGGTGAAAATTGTTCATGCTTGCATTTGCACTGTCTGGCTCTATAACCTGAGCTTCAGCATCCATAACAATTTATCTATTTACACAGAATATGGCAAGACTCACACAAACAAAATGTATTCATGAAGTTGCCAAGTAGACTTCGCATGTTAAAGGAGAACACATTGTCTCCCATGTATTTTTCCCTTGGCTCATAATGGTCTTTGTGATATTCGCCATTGCAGGCCTCCATCCATCTTGTAATCGTCTTGCTGCTAGGCTTACGAAGTTAATTGCGATACTTTACATGGACCACACTTGATGTAATTGTTCTTCATTTGCTTCAACCATCAAATCGGCAGTGGTGCAGGGCAGTTTCGTGCCAGGGTGTAAAAAATACACATTACAAGTAACGAAACTGCACTGTATCGGAAATCAAGTCAAATACTCGTCTTTGTTGTTGTAACACACCGAGTGTTCTAACCCATTACAAGATTTTATTTTTTCACATAAGCCACATGAGACATTGGAAACAAAAATTGCTGTCTACTCTGGTGCCATCTAGCAGTCGGCATCGGAAACAAAGATGGCTGTCTATGCTAGCACCATTTGGCATAGTACAGTGGAAGCAAATATGGCATACGAAAAAACAAATGACAAGCAAAAATACACTAAATGTGGTTGGAGGGAATAAGTCGACACCAATGGTACACTTTAGCAGGCGATAATAGAAACGAAGACCAAATCCAAGATGGCAAACGAAGGAGAAATCCAAAATGCAGACAAAAATCTAATCCAAGATGGCTGCCGCCTCACTGGAATGACGAAGCAGGAGAAAGAACACATATGGTCCAAGGGTCCCTCCCCGTCTTTAGTTGTCCCATATGAGTTAGTCCCCAGTCCCATTCCCAGCTCCATGTCCTCGGACCTACATAATTATACTACAATTAAGTGTTAATTGCAAATAATTTTAGTTGTTTCTAAATATGACTACAATGCTCTACACTTTCATAGTTACTTGAAAGTCATATGTTTTATAAAGGAAACATTTATTTTACTTTTCTGAAATACATAATTTAAGAAAATATTTAGTTTACAACAGGAAACAGTTATAACTTTCTTCATTATCAACATTTACATCATAAAACGAAATTTTATAATACATTTTAAACTCAAAATATAAAAAACAAAGTTTTATTTTTATCGCCCAAATTTACTTTTGTTCATAAAGGTCGGTGTTATGTAGAAAATGTAAAATAATGATACATTTTTATTTATTTAAAAACATTTTTACAAGTAGACACTATTAATTTAGAGTAAAAACTGAAAACAATATTAAAACAAATAATTTGGCAATTTTTTTTAGTTTCACTGTGATTTGCAAAAGATAATATGGTTAAAAAAATTGAGAAATGTATGGTAATAAAATTTCTAATTTTGATTTGTTTAGGGTTGAGAGGTTTGGGCAGCTCTTAACAACGAAATCTTGAGAGCCTGTGATTTCTTTAGAACTACAAATGCTTATGGAAACGTTAATGAATATGATGATTCTATAAATTAAGATACTAAATTGTAACTAGTTTTGGAACAAAAAATCTGTTTGGGTTTCGAGATTCAATCATTTTTGTAACTTTTTAAATAATTTTCTAATGATCGACAGGTTATAGTAATATTGTTTTACAAATAAAAGATGAACGTGGACATTTGATTTTTAAGAGGCTGATATTGAAATTATTTTAGAAGGAAAATGTGTTTAAACTTGCTAAGAGGTAATAATTATGTCAACATAATAATTTTATAATTTATTTCATGTAATTAGTTATCTAAATTTATTCGGAAAGACTGTGTAAAATTCAATATAAAAATAAATAAAATTATTGCAGATAATTATTTAAAATATGGATACAGAAACTAATTTTCAGTTTGTAAAACGAGTTTTTTAAATTAAATAAAAAAATTTACTGTAATGGAAAAATAAAATATGATGAAAATGTGAAAACATGTTATATAAATATTGTTTGGTTTGAATGATTCTTGCGGGGTAATTGATTGTTTGAACAATTATGGACATAAAGTATTGCAAATTGTTTGCAGTGGTGTATGTACATAATAATGAGAACAATTAAAATTATTTTTAAAATCATATAAAACTTCCTTATTAATTAATATAAGGTAATTACTTCATTATACCTGATTATAAAAATCCAGAAAATTATTACTTTACTAGTAAAAGTGAAAAAAGTATAAATATTCATTCATTGGTGAATAAGGTGAAGCATATGTGGATGCAAATAAATTTTGTTTTTCTCATGGTAAAATTTTTATCTTAATTTATTAAAATTATTTGAGTTCGGATTTTCCACTTTTAAAGATTGTGTATATTTTTTAGATTATTATGTTCGTTGGTATTATGATTAGGGGGTTTATCAAAATTTCCAGTACATATATTGAATAATTTATTGGCAATACCTTTTGTGAATAATACATATGTTTATTATTTTGTGAATTTCATACGGAATTTATTGGTTATATTTTCTTAAACAAGTGCTTTATTTTAATGATGATTTAACACCATTTGTAAACTTAAACTGTATTTAATTTTTTTATTTTTGTTGAATTTTTGTTTTATATAGTTTCATTATTTTATTTATAATACCAACTACTTTCGATTTCTAGTGTCATTGCCATATAATTTTTCGATTGATCAATATTATTAGAATAAACACCTCTTCTTATGCAAAATTCCACCTTGTTCCCAGCAAAGAATCTATATAGTTTTATTTAATATTTGATATGTTTGGTGATAATTTATATAAAGGCAAAGCAATAATATTAAATTAATTTATTAATTTCATGTTTAAAATACTTTGCAAAAAATGTCTGACAGCTAATTTTTAAATGCATAAACGAGATTCCAACCCATCCGTTTTTATGGAAGGGGTTAGATTACTACGTCCAATATTTTGTGGTTTACACTTCGTCGTTCAATATATGCATTATCCAGAAACTCTGAGATTTGTCTCACCTTTTGCAGCTTAGTAATCTACCATACACGGGGAACGAAAAAGCCATCGTGTGTTTTTGCGCTAAACACCACTGTTTTCCAGAAATTAATGCATTTTGATATAACGCTTTTTAATTTTGCAATTCATAATGCATTAATTTCTAGAAAACGGTGATGTTTAGCGCGAAAACCCAAGAAGGTTTTTTCATTAGTGTTTAAAGTAGGTTACTAAGCAGCAGTAAGAAACACAAAATCGGACAGTTAAATTTTTTAATGCACAAATGGGATTCCAACCCATCTGTTTTTATGGAAGGGGTTTGATAACTGCGCCCGATTTTTTTATATTTTACTCTTCATCGTTGAATAAAGTATTATCCAGAAACTCAGAGCATTTTCTCTCATTCTGGATGAGTTGCTATTAATAAACATGTTTTCACTACACTTTCAATGATGGTTACACCCTTGTGAAATATACAATTTTTATACCTCTTTTTTTATGATTTATCACCTGCCGAAGTTTGTCGGTTCGGTACAGATGTGGATTCGATCAGTTTATAGTAAAACATCGACCATGAGCCAGCACACAGTATCCAGTTTCAGCATTGTATACACTCTGATGATGTTGGGGATGGGTTGACAGAAGCTCGCCTCACCACTCTTCGCAGAGACCTTTCCCTTCTCAGTCAGAAGCTCGAGAGGGTAAAAAAATCGAGTGATGGAAGATTTAGCGGCTGTCGACAAGCGTACAGAGGGCAGAAGCAAGGATAATAGACCTGATCGATGTGTCAAATGTGCAGACACATGACGACATGAAGGTCATGCAGGATAAAATGATGTCCTAACTAATAATCAGCATTTCTTGCCTCGCCACAAAAATTTATTTTGCGAAACATAGCAATAAGGTGCAGGATGCATGCATCGGTTGACCGGAGAGGATGGAAAAATCTATTTCTGCACCACGTGAGTGAAAATGAATACATATACATGTGCGGCGATGTGTTTATTCCATTCTACGAATTATGACTGAACGATCCAAATTGGCGAGCGAGCTGCAGCTCGCCATCTAAGCAGTTTGCACGAAATGTCTACTCGCGAAAAGTAACAGACTAGCTCTTTATAAATAACGTTTTCATAATGACAATTTATGTATTTATGTAACAAAATACTAATGCTTCATGTAATTTATATTTCATTGTTTGAAGTTAGTTATTAAGTTTTAATTTCATTATTGTTTTTCTCGAGATTATATAGCTTTAAATAGTTGTATTATAAAAATTGGTTTTCGGTATAAAAAAATGTTTTTAGACTTAAATCGAAAATTAATTTGTAATTATTTGTGTTTCATTTCCGTTTATATTAATCTTTATAAATATTTTCCTAGTGAATATCGATGATTTTCTTCAACATAAATTAATATGTTAGTCTTCAGATTTATGATAATTTTAATGGAAGAAAGTTATATTAATGATTTTATAGCTGCCATTCTGATAATAAGTGTGCCATATTTAAAAAAACCTTTTTTATTATTATGGCCTACCACAGTACAACATGTACACCTAATGTTGTAATAATGTGTAGATTGTTTCCCGAGATACGAGACTATTTTCTATTGGTGGGGCTATCTTTCAAAATGGCAGAGAAAGGAGTGTCTGCATAAACAAATTTGATGGTTGTAATAGGTACTGGCAGTATAAAAAGTTAAGGTGGAATTTGTTTGTTAATATAGTATACTGAGCTAAAATATTTATAAAGACACCATTTTGAGTAGAAGTGCCTGACCTACATAAAACATACCAGTTTACACCACTTACTAAAGTAATATTTGTTTGCCAAATTTGGAAGGAACCTGTAAATAGTTTCCCGATATATAACAAAAAAACTTTATTTACTAGCATGTCGCTTTTTCTTTCAAAATGGGGACATAAGATGCTTTATGTACACACAGATGATAGTAGTAATATCTACATACAGCCAGTATACAAAGTTTAGTTGAAATTGATTACATGGTTTCGACGATATAGCATCGTAAGTTAAAATGGCTATATGGCCGCTATTTTTAAAATAAGTGTCTGGAATGCTTAAAACATACCACTTGACATAATCTGCCTCCGTACTACTTGTTTGCCTAATTTGACCGGAAGTGGTCAATTCTTTCCCGATATATGACATAAAAACTTCATTTTATTCGCATGACGCAATCTTATAAAATGTTGGAGAAAATATTCTCCGTGTAGATACAATTAATATATGTAATATCCACTGCCAAAATACAAAGTTGTGTTGGAATTGATTACATTGTTTCAACGATATAGCATTATGAGCTAAAATAGCTATATGGCCGCTATTTTAAAAATTAGTTACTAATCAAGTTCAATCACTTACGTTTACATGGCCTGTCATGGTATTACTTACATGCCAAATCGGGTTATAATTGGTTGAATAGTTTTCGAGATATAAAGTGATATATTTTTTTTATTCGTGCTATTTTACAAAATGGGGAACCTACAACAATATCCTTCTCAAAATGTAATGCTTACACAATGGTCTGCCAGCAGACAAAATTAGTATTAAATTGCGTGAATGGTTCCTGAGATACGACATATCACCCAAACAATTTTAATTGCCGCCATTTTAAAAGTTAGTGTGTACCAAGTTTGGTGAAATTCGGCGGACGCGATCAAAAAATTAAAGATGGGGACACACACGCGCACACACATTCTCACACAGACATGAAAGTGATCTCATAAGCCTTCTTTCCTTCGTAATGTAGACTAAAAAGGGTAGCATAAATACAAAACTTTTGAGTTTTGATTAAATTCCGCTGAGGCAGAGTGGAATATCTGAAAGTAACCACTGAACATTACATGCCAGGAGAACAATCATAATATTCAATGCAATTGAATCCAACATTCAAAGGTTTTGGTCAAGTGGTCTAAAAGTTTCACAATTTTAATAAGGAGAAATTAAAGTTGTATATCACAACAATGTAAAATGTACCTTGTGGCAATATTATATTTTCTCATTAAAAAAATATTAATCTGAGTGTTGGGCTTTTTTCTTATCTTTCACAAAAATATGTGTTAGTATGATACTGCAAATACAAACGGAAAACTTAACTATACAAGATATTTATTTTAGTATATCTTTCCGTACAGAATTACCCCAAATAGAATGGCTTTATCCTCTCGTAGTAACACACAAATGGTCATAAAATAATTTAAAGTACAAGCGCCAGTACAGTATCTGGCACGGCGTGTATTCTTCTAGTTTTGAGTGTTATTTATATTTAAGCATGCGTGTTTTTTTTTGTGTGTATCCGGGTTAATTTGAAAAAAAAAAGGAGTTTTTTGCATATGCTTCTCTTCGTATCTACAAATAATTTTGTGAAACTATTTATTTATATATTTATTTTACATTGTTCATTGTCTGTTAGTTATATAGCACTGTTTATATGGTGTTGTAAAAGTTTTTGTACAGATGCTACGGAGTATAGGGAGGCAAATAGCTTAGATCAGTGAATATATGTCCGCTGATTTAACTTGTCTGTGAACGGGGACATAAAGATTATTAGTTGATCTGTCACGAAAACAAGTGGATGCGACTATAAGCATGGTTATACACAAAATATATTCAGAGATGCAACCGGCAACACCATTGAATGCATACTTTGTCAGAGCACCGTTTGTCGTACGTATTCACATATTCCTGGAATTCCAAGAATATTTCCTTCAGTTACAGCGATTCTTGCACCGTGGTTTTCATCTTAGTACACCGTGGCCGCAAGAATGAGGTTCTTCAAGTTGTCATGAAAGAACAAATCATGCCATAGTAAGTCGATTTATCTCNGCCATTTATTCACAAAATTGTCATGCTTCTATTTGAGGAATCACTGTCGGTACAGTGCCACAAACATTCTTATATTTCAGTTGATAGCCCCATATATCGTATGCATTTCGAACCATTTCAGCAGTCATGAAACGCTCCTCTTTATTTTAAAAGGGTCCGATTCGACCATCAAATTCCTTACTTTTTCCGTATTTGCAATCCATATGTTGGATCTAAGAACTCCTTGTGAATTAATTACCAAATACTCTGACATTGTCGACTCTCAAGACCTCGATGTTAAGAGCCGCTCAAATCTCTTAACTTACGCTTGAAATTAGTCCGTATCGCCTGCTTGTATGTTGAGCAGTACACAAACACACAAACATTTTGGTTAGAACTCTTCGGCATCGAAAGTTGACGTGGGCAGCTGACATAATTCATTGAATCAAAGTTTTTGCCTATTGGGTTCCTATCTCACATAGAAATTTGTACTCTCACTTTTCCAACAGTCATTGTAATATGGCTTACTGTTTTTAATGAAGGACGTGTGTGTATAAATCCATTAATTTTGTTTTGTATTTATACAGGAATACGTTCTGCCTGATGTGAAAGACAGACAACATTTAATTATCTTCCACAGACGTGCTCGCAAACTTGGCCTGGATCTTGAAAGATACAATGAACTTAAAGACAGCATTTCTAAATTAGAGGCTGATCTTCAGCGTTTACGTGATCCACTTCACATCCACCTGCCTGTTCATCAAAACTCAGTGAATTCATCAGCTGATCCCAAATCTGCTTTTCAACGTGCTCAGGAACAACTAAGATTTCTTATAAACAAAACTAAATGATTGCCACCGTTATTATAAAAGAGCAGAAATCTAATGCTACACGTGTACTAAATTAAAAAAAAATTGTTTTAGATATTATTATTATTTTTAAAATAATAGTAGTATAATTTAAGACTTAAATAATATAAGTTTTCGTGTATATTGTTTTAATTACGTTATTCCTGCAGGTTTAAAGTGTCGTTTAGCAGTAGCTTTACGAACATGATAGAAAAATATATTTTTATGCTTCTGCCTCTTTGTGTGATAGACAAAAAGGATTCGAGGCAATAAATTCTCAGGTATAAAACAAGTGTGTTACCTGTACTGTTGTTATAGATTCTCGTGTGTTATTTTGTATTTATATAATGTATCCTTGTATTATGCTGAATCTTTAATTGTGTAATTTATAGGTCCTGTTATCATAAGTGAATGGAAGAAACTAATTTAAACTCCACAATAAAATTTGTCAAATATTAAATTTTAAAATAATTTTTGAAAATCAGTTAAACTTATACCATATACACGCACCTAATCATAAAATTCGGAGGTTAGTGGAAAGTGTAAACAGTATGTCAGATTCTGTTATATTTATATATGTTATATTTATCTAGAATGTGCAGTTATCGTCTTCTGCAAATCACAAATGTATGAAATGAGGCACCGTAATTTAAATGTGCGTATTTTATGTATTAATGTTGACTTTTTCTGCTTCCCTGCAATTTGATGTAAAATTATATATGTTGCTAATTTAAATTCTTTGTTCAGGAAAATGTAAGCTAATTCGTAAAAACTGACTCATAATACGAGCCCTCTTGCAGTGAATAGTTAGTTTTAAGTTTAATGGAAATTTATTTATAGAAACCTGTCGCAATATAATTATCTAAAACTTTGTTATTTTTAAATTTTAATAGCAAGGATGGAATGAACTAAATTTGGTAATTAATTGAGTTTTCTTTATTTTGTATGCAGTCTACATATTTAAAAGTGGGCGAAGAACTGCAAGATACAGGTTTGCAATATTTTCCAGCAATATAACTGTGTAAAAGCAGAGAAAAAATAATGAAACAAAATACTTTACTTGCAGACAAGCGTCAAGAAATTTATGTATTGTACACTAGTAACTACGTCATCGAAAATGAAAAAATAAGTAATACGAGTATAAACGATAATAAATGCAACAAAAAATTAAAAAATCTAACATAAAGTAGACAACAGTATATTAAATTCCAGCTATTTTGGTGTTCCACGTAGAACCATGTCATATAGGCCTATATGAAAGGAAGAACTGTACCTGTACACAAAAAAGTCTAATGTTTTTCCAACAAAAATTACTATTTGAGCATTTCTTTAAACGTCTATGCTGTGGTTAAATTAATAATTTCGTGACAAAGTTAATAACACAAGCCTGCTATATTTTGGCCATTTAATTAATTATTTTTTCAAAATGTATGCTATCCTAACATGTTTTTGGGGAGCTGAATCCGAAACCGACCTCAGTATTTCTCTATCACGTACCAATGTTTTGCAATACGCCTTTGTACTGTAAGCCTATTTACTGTTGTTAAATTATTCGGGGGTATATTACTGAACAAAACACACATGTAAATATATATATGTCACAAAAATATTTCCAAAATGCTTAAATGAACTTATTAATTTTATTAAATAGCCATAATCACTTTCTCTTTTGGTCATGAAAGTGTCTGTTTGGTTTTTCTGCATGTGCGCAATGCTCGGAATGTCACGGTGAAGAGTGCAACAGAAGTAAACATAAAAAACGTATTTGAGAACTTTCCCCCCCCACCCCCAAAATGAGTAGTTACCAAGTAAAGAAGTTCCTTGAGATGTAAAATGTGCAGCATGCATTAGTAATTTACATAACCTCACTTTGTGGAAAAACTTTGCGTGATATAATAATTTAAGTACTACCATTTCCGAATTTAGCACACTCAAATACATATAAAATAGTTATTATTATCAAAGTAGTGTTTTCATCGGCGGCCTGTGTAATGTTAACAAGTTGCATATGTCATATACTACAATAATGCAAATATACTGTTGAAGTGTTAATGTTAATGAATCCTCTAAGTAAGGTTGCCGAAACCAATAGTTGTATTACGCTAAAAATAACTGGAAGAACAAAATATTTGTTACTGCGTCATTAAAGAAAAGTCCAAACAACACAAGTCTTCACTGAATTGGCGTTATAAATTGCCGCACTGTAATGAACAGCGATAACGTTGTAAAATGAAGCCACTGTATTTAAATTTCAAAGCATAGAATGAGAACTAAGTAGCTTACACCAGCTCTCAAGCCTTGCAAAATAGTTTGCGGGTGCCAATTGTGCATACATTTATAGAGCATAAAGTATTTCCACCTAACAAAAGAGGACAGCAGTTTGTTGTTATGTTCTACTGATTACCCATAATATGAAATTAAATTAGACAGTAAATGTACAGCAGTTGGTAGCGTGTCAAGCACAGAAGGGCGGGTATGATTCCCCTCCTAGCCTTTATTTTTCTTTGGTAATATTTA
The DNA here is from genome assembly GCA_002778355.1 of Clitarchus hookeri. Lineage (NCBI taxonomy): Eukaryota > Metazoa > Arthropoda > Insecta > Phasmatodea > Phasmatidae > Clitarchus > Clitarchus hookeri. Next base: position 414,084 of record NQII01000549.1, on the reverse strand, counting down.
TTTTTGCAGCAAAATAAATGTAGTTAATTTAGTTTACACCGGAATGATTTAAAAGTAAATAAAATCCAAGAAAATTTTTAACACAAATGTTAACCTCATTTCAACACAAAATAATTTTTGCCGCAACATAAACACCATCTTAATGGTGACAGAACAGTAAGGATGTAATGCTGTTACAAAATTACTTAATGTTACATTAACATTAATAGCTTAACAGTATATTTCATTAAGAGCAACAATAGTTAATGACGGCTTACAGAGAACGAAACATTACTGTTGTTGCAACATTAATACTGTTGTCACAACATTATAGACTTTTTTCAGTTTATAAACGAAAATTCGAAAGCACTAAAATTAAAAACAAAATTGGTAAGTCAGTAAATTTTAGGATTGAGGTATTAAATTACTACATGAAAGGAAGACCACAACGTGACAAACTCAGAATGAAACAATTAAAATGTGAGACACCGTAAATAAACAAATAAGTATCATAGTTTTGAGTACTGCATTATATTCCTTTCCTCCTCTTTTGCAGGTCTGAATTGTTTGAAAGTACTGTCTCACTTATCGAGTTTTAATTGTTCATTTTTATAGTTTACATACCCAAGACAATGGGGAAACTTCAATAGATTACTCAATGTTGTCTCAGAGTCTGTATCGTGCGCTTTTAAATCTAAGCTATTTTATTACTTATTTATAATCATGTTCAACCTATAAAATTATTTTTTCTTTTTTAAACAACATATTTTCGTAGGTAGTCCATGTCTATAGCTGTCTTTAAGGCATATTAAGTGAAATGTTATATCCGTTTTTGTTCGCCATTATTCTTTTCGGTGAAGAACTATACTGCACTCCAATGGCTAAAGTGATTTCGTTGGCGGCTTTCTCAACGAAACCAGTTAGCTACATTCGTGATATCCATTTTCTTAAGTGAGAAAGTTTAAAGTGTCTGACTTGTTGAAATCTTTATTCTATTGACAATTTAATAGAGAATTTTTATCACCCATGAATATTTGAGTGTGCAAATGTTTATGTTACGAGAATTTATGTATAGTGAGGCTTGGTTTTAACAAAGTTTCTTTCCGATACTTTGTAGTTTCTAACACAGCTAATAGTGCATTTTATGAAGGAAAAAAAACTTTTAGGCCAAGAATAAATCAAAATGTGCATTGGCATATACAAATTTTTGTTATGGTATGTAAAACGTTTCTGAAGATAGTGGCAAATCTCTACCTTGACCTCGGCTTTTATTCTGTCAATTTTTATCTTCAGGGCGACTCGTGTTTCGGAGAATTAGTATCACCGCATCTATCGTCCACTTTTAACGTCATAGTCAGTGATCTCTGAGAAATTTTAGAAGTGTCTTATCACTCTAACGCAATTATTACACTATGTGAAATGTGTGATATTAACAGCATTTCTTATGGAGTGTGACAAAGCATTATGATGTGATGACGTTCAGATTTGGTTTAGGTAAGGTGTGCACTTACCTCTTCCGTAGAGAAACAATTCCCAAAGCTCACAAAGGGTGCATATCTCAAATTGCTTTAGAGAGAGTCATAGCGTGCGTGAGAGGAGCAGACTTTTATTTATGGACACGGCTTTAGACAAGCTAAGCCACTGCATTACGAACATTCGGTACACATTAATAAAACATGTTGTGCAGAAAAAAATCTGACTATAATTACAAATGTATGATTTACCACTATCTGCACGAAATTATTCCTTCTCAACAAATAAGAAGTTTCACCACAAAAAAATTGAAAACAGTTTTACCTAAATATGCTGATGTGCTTTCAAACCCCTTATATTTTATAGTTAACATACAGTTTCAGACATACACAGTAATTAAAACTAATAAAGTTTTATAAATAGTGTTTACGTGACATATTTCAATTTTAAATAACCGTATTAAATATGCATGTTAATCATGGCTACTATATGAAGAAATATTTTACTATCTTCCTGTGGAATGTTTCAACAACAACATAAATTACGTACATTCCGTACAAATATTTCAGTGTTTGCCTTGAGAGAGACAATGTTTTTGTGTGTATGTATACAGGCCTACATACATATACATTACGTAACTTCTTACATTTTAAGACATTGTAGTCTGTAGCTTAAATTTCATATAAATAAAATTAGAAAAAATTAATAAAATCATGAAAGTTTTCCTGGAAAGAAGCCGCTTGTAAAATTGCCTTGTTTTTCTACGTACATTGGTCACACTATATTTACCAAAGTTACTTGTCATGTAAAAATATTATAATTATAGAAATAAAACTAACGTGTTTGTTGTTATGGTATTAATAAAGTTTGTAACTTTGATTGCATGTCAAATAAATTCTTTCGCAATTAAAATATATCATTTCTGGTTATTTTTATGTAATGTTCATTCGAAAACTTCGCTTAGTTGGAAAATTGAGACTAATGTTTACATTTACTATGTATGAATTTAAGGCGATAAATAATTCTTTTTAATTTTATATTACTGAATATTACAGCTTCAGCTCATAATTTATTTATTTTTACCGTGAAGAGTTAAATGAAGTGTTATTTGTTTCTACTTTTGAACTAAAATATTAATTAACACGTACTACGGTGCACTTATATCTCGTGTGAAAGAAATAGCGGATTGTAACACAGGGGTTGCATAAAGAAGTGAAAATTGTGAAGAAAATGTGCGTGTCAATTTGTATTATGGCCACAGGGCCGCGGCGGCCCGCATGAATCTAGCATAAGATCGTGTGTGGATTTCAGATGTGGTGCAAAACTTCATGCCGAAATTACTACAGTTGGTGAGATGCTGGACAACATCCAAGGTAATATTCTGCGACGTACGGCCGTATGCCATTGAGGGCATGGTAGGATCATTGAACTTCTGAAATAATCCCGCCCATGAAAGTATTGTGAACTCCTATTGTGGACCACTTGCTGGGGTCTTATGCTTGTACTGTAAGTAGCGTGCATTATTGTGTATTCTCATTACACGAGGTATCACATTTGAATTTTACAATGCATGATTTAGGCCTTCTGTCTTTATGGCAGTACTACTATGTAGCTGGTGCGGTGCCCCTCACACGATCATATGCTATGTTCATGGGGCCGCTGAGACCAAACGGTTGGCTATAATGAAACATCACCTGTGTATTTTCTTTTAGTTTTCACTTATCCACGCAACCCTAGTGTTACAATCCGCCATTTTTTACACTGTGTAATGGCGTGCTTATGTTAAATGTCGATATATATATCTCATTTTGTGACATCACAGCATCGAAGACTGCTTGGAATGACCCATAACAATTTGTTTATACAATTGCTACATTTTATTTCGTGTCACCATCGAGTGATAAATTAATATGAAGTGTAAGCTAATGTGGTTATCGCACGAATAAAGCTGAATAAATTTTCATGATTGGATATTACTTTCAAATGCTCATTTAAATTGAATATGGTTTTCAACGTATACGGCCGGTTATAGCAAGTATCTTATGGTTCGGTAAGAACTTTGAGGAATAAATTTTTTTGGCGCATTTTCTAAACGTGGACTTTAAAGTTATTGTATGAATTTTCTCGAATTTTTTTCAATAGATCATTTGATTATGTGGAGAAACTCCGCTCTAAGGTATAAATTTTTCATTTCTATAAAATTTGTGTCAAAAAATTTGAAATTTTAATACGTAATCAAACCAACATTTTACAGCAACACGGTCTAAGAAGTTCTCGTCATTAGGAATGTGAACTGAAATTTTTTTTCACGCACTTATATCGCCAGCTGTTGTTAAGGGTATTTAAGCATCCAAATTGTGTGAAAAATGTAAGGATAATATTTAGACTGGTCAGTTAGGCCTATGCGAAATTAAGTCATTTCATGTAGGTGACCTAACTAATCTCCTACACAAGGAGTGGAATGGAGAGATTTGGGTGACTTAACATCGAGATCTTGAGAGCCTATGAAGGTGAAGTGAGGTGAGTATGGAACAGCGCCTGAATGCAGGAGCGGGGAAACGGGAGATCCCGAGAAAACCCACCGATCAGCGGCATCGTCCGGTACGATTCCCACATGCGAAAATCCAGTTTCTAACCCTCTGGGAATCGAACCCAATTCGCGTAGGTGGGAGGCGAGTAGTCTAACCACTACACCACCACGGCCCCTCTATTCAAGGAGCTCATGTTTAAAATGTGATTTGCCTCTATACAACCACGAATGTTTGTGTTACTGATGACGTGGAGAAATTTTATTCATAAATGTAATTGAGAATTCTAAGTAGGGGAACACGGGGCAGAACGGGGTACCAAGTTGAAAATATGTTTTAAAAATACGAAAGTATTAATTAAGAGAGCTTCAAATTTTTCTATGAGCACATTATAATGAAACAATCACAAAAATACAATAATATTGTAAGAAAAATAAATTATTTTATTTTTCAAAAAAAAGAAAATGATGTCATGGGCCCCGTTCTGCCCCGGGCAAGGGGCGAAACAGGGTGGTAATAACAAGTAATTATAAAAAACATATAAAACTTGTGGAAGTGCAGAAATAATAAGTTTGCTCTATATTTATTTACTTTTAAGTGACTATAAAGGTTTAACTACAGTTTTCATTGATTGTGTCCTTTTCTTAAGCCTATTCACAAAATTCACACACTAGGACAGCCTCATCATCTTCGCTATGTATTGCCGCACAGGAATTATGTGCCCATTTTTTGCACATGGAACAAGCGACTCAACCTTCAACTGACTTTGAGTAAAATTCATCGCAATATAAACATTCACACTCAGAACAATCCTCAGAATCACTCTCGTTTGTTTTGGGTTCTCTCTTCAGCTCCTTCATTTTTCCATTTATCTTCAGGCACTTTCCTTTGATTTTCTATTCTTAATTTAATTCTCTTTTTTCAATAGTTTTATCCTTGCTCTTTCTTCTTTGGCAAAGTTCTGTTCCTCTTTTCCTTTAATAACAGCTTCTAACTCTTTTTTGTATGGGGAATCTGTTAAGACAGCAGTCTTCCCCCTCTTTCGATTCGTCCTTTTAGCACTTTCTTTAACTTATGGGATAGGCATTAGAATTTCAGGTGAAACATGAAATGAAGAGGCCCTGTTGTCAGTTGTCATCCAAGAGCACCCAGGAGTTGCACAATTAGCCTCATTAAATCGGACCTTCTTAGTCGGCATGTCATCATTAGAGTTGGCTGAAACCTCGTCAGCTTTATAATCCAACCTGATAGGAGTGTCTTTTTTAACTGGTGTGCTAGGCGAAGGTAATTCCAATTGTTCAGCTCCAGATATGATCACCTCTTCACTTGAAGGCCTACCAAGTCTGATGTCAGTGGTGTCTGCTGGGAGAAAATCGGCGTCGGTGAATATGAATGGGTCAGTTTTCAATAGCAGTTTTCATTGTTGCGGTTTGGATAAAAGCTGATACAAAAAGCGTTGAAATTTGAAAGAGAGTTACGACTTTCCCTGGGTTGCTTCGTAGACATTTTCGAAGCTCATCGCTGCAATGAAGACTTAAAGGCTTCATAAAAGAAACATCAAGTGGCTGAAATCTGCGAGAACAATGTGGTGGTAGACATAGCAACGAAATGCCACTCTCCCTCGCGTAGTCTATAACCTCAAGGTCCTTGGTATGTGTTGAGTGGCCATCTAACATAAGAAGAAACGGGAAGTCTTTTGATGCCTTAGAAAATTCCACAAATGTTTGAAACAATACAAAAAATGACTCAGCAGTCATCCATCCAGTGCTGTGCACCTCAGCCCAACCTCCTGGTGGCAATCCTAGCTCAAATTCTTTCTGCTTTTTCTTTCGAGGCAAAATGGGCATCGGGGACATGTAAGCTCCGCTTGCCGACATACAAATAAGGCAGGTTACAGTTTCGCCCCTTTCTGCGGATGTTAACGATCCGACTTGACGTTTCCCCTTTGCAAGTTTATGATCTTTGATTGGTTTTTAGGGTTCACTTAAACGCCCGTTTCATCGCAATTAAATATTTGAGAAGCCGTTAGTTTGTGCTTGTCGAGTAAATTCGTTAGCAACCAAAAAAACTATCTACAGCAACTTTATTAAACCCATGGCTCTTGCACCAGATGTTGCTTCGGGTTTACGAACAGATAAAGTAGAATGTCTCTTGAGGAATCCATTGACCCAATCTTGGTCTGCGATTCCATTTTGAAATCTATGACCAATGCTATTTCTTACAGCCAACTGATAAGCTAAGCTACGCAAGTCTTTCATTGTTAGACCGAATAACCTAGCCTCCATAGTTTTTAAGTAGTTAACGAGCTCAAGTTCGTGCTCTACCGTAATTCGTATTTAAATTTTCCAGCCGTTTTATCAATCTTGCAGTCAGGGTTTTCCTTTATTTTTTTTTAACGTATATTTCCAGAGTAGACTGGGGAACATCATATTCGTTCGAAGCCTTCAAATACCCAGATTGGCCGGAAATAACCGTCTCGACAGCATTGTTCATTGCCTCAGTAGTCCATGATTGCCTATTTGTTTTTTTTTTTAATAGTCTCTAACAACCTGAAATTGAAAGAAATATAAAAATTAGGGGCGTACTAAAAACGATCTCTTAGTTAAAAACATTGCGGGGCAGAATAGGGTACTTCCCCATTCCGGCCCACCTGTTCCGCCCCAGGGACACGATTTAGGTTAAGGAGGTGAGGTCACTCGAGAAAGATACGTAAACAAACGTTTAACGACACGAAACTAAAGACAATTAAACGTACTTCAAGCATGTATTAATTATAGTTTTAATGTAAACAAGTATGCATACATTAACTTGGATATAAATCCTCAGAAGTTACAATAGATAAGCAAAAAATCACACACCAAAAACTTCACGAACCGTCGTTCGAGAGAACTAGACTAACATGACTGCAGTAGGTGGGCAGCAGCAGGTTGGTTTAGTTCTACTTATTGCCGCTCGCACGCAGCACCTCCTTGACACCGAAAAACTTCGAACTTCATTCTGCCCCGGGTTCCCCTAAATGTAACAGTATTGAAAACAAACATTTTCAGTTATCATTTTTACTGCGACAGTATTCATCTTCCTAACGAGGTTAAATTGTAGTTAGACTTTCTGCAAAAAAAAATAAATGTTCTGAAATTTTTGAGGTTTGCAGGAAATCGTAACCACACCCCCACAATGATGTTTTTATATATTTATATTATTTAGGTCATATATAATTTGGGAATGCAAACTTGTAACTGTAGAAACACGATGGAAATATTTTAGTTCTGAAACAAGGCTTTTGTATAACTGAATCCTACAGTCCTGTTTGATACATACTTAAAAAAAACTGACGTTCAAAGTTTTCTAGACATACCCGTGTCCTTTGAAATGCTTCCAAAACATTTATTATACATTAAAAATAACATTTAATTTACAGGCATGGTTTAAAATAAACTTTTAACACATTTGGGTGTTAATTCACAATGCATTATGCCCAGCACTTGATTTGATTCGTTATAATCCAATCAGTGTATACCTTGAATCTTTCTGTGAATCAAATTATTGTATAAATTATGACTTTGGCACAGGTATCAGATACTAGGAATGAGGATTCACCTGCCAACTCATTTGATACCGCAGTCTGAGATCGCGTTTGACAGCCACCTTATCGGCAAAATTGTCTGTTTTACCCTAAAAATAACTTCATATATTAATGACTAGCGAACCGGCCCGGCTTCGCCCGGGTATAATTGAGTTTTACAGTGAAACACTAATAAATAAATTGGGAAAAGACAATCAATTTATGTGAAAACAGAATTATAATATTATATTATGTTGGCTTAGGTTTTTAACTTATTATGGCGACCCAAAAGGAAAGAAATGTTTTTTACGCGATAGTCAAGAAGTAGGGTACTGTTTTTGGTGTGTATTTTTGCAACTATCGCGTAGTTACCACATTTCCGCTTTCCAGCATCGATGTATGAAAATCAAAATGTGAGTTTCATCAAATTGTAGCTTTAGAAATAAGTGTACCTAGGTACTACTTTTTGCGTTTGGCTGAGGAATCTTAATCGATCACCAAAGTTAAGCAACGTTCCCAGCGGCACACACTTGAATGGGTGACTGTTAGTGGCATAACATCTGAGCGCTTCCGGGCTTCGGAGGGCACGTTAAATATTCGGCCCCGGTTGTTACCGATTAATAGCAGTTGTTAAGCCATTTCAGAGATCCTTGGGCGGCCTGATAAATTCGGGCCCCAGAGAAAAAAATATATTTCGGTCACGTTCCCAGCCGTTGCAGAATTACGTTTTGTGGTTATTCCACAGGAACCGTACAATTTTGCAGGATAAAAAGTATCCTATGTTCTATTCTAGGACCTAAGTATTTATATACTAAATTTCATAAAAATCCGTTCAGCCTTTATGTAGCTGAATGGTAACAAACATACACACAAATTTTCGCGTATAATAATAGTAGGATTAGTAGTATTTTGCCTAAAAATCAATTTTCACCAAAAAATTTTTTAAAAATGAGAAAATGTTCATAACAATTACTCAAATGAACAAAGTGGATTCGAGACTCCTCGATGCAAGAGCCACAAAAACCCTCGGAGCAGCAAGCAGGGTCGAGGCTCTGGGCCAGGTCCAGCAGATTAGGCTGTCATGGGCCGTTCCCCGAACCACCATCCTAAACCTCCTCACAACCCCACTCCATTTACATTGCTCGCCCCTCGTTCATTCCACCCTGCTAAACGACACCTTCACCCCTCACCAACTTCCCTACCAATCATATAATATTGAGAATAATCGAAAAAATTTAAATTTACATTGATGACTCCGACCGCCCTTGCTCGCCTCTTACCAAGGCAAACCGGGTTCAATCCCCATCCGGGTCACTCCTCGGCCGGGTCACTCCCAGGTTTTCGCATGTGGGAATCATGCCGGACGATGCTGCTGGTTGATGGATTTTCTCGGGGATCTCCTGTTTCCACCACCCTTTCATTACAGTGCTGCGCCATTATCATTTCAATCACATCCATCGGCTCTCAAGACCTCGCTATTAAGAGTTTCCCAAGTCTCTTTACTCGCTTCACTAACTCCGACCACAAGGTGGTATGTGGACAACTTTGACCTTGATGCTTATGACGTTAAACTCGAAATATCGAATAAGAAATCTTGAAGACCGAAAGAAATTCGTAAAAATTGTGAACGTAATATGTTACTGACTTCGACAACCTGTTGAATATTGGTGACCTTCACCTGCCTTAATCGAGAAAACTATTGCAAAAAATCGAAAGAAACTCGTAAAAATCGATGAAAAGATTACACCATTGACTATAACCCCCATGTTGGATGTTGGTGATTCTGACCTTGACTCCAGTGACCTAGTACACAAAAATTTTAAAAAAATTGTAAATAATTGAAAAAATTCATATAAATGTAGGAACAAATTGTACTACAGACTCCGACCCCCATGGTTGGACGTTGACGTTACCGATCTGGTAACCTTAAATTCGAAAATAGAGAGCAAATAATAAATATGAAAAAATTACAAAAATCTAGGAACAAATTACACTACTGGCTCTGACCACCATGCCTGGCGTGGGTGGCAATGACTAGAGTGGCTTCAACCTAAGAAATCGAGAAAAAATCGAAAAACATCTAACAAAGCTTAACAAATACATCGAGGAAACAATTACTTAACTAATACGAAAAATCAAGTTGGATGTGTGTGACCCTGAGCATTTGATACTCGTAAAGATGGCAGAGCACAGGCACTTCCTGCTACGACAATCAGCAAAAGGCAGCTGATTACCCACCATTTCGTGAACCAGTATACGAGCCATGTGACATCCCTAAATGTACCTTTGTCGCGAACAGCGCCGCGAACCAGGAAGAGAGCTATGAAATATTTCTCAAATAATGTTATGAACCATGCCACTAACCATGATGGGAGCTACGAAAAGTGTCTTAAAGTATGTAGCGAGCCACATCATGAAGAAATGTTTGACGAGGTTCGGTTGGCCAATGGGCGAATAAAATCTCCACGAAAATACATCAGAATGTAGTTATGTATAGCCGGTTCTGGCACAGAGGCGCGGGACGACAGGGCGAGCAGCGGCCATCTTGGATGATATCACGAGTCAAGCCTCCTGCTTTGTCATTCCTTCGCGATGGTGGCCATTTTGTCAGCCAGTACCGACTATCATGCTCAGTCATTGTACTATGTGTGTTAGCGGCAGAATGAGGATTGCAGGTTCCTCTGACAGGGGAATGTCTGCCGGTATCAAACAAAATGTGTAAGTATCACATAGTGTAGTCGTTGGTGTTATACATCGCAATGAAAGGTCTCGAGAGGGGCGTGATGTTGAGCTTATATAAAATGACTGCCTCTGGGGAGACCATTCTTACATGGGACACAATTCACTGGTGTACTGTGCCATCGGGTACATCATTCTAGATTCGATGGGCCTGCCCTGTGAGGTCGCAGATCGTAGCAACCATATTAAGGCTGCTCAGTTGGCAATGTGGTGGGTGGTGCCAGAGTGTGCTGCCATGGGGCATGCCAGTGTGATGCAGTGCTGTGGGATGTGTGGTCCCTACAGACTGCACACCTGGCCAATGTTGCACGACGAGCTCGTTCGGCGTGGCACTCATTCCCACTCTCGCTGTTCCTACTTCTACTGTTGTAATGGGAGGGCCAGCACAGCCGGCGACATCGAGGAGGCTTGTCAGAATCCCTGATAAGAAATTTTCCCTCGGACATAATCTGCACCTTCTGTAATTCCCCTGCTCTGCTACAATCCGGGTGCCACCACATTATTTGTAAAACCGCGAGGGTACCAGACTGGCCAGGTGTTCTGACTCTAGGTTTCCCCTTATCTGTACTGGCTGCAGCAGGGTCTTACAACAACATAGTTGTGACACTTGACATCACAACAGCTGTTGTGGTGCTTGTAGGTGGTGGTGAAGTAGCTCTTGCTGGTGGATGGTCTGTTGCAGAGTCATCATTGGCAGCTGTTTCTATTCCGCTGACAATCATACCTGAAAGTGTCGACATGCATGATGCTGTGGTGGCGAACAGATGGGATAGTGGTAGGCTTTCCAATGACTCAGCAGATGTGTCGTCTAACTCATCCTCTTGTTGTTCGTCTTCCTTATTGGGCAAATTTTGTCTTGCTGCATGGCATATGTCGTCCCAGTGGATGTGAATAGTATGTCGTTAGCTGACCTTGACTAAGTACGTCCTTGGCATTAGCACTTGGGTTACGATGTGGAGACTACTCCTCTTTGGGCCCAATCCAGTGCAGAAGGGTTTTTTGACGAACACACTTTTCCCTACTGTCCAAAGTGGGGGGGGGGTGTGGGTATATCTTGATGATGGGCCCTCACCTGGTGAATTGCGCTGTTTGGCATACACAAGCTGCAGTGAGCTCAATTTCTCTCTGCTGTTCATGGGTGGTGTTGCCTTCTGGCTAGCTCACGCCATCTACCCACTAGCAGTTGTATTCGCCAGGGAGCACTAGTTCACATCCTTGAATTACAGGAGCTGGTATTATTCCTGTCACCTCATAGATGCAGTGCCAAAAGGAAAAGAGTGCACTGGGCATGTTCTCTGTTTATGACTGGTCCTTACCCACATGGAGGCATAGTTGTGTATTGAATTCTTTATTACTCTGCTCTATGGGTTTTGTGCGTGGATGCTAAATTGGCATGGTGTGGGGATTGAATCCCCACTTTGTAAAGAGAACCCTCTACTTCTGGCTGGTAAACTGCATCTCATTGTTGGAGAGCAGCATCAGTGTGTACCCCTATTGAGGGAAGAATCTTGCCTCCAGACCTTTGGCAATGTTGTGTATGCACACATTAGGTAGAGCATAGGCCTCTGTCCACCTGGAGAAGAGGTCAGTAACCACTTAAATAAATTGCTTCCCCACAGCTGCCGAGAGAGTTGTCTCGAAAGGCTCCATAGGTGTTCTCTGCTGTTGTTGGCTGTCTGCTTTTCTCACTTTATAGTAATTGCATGGGATGTATTCGCGAACATGTTCGCGTACATCACACGATACAGGAGGCCAGTGAAAATGTTCTAGAAGGTTTTGCATGGTCTGTTTTCCACCATGGTGTCAGGCAACTTGTTTTCCTGGGCGAATTGCAGTATGTAGGTTTGCTGTGCAGCTAGTACTTAGTTTCCACTCTTTGTTGTTTCAGCATTGCTGGGTTCTCAGCATACAGTCGACAGTTCACCATCTGCCAATCCTTACTCTGTGCAGAGTGCTATTTTGGTTTGTGCATAGTTATCTGTGGTTTGTGCTGCGATCACTATGTGGGAAATTTGTCTAGTGTGATTGGTGATGTCATGTAGATGTTGGTACAGGTGGGTGTAACAGACATATTGTTACTTCCATGACTTGTGGTGGTTTTGTGTCGCCTGGTGACTATGAAAGCAGGTCTGCCATTTGATTTCCCGCACCTGGTACATGTTCGACATTTAAATTGTATGCCTGCAGTAGCATTGACCATCTTTTCAACTTGCTGTGTGCTTCACATGTGTTGTGTAACCACACCAGACAGCGATTGTCGGGTAGAGCGTGAAGCACTGGTACTCCAAAAATTTATGGTACCAATGGAATGCCCACACTACTGCAAGGCATCATTGATGACACAATCAAGTCTTTCAGTAGGCCCAAACTTTGCGCTACCATAATCAACTAAATGATGTTCACCTTTGGTTGCCAAGTTGGAAGAGGGCCACTCCTAAGTCTTCGTCGCTGGTGTCCATTTGAATAAACAAATGTCGAATAGGGTTGTGACATGCCAACACCTCGCACTCCCTAAAATGGCTCTTGATCCCGTAATCCACACAGAATTGCCAGGTACCATCATTTTTGGTGCCAAGGTTATGGCAGATTTGTAACAGTTTTCTGTGGGCTCTAATGATGCCTCCCCTTAACATCTCGTGTATTTGTTCCCCAATTATTTTTCTCTGGTGAGTTAGATAACATGGGGGCTATGTGAAATTGGCATTTGGTAGTCCATTTCGATTGCATGTTCTGCAATATTTGTGCACCACAACAGATCAGCTGCTGCGAACACATTGTGTGTCTTGTCCAGCACTCGCTGTACTGCTTCACGGTAAGCAGATGGTACCTCGTGGTACAGGTCGTCAAGCATGATGCTGGACGCACCGTTGGTAGCGCAGGGGGTCTAGGTTGCAGATGGTTCCACATTATCTAGTGCCATAATGGATCCACCTAACCGCTGGGTCTACGATTTTGTTCTTGTCAGTTAACCATAGGAGACCAAGAATTCCATCTTCCTGCAGCTCATTGATGACGATTGTAGCTGTAGCAGTGAGTGTTTCTAGGCCGCATATGCATACAGTGAATTTTGTTTCTTCCATAGATTCCTCACTATTATTTGTTGTACCTATTTGTACAGCTTCACTGTGAGATTACAATGCCCTTACATCCACAAACCTAGACCTTATAAAGATGTGATATACTGCCATGTCGATAAGCGCATAACATTCTATGTTGTTCACATATATATTTATCCATATAAACTTACCATTGTGAGGTTCTGCATGGAGCTGCTACAGTAGTGCTTGTTGTGGGGCAAAGTTTGGGGTTATTCTTACGAATGAGGGAGGCGACATCTGGCCGACCTAACCCATCTTCTCGTTTCCCCCTGGTGATGTGTGGCTGTATTTGTCCAATACCATGTCCTACTTCACACCAGACAATTCACTGTGCCAGTGAAACTTCTGCCCCAGGCAATTGTGGCATGCATAGGGTGGTTTGTTGATTTTATCCCACATGAACTTGCCCCTTGCTTTGGCAACATGTTTTGTTACACCTGTAGCGTGATTGTTTCCCTTATGAGTTCATCACTGCGAGCACCGTCATTGTTGTCCTGTTTGTTTCTGCTGGATTTCGGCTTTGTTTTCCCCTGCATGTGGTCGATTTGATCCTGATGCTTGTGTTTCTTCGCATGCACAAAACTATCCAGGAAAATAATGGAGCTGGTGAATTTGTCTAGAGAACTATGTATTAGCAGGGCTAATGATCTGCGATCATCCGGTAGAACCGATTCTGATAGGACCTCGAGGATTTCAGTGGCTGTCATAATCGGGTGATATTGATGTACCAGATTGATTCTTGGCATTTCAAACTCAGTATTTATTGCACAGGCTGTCTGTCTAGGATGGCATGGCTGCTTGCTTGCAGTGACGGGAATGTACTTGTGTACCTCCATTGAAATGCCATTTGAAAAGCCGCCCATGTCATACCGTAGTGGTTCACTGAATGCCACCATTGTCGTGCATCTGCATTCAACTGGCCTTCTATGCAATGTGGCATCTCCTGGCACACACCGTACCTGTGCAGATGTTTAGTGCAGTCGTCCAGGAAACTGCGTGGACTTGAGAAGGTTCATAATGACAAACATTCTGGTGTCTTCCAATTTCTCTGTGTGTGTTCTCGAAAATTTTGTTTTTGTACCAGTTGCCAGCTCTTTCCCTGTTCCGGCCGGGTCCTATATGCTGTGGATTGCATGAGCGGAATGGCAAATATAGCAGTGTGGCTGGTTGTTGGTACTGCTGTTCGTACCTATTCGTTGTGCGTACGGCACATCAGACATGATTGGCATTGGCAGTCACTGTCGGTTTCCACCACCCACTCGTTCATTGGCATGCACCATTGATGTGCTCTATGTCCACAGTGTTTACATTTAACTATGCCCATGCCTGCTTAATCCATAGCATAAAGGTTGTTGACAGTTTTTCGGAGGTAGTTGGGTATCACTTAGCAAATCTTGGCAATTATTGGAGACTTCAGAAGGGCTAACCTAAACTTTATTTCGCGCCGGTCTGCCTGCCGAGGTTTGCGATACCAAAGGGAATTGCACTTTATTTCGATGTTTGGTGCGGTTAATTGCTGCATGTAGCTGTTATTCGCCATAGGGTCGTGTACATTGACAATTGTGTGAAGTGATATCATATCTGTCTGTATGGTTGGTGCTTAGGACCGGGCGATCACACCTTCGGCAAAGTACTGTCGGTTTTCCTACTGTAGTATGCATAGCGATCCTCAAGTGATGCGCAAGCTAACACAGATGTGCTGCAGCATGTAGGAAGAGCACAAGCTACAGCTGGCTGGTGCAATGACCACCTTATCGATCCATGGCGGGATGTCTGCTCGTCCGATGGAGGTTATGGGGATTTATATGGGGGGTGGGTGGTTCGCCCGCCCTCGTATTTCTTCATTGCTGCTCGTTTTCCTTGTTCTCCAGTGGGAACTTGACGTAACAGAAAGTGGGATAATGTTGGCAGAAAATGGCCCTCTTTACTCATGATTGTTAGGTGTTGCTAGCAATGGCTGCTGTATGGCACTTGCCACCTGGTACATAAAAAATTTTTGCACTTTTCTTAAATTAATTTTTGTGGCTTTAAGAGCCTGAATGCAAATGTAATTGACTTTGTGCCGTTTTCCAGTGCTGTGCACACTTTTATTACCACCTGAAGGACATTTACAGTGATAACTTGTGCTTCTAATGTCACGTAAAGTTTTATGTCCAACAATTAAAGCTGTAAAAGTTGTGGTAAAATTTTGACACTGTTCATACTATTTGCTGATCCCGACATACTCGGTCATACATTTATACTGACAAGATACACTGAAAAGTTAATGAGAATGTTTCACATGCCATTTTTGGCATGGTTTTTGCAAAACTTAGTAATTTATGAAAAAATTTAATTTCTACATGGCGTTTTCGTTCAACATGCATGCTGGATGTGCTTTTTCACATTTTTGGCCATTGTACAGGGAGCGGCAGAAATAACTCCCGAATGTGAAAGACTAATAAAAAATACACGAACGATTCTAGTCAAAATTTTATTAAACCATCTAAAATAATCATGTCTGCCATTTAGTTTGAATTATTTTTTTTTATTTTCACTTAATTTTTAAACATACCTTTTTTTAATTTTCACTTACTTTTTAAAAATAATCTCACTCAAATGCCAACCGTCACTGTCTATACATGTCTGAAGCCTCACTCTGAAATTACGCATTACTCTCCTCGTCATCTCTTGTGGAATTTCCGCGATTTCGTTTCGGATAGCAGCTTTGAGTTAATCGATTGTCGTCGGTTTATTTTTGTAGACTCTACTCTTCAGGTAGCCCAAGAGAAAGAAGTTACAGGCGGTAAGATCGGGTGAACGAGCTGGCCATGGGATGTCGCCTCGCAGGGAGATTAAACGCCCTGGAAACATTTGTCTTAGGACAGCCGTAGATTCTCTTGCTGTGCGAGCGGTGGCACCATCCTGTTGAAACCATACAGCAGGATTTCCACGTTCATTCAGTTTTGGCTCCAGGAAGTTGTGTAGCATCTCTACGTAACAATGAGATGTTACTGCAACTGTTCGTCCTTCCCCCTCAACAAAATACGGGCCTATTATTCCAAAGTCTGCTACAGCAGACTAAACAGTGACACGTTGGCTATGGAGAGGCCACTCATGAAGTTACAGAGGATTATTTTCTGCCCAATATCGAAAATTCTGTTTGTTGATGAATCTTGATAAATGAAATGGGCTTCGCCACTTCAGAGCACAACTGCGTCTGTTGGAACGTTTTCCAGGATAGCCTGACAAGATGCAATACGGTTGGCCCAATCACGTTCACTAAGTTCCTGCACAACCATGATTTTGTACGGATGAAAGTGGAGGTCTTTGTGTAAAATTCTTCTCACACTAAGATCAGATATTCCCAAACTGGCAGCGTGCCTACAGGTTGGACATCTTGGAGATTTGGTAACTGCTTATTGGAGTAATGGAACGTTCTGTGGAGTTCGAGCGCTGCGAGGTCTACCTGACGGTGCATTTTTTAAAGCCAAACCTGTGACTCTAAAATTTTTAACCCACAATAGAACGGTTTTCCTGAAGCGCGTACGAAATAATCGTTGCGTTGTGATTACAGAATCGCCATTTTTAAAATAGGTTTCAAGGACGAACGCACGATGTTCACCGCTCCATGCCATTGTGGCGACTGAAATGGCAGCAGTGGTGCTGCACTATGACGCAACCCCGGGCCGCCTACCACCACTAGCGCCGAGCCCATGGCGGTGGCAAATTCGGGAGTTATTTCTGCCGCTCCCTGTATTAGGTAGTACCTGCAATTCTGATACAATTTTTCACACTCGTGAAAAGTTTGTAGAGTTCAAACAATTCAGTAAAAGTGATGTTTTGAAACGTTTTTACTTTTATGGCACACTAAGAAAGTCGTAAATTAGTGTCACAGCATTCATAACACAGTTTTTGGAGCACTTTAGAAAAATTTTTTGCTTTTGAAAGAGTTTTCAAACTTTCGATAATTTTTCCAGGTGCGGTTTTGAGAAGAGTGTAATTAACAAACGGTTTTGTGACAAAAAGTGGCAAAGGAGATTATGTAATTGTACATACAGCTGTACAACTCATTTTGACATAGAGAAAAATGTTTTAAAAGGGGGTATTTAATGGTTCACTGAATAGGCGTAATTTTTCTATAGGAAAATTGTTTAGAATTTTCTTAATAATGAATGGCCATTATTTGGGAAAGCAACTTTTACTTATGATAAATAATTAAAAGTTGGTGTAAAATTAATGACCACTAGTTTGGCAAGCCATTTTGAATGTCGAGAAAATGGCATAATTAATGGCTAGGTACTCGAGATTTGGCCACATGGAAGCGCGATCCATTTTGACGCGAATGCTTACGATGGTAAAGGGATAGGAGGGCGATGCAACAGTGTACAAAAACCTCGCGTGTCTGGCAGGAAACACCAGTCCTGAAATGCTGTGTAGGGATACTTAGCAAGGTGCTCAGTAATAGTGTGTCATGATGGTCGACTACCCATCGTGGCCAGATACCATTGTCCTCTGCATCTTGTCAAATGGTTCTTGAGTAACCACGGGTGGTTTGTGCCCGTAAAAGTCTGCCGTGATTACTCCATTGTTTTACACATTGTAGTACTTATGTGGGCTAAATGTGGAGCTCTAGACCTCTCCACGTGCTAATTACACACTGGGTAAACGACAGAACCAACACTTAAAACCTGAGTAGGCTGATAAGGGGGTGTGGGTGGGGGTCCATCTCCCTGTGTTCCATTACAAGGGTTGACCTGGAATAAAACGGCGTAATATAGTGTTACGCGATTTATTCCTCTATTTCAGGTACGATTACGAAAGATCACTCCTCAGATCTATTGGAGCTGTTCCGACACTGTAGCCTCTCGATGGCTATTGTGGTACAAAATGACCTTCTGTCTCCATGAAAGTACTAAGGTAATGTTACGCTCGTGGTGTGCGCGGAGCCTGCACGAGTTGTTAGCTGTTCACCTTCAAGGCCAGTGAAATTAGTTAAGTGAAGTTTCCATTACAAACCCAGAAAATTTGCTATTGAGAATATTATGAGTTAAATCGTTGTTGAGCCCGGGAGGGACTAATGAGGGAAGCCGACTCTGGTTAAAATGTTATTAAGACCCTAACGAAAAACAAATATACATGTGATTAATCATAAAAAAAGGAGTACGCTATATTTCTGCTGGGTTGACTCAAGTTGCACTGAGTTGGTATGAGTCTGTGTAAGTTCGTGGCAGCACTAAGTAGTAATAACATACACTAACAAAACACTACACATGATTGCAAAAATTTATTATAAACTAAACTAACAAAACGCTTCAAACAATGCAGACATTTGATAATATTGTGCCCTGCATCACTTTGACACTTGTGCAGGCTTGCTGACCAAGGTCACGATTGAGGCTCATGCATGGTGCTGACATTGTGCACTTTATGGACTCGATGCACTCAAGGGTTGCAAAAGAGATGCACTGATTTGCTTTGAAGGGCCACTTTGCACTCACTCACATTCAGGAAGCACTCGGGCATCTGCTGTAGTAACATTCAGATTTGTGGCTTTACTCTGTCTAGTGATGCCTTCACGCATGCTGTGTCCTGACAGCATAGTGTAGCATGCCTAACGACTGGCATCCAGCCTATGGGGCTGTCAAGTGTGTCCTACCTGATCGGACGAGCCGCTGACGGTTATTGTAGCAAGGTGCACGGCCAGGGCTGTTTATGTTATATGCCACAGCACAATGCACAGTCGCACTTATTTTATTTGAAAAGGTAACTTGTACTAATCTAATATGCCGAGTAAACTCTGTTAAATACTGTTTCCTATGATTCCATTTTGATAATTAACTGGTTTTATATTTTCAATGATTTTAAAATAAATCTCTCTTGATTTGGATAATAATCTCAACTTTTTTCATTTTTTTTCTCCCCCATCTAGCTGGTAGGAAGACCATTGGGGGGAACTGGGAACTAAGATGGAATTGAGAAAAGAATCTTGAGTTAACTGAGGTGTTGTAACCTACTTTATTACGTCCTGTACAAGGCAGGACTGGTTATGTTCCTGAACCAGAGTGAGAAAGGGACAGTACTCTCTCGCATGCTGTTTTGTCATTCTTGTTGACTTGGAAGCGAACTGCCTTAATATTATTAGTTTATATGCCTCCTGTTTGTAGAGATAGCCATAGGTTGATTACATGTTTAGGTGGTGTGCTACTGGTAATCTTAGGCATAGCTGACCGCTACATGTCACATAGTTGGCTGGCTGAGCTGGCTAAAGTGAGACATATTTGACGGGGGCGCTGACCACATATCGCAATATCAGCAATACTGCTGATATTTAACAAGATGGACTGATGTGAAGTTTTACAGGGCGCGAGTTCTTTTCCAATGGTTTCTTGTGGGGAAAATCACAAAATGTGTTATTGAAATATTAGTTTATTTCAATAGATAAACATTTTCTGAATAAAATTATTTCTTCGAAGGGCATACAAGCAACTATTTGACTCCAAATAATGCATAACCACTGAGTCCGAGTTCCGTGAAATTAATCGTAAGTTAAAGGTTGTGGTTTTCATTTATTGATTACTGAAGTTCATAAAAAAAATGTAATGACCATATTTATTTACCTCTGCTTCAAAACTTAAAAAGGTATATTTTTGCTGAATATAAAACAGTCTTGAATATACAATCTCCAACTGCGTGCGGCATTTATTGTGAATAAACGAATTGTGCTGGCAAGTAAAAATCAGATTCAAGCCGCTTGTTTTGTAAGCCAAGAAAGAAATGGAGGGAGGAAGTGACACACAGAAAAGGGGGTGTGAAAGCGAGAGCCTTCTGGTATAATTTAATCTAATTAATTAACAAATATTTTCTTTATTTAATAAGTAGTTAAAATTATTCAGTTTTTGTATTCAAAAAATTATAATACATAATAAATACAATTTGTAACTAAATGACAAGAGAAATTTTAAAATATCGACTCCACTTTGGGGTGAAAAAATTAATTCTCGCAAAAGTTGTAGAGGTGGGAAATTATGGCTTTAGTGTGGTAGCATACATTTTTATTGTTACAACAAGTGTAGTAAACAAGGTCACCTGATTATATGTATGTGTTATAGGAGTTAAAGATCTTCAAAACAGTTGGTCTGTAGGGCGCTGTTCAGTGATTCTTAGGTTTGTTTGCTCATGCTAACAATTTTAATTACCAAGTTGAGACTGACAGTGATGATTCTAAAATAGGATGGCAACTCATACAGAGGCGATAAGAAAGTATCTTATATTGAAAGTTTTAACTACAAGGTGTTGATAGGCTGTTGTGGTCTCAGGAGCGGGGAGAAGGAAGGTTTTGGAAAACTTGTAGAGTTATGAAGTGCGACAGAGCATGAGAGACTCATCTACCTACTGTGGGCTTTTCGTCCATGTGGCTCCTCCTGAGATCATACTGCAACGAGGTAATGTCGTAATGATGTAAAGTCCTGTTTACACTTACCTATGGGGGTTTTGGCCCCCTCATACACTTCTAAATATCACGTGAGACTTTTGGATGGCCATCTCACACACCAAAAAAACAATAGTTCAGACATCGTTAGGTGCGGTGAAGCAGTGGGTAGAAGACCCAAAAAAGTTACATGGCCATGAAGCGGCCGGCACCGAAATAAAAACAATCACTTTCACTTAATTGACTTTTACTTACTGATATCTCCTAAGAGGCCAGTACATAGGTTTAGCAGCTATGGCGCGATAGCAGCCTATACAGAGAAAATGGCAGGTGGCCAATGAAAGAAAATTAAGTATGGTTAAATCCCCAGCACGATTCGAGCTGGCGGGGTGGAGAGTGGGGAGGCTTCTGGGCTATAAAAACAAAAGAATTAAGTTCCAGACAAAAACAACACTATTGATACACTAAGATTAACACAAAGAAGTTTAATTGTCCAGGGGTGCGTGGCACATGTACACTCTGGGTAAGCACTTGGAACCAACTGAATGAGCATGGCAGAGCCCCAGAGGACACGCCTCGAAAGCAAGCCAGTTGTTCGTAAAAATACACTGACACTTTGATTGAGGTAATAAACATATAGAAATACAAGACACTAGAAAAAAGATTACCCTTATCCATTAATTTTAATAAGCAAATGAAGCATAAAAAGATAATGCATTGGTAGCAAAATGTGAAAACAATGTAATTTTGGTTAGCTTCAGGGCTATCTCTCCCAGTGTGTTGCATGTTGAGTTGATTTCATTACATATTACACACTTTAAATAATTTACAAAAAATCACTTGCACCCTTATTTTTACGTAATATAGGGTGGCAACATGTGGCTCGTGATGGACGAGTCCACTCTGACCCCAGGAGGGGTGTCGGTAGTCATGCTCGATTGTGTGCTAAACAAGGCCTGTTTATTTTAGAGCACACATAAAAATGATTTTATATTGCTTTCTGAGAACTGCTACTTTTACGGGTTGTCAACACACTCACATTTCACGCACAACACACGTATGGGTATGTGAACAGGGAATGAAGGGGTGCACACAAGGGGTCTTGGGAGCTCTATAACCAAATAGTGTAGAAATGAGAATACACGAAACTCGCTGATAAAACTGGCGAACGCTGGACTGATGCTAACTTCCGAACACTATTCAAGTGATGGGACAAATAGAATTAATTTATTGATGTTTTAACATAATGTGATTTCAAAGTGTATGGACCTTATATGTATATAGAAGAACATACCCAAAAATGTATTTCATAAAATTAAACTGTGTTATTATTGTAAAATACGCCACACTATGAAATAAAAGATTCCAGGACTCAACAATGCACTAAGGTTTTACCTTTATATTTGCATTATTCCTATTGGGTTAATGTTTCACTTCATTGGTATTGTTGATTTGGTTCATCGTTTCTTTTATTCACATAACACTTTATCAACATATTTAAATATTTGTCATAAAACATTCCTGCAGTCATCACGTATCACTCACTGCTTGCTGTCAACGAACATTCGCTACTTACTTATGTTTTAAAAACCATATCTTTTTTTTTTTGCATAAAGGGCTATTCATTATATACATCAAAGAAACTGAGAATTTCGGGACAAATGTAATTTTTGCAGTTATCATGCTCGAGCTTGTAAGTAGCCCACACTACAACACAGGCTTTATAATTTGCATTTATGATATAAATTTCAGGCTCGGTGTCAAACAATACCGATTTATTTGTTTCATGAGTAGTTGGTTATGGATCCATTGTCAATTTTTTTTTCTTTTTTTCTATTAATTTCTTTTGCAGTATATAATTCAATGAACTTCACATTAGCCTGCCTTACGACATTTTTATATCTGATTTGTAGCAACACTTCTTAATATTGTTCTTAATTGTGTTGCATCGAATGGTATTGATGCCGACCTTAAACGTTACTACAGAAAAAAATAACATTTTCAATGCAGTTTTCAGTGAGGCAGAAAAACTGTATTTCCATTGCAAATATTGTCTAAATAGTATACGGAGATTAATATTTTCAATCCAACCTTGAAAACATGGCATATTTGTATGCTGCTTACTAAAAAATCTCATTTTCCTAAAGAAATCAACATATTCATTAAGTGTACCGGATTTTTTTTCAATGCAGATATGTAAACTTCGGCTGATGTTAATAAAGAATAACTGTAATAATTAAAAGATAATTTGCTATTTCTAAAAACTGAGCTGTATAAACACTTTCACCTGCCTTGAATTAAATGAAACTTGAATCATTATCCCTACTATCATTGAATGACTTAGCACTTAAGCAGCCAAGCATATTTTAACTAGCTTTAGTGCCAAAAGTGGTTTCATTTCTTTATATTTTGTATAACAATTAACTACATTTCATCAAGACATTTGCATAGTCCTCTCTGAATGTAATTTTCTTTAAATTGTTTCTTATAGAACTTTAGGAGATGTGGGGACTCGTGAAAGCAGTAATTACATTCCTAATTAAATTCTATTTATGGCTTTTAAACTGTTACTTAAAACCAATTCCTAATGTTTAAGTTCATCGGAACTTGATCACAAACTATAGCTTTAGGGAAGTATCTACTGCTTTGCTACAGCTGAAAGAAAATACATCGTCCTTACGAAACATATTTAAAAGCCTAATGTTTATTTCAATCAGTATCAGTAACTATAAAAATATTTTTTATTCTTTAAACTGATAATACCATCAGTACACACAAATGTTATTACTCAATCATTATAAAGTACATACTAATAAATAATTTCATCTTGGTACAAAATAATAAATTATATGCATATTTATCATTATAAAAACTGCAGCAATAAAACACACATAATTTTCCTGCCATCAGACGCGATACAAACAATAAAAACCAGAAAAACATATACATCTTTAAACAGTATACGCACTTTTTTACAGCATATAATTGGGAGTTTCATCAGTCCAGCGCCGATAGATAGCACGCGCATTATGTTTACCAGTAAATACATTGATAAAGCACTAGGTTTCGCGTATTCTCATTTATACTGTATTTGTTATAATAACTGTGTCCCCTCGCTGCAACCATTTCCCCGGCGGTATTTTTTTACTGGGGTTGTATCTTAGCAGTATCGGGCGGCCCGAATTGTCACTCCCACAAAAATGTCTCTTGAGGGCATGAAAGTGGGACGGTAACCTGACTCAAGTAGTATCCAAGTGGTAGCAAAGGTAGGGTGCACTCCTGTGCACATCGCTGGCACTGGGAGTCGTAGAGGGGGTGACTACTACATTCGGGCCGACTGTCCACAGTAAAGTGCACGTCATAACTGTGCTGGTGTAGAAGGACGAATGTGGCCCGCGTCATACCCGCCCTCTCATCTGGATGCTGTTCGTCCACTGCAGACCATTTATCCCTTCTGTGCAGGTAGTGGCAGCAGGACAGTGGTCGACGTGGCCCTCGCCTAGGCTGCATATGGTATGGGCCTCGGGTGCGGTATGAAGGTAGTGAGGTGGGGCGGGTGCCTTGCTGACATTGTGCTGGAGTGGCTGCTAAGGGAGGCGAGTGGCCTCCTCACTCCATGGAGAACGTACAAGGTGCAACGTTTGGAGCAGCAGAAGGGGGTGGAGCCCTCCTCCGACTCTGTCTTGTCGCTCTGTTGGACGTTGAGTGAGGTCTGCGGCACGGCCACACAGGGTGCTCGATGGGTGGTTGGGTGTCCTTAACACACAATGGAGACATGCCCACTGCTGGCTTGCTGGAGACCTCACTCATTGCTATGGACGCCGGTCGTCTCTACAGCGTCACTGTATCGCTGGTCAGTGGAGATGCCGGCAGGAGCATGATCCTGGCAGGCGCCCCTGGTGTCGAGCTGTGGCCAGTGTCGTCTGAGGTAGGTGATATGACACAGGGTGTCACAGCGTAGGGCATCGCGACACTAGGAGATGCTGGTGCAGCTGGCCGTGTAGTGTCGGCAGCAGGGTAACTCAGAGCGCCCATTAATGGCATACTGTCTGCGGCCCTCGAGGCCTTCTGGACGCCGGAAATCGCAGGCTGTAGCAGGTTCTGTAGGCTGCTATCGGTCGCGGACTCAGGTGGTGTGGCATCTGAAATGCTTGCAGGTGGTGTTGTTACTGGCACATCGCTTCTGGGAGGCACCAATGCAATGCCTGTTGTTACAGCGCAGGTGTGTGCATAGGCGTGACCCAAGTCGTCCCTGTGGACCAGAACTCGGCACCATCTCTCTACACAAACCAAGTAGGTTTTTTTTTTGTTCAGGCAGCTAATAATGATATGTAGCCTGCTCCACTTAGGTGCAAGGGCTGTTCATGAATTCTTAGCTGCTTGCAGACAGCTGGCGAGAGCACACATAGACCAGCTTGCCTGGCTGTAGTGCAGTAGATGGGCATGTGTAGCAGGCAGACACTGTGCCATGTAGTTTTGTTGCTGGTTGCATGCTTGTTACAAAGCACACCCCCTTCGGCACCGTGATACGCTGCTATCTGGGTCGCTGACCTGACATTGGAGTGCATGCACGAAGGCCCCTGGAAGTGGAAGTTGGCGACCTTGGAGTAGCTAAGGTGGGGTTTTTCCAGTAGAGAGTTTGGTACAAGTGCACAATGTGAATAGCGCCAGTTACAGGCCGTCGTCCCAGGATGTGTGGTTACCACCCATGTGGAATCGAAGGTGAGTTTTGAACTCTTGATTTCTTCATTCGGTTAGATTAGCACATGGATGGTAAATGGCAGTGGTGTTGTGTAACATGCTCCATATTGTGCAGCACTCGGGCCACTTTCGCCTGTTAATCTGCACACTGTTTTTAGTTAGCACTGTGCGAGGGTAATCCCCAGCATGGAAAACATTTAAGTTTCTAGCTTTTTTGCTATACATTTCGCATGTACGCTAGATATCGGGTAGGCCTCGGCCCATCTTGAAAAAAATCCGTTACCACAAGCACAGACCTCTTCCCTGTAGTAGTAGGAGGGTATGGTCTCATGAAATCTAGGGCAATTGTCTCAAAAGCATCGGTTCGCAGCCATGGAATTTGTTGTTGTGTGCCATCAGTGCGCCAGCTTTAGAGGCAATTACATGGCATGCACGCAAATACATATTGGTGGGTATTGCGTGAAATACCCAGCTAATATAAATATATTTGCACATTACACTGTGTCTGAAGTGCATCTGGGTTACCTGCGACTTTGGTGTCATATGGCCAACACGTGGTTCGTAAGTAGTCCAGTGTTCACTATCACTGTTTTCATGGGATTCAAGGCGGCCATCTACGATGGACCATTGCTCAATTGTTGTCACTGCACACTCCCCTATCAACTTTCGTGTTACTGGGCATGTTTGTTGCACTTTTATTGCACATGCATAAATGTCAGTGAGAGTAGGGTTCGGGGAAGTGGCTGTCTGCTGCACATAATGGCCATCTCGGCCAAAGCAGGGTGGTCAGGTGGAGAGGAGGTTAGGATGGCCTTTCAATCTTCCTTATTGTATGCTACTGTCTCGCTCAGTGACCTTAAGAGCACATCAGACAGCTGATTTTTCTGACCCTGGCACATGTTGTAATTCGAAATCAAAGGACTCTAAAAATAAGGTCGAACATGTAAGCTTACTACGAAATGTTTTTGTGTTATGTAGCCAGACAAGCCACCTATTATCTGTAAATAATGTAAACCCCTGATATTTTACGAACTGTCTGTACCTCTTGATGAAACAAACTACAGCTAAACACTCCCGCTCGTACATCATAATGGTTTTCGCCTGGGCAGAACTGGACACTGCCGTAGTAAATAATACACCTGTTGCCATCATCACTTATCTGGAATATCACAGCCCCGAGCCCATGCTCGCTCACGTATATTTGCAAGTACAGGTGATAGACAAAGTCGTGAAGTGAAAGCGCAGGGCAGTCACCAAAACTGGCTTTAGTCTGTTCAAAGATTTTTTAGTGTTCGTCAGTCCATTTCAATTACTGAGATGTTGAAAGTAGGTTGGTAAGTAGAGCAGTAATTATTGAAACATTTTGTATGTATTCACGCAACCAGTTCACTAGGTCGAAAAATTGCTGTAACTGTTTGTAGGTAGCAGGTTGCCCATTACCAATTATTGGGCTCGGATGTTCTCGAGTGCGGTGGTTACTGTTTTCATCTACAAGGTGGCCCACCTTGCACACTTTCCCTGGGTGAAACTTTTTGTTGGCACAAGTTAGACAGTTAATGGCGTGGTGTTCAAAAATTTGTGATAAATGCTGCATGTGATATTCCCAAGAGACAGACCAGATTACTACATCGTCAAAATAAGCCATCGTAAACTCGCCTATGTAGCTATCGAGAACTTGTACCATCATTGCCCGGAATGCAAATGGAGCAGTTTTTAAACCCTGAACTGTATGTTGCTTCCATCTGGAGCAGTGAATGCTGAGAAATTTTGAGAAACTGTGGTATACATTAAACTGTGGTACTACTGGTTTTTTAACATTACTGGAATACGAATGAATTGATTTTTTTTACTGAAAATTTTTTTAATTAATATTTGTTGTGGAGTCTGTCCAGGATCAGCACTGATTTCCTGGGGGTAGGTGGCATTCGGCTGCTCTTCTCTGTCCCATCGTTTCCTGGCTTCGGCTTCCCATCAAGCGGCCTCTTAGGGCAGTTCGGCCACTCGCCATGCCATCAAAATAATGGTAGGCAGACGGCGGCGGTCCACGTTCTGAGCAGGTTTGAACTCAGTCTCTTGGTTCGTTTTTATTCCGACTGTGTCCGTCACTGGGAGGTGAGGTTTATGGTGTTTCTAAAATTTGTTAAGAATTTTTAGAGATTGTTTCTCTCACAACCAGTACCTCTTTTCCCTCATCTTCGTGGTACTAACACAGATGCACGGAGTCGCGACGCGGTTGCACAGGTGTTGAAGCAGAAGTCTGTAACAAAATAACTATAGAGCACATGAAGTCATCCAAAGGATAATGGATAATTGGGGCCAGCATGCCGCAGAATTCTGGTCCCACGGTTCCATCCACGAATTTGTCGACATGTGAAGATGGTAACTTTCCACAAAATTGATTTTCTGTATGGCAAAAGTGGACAAGAGTTAATCTGATTCTGTTTCTCAAAGTTGATGCAGCTACGTGCCTCTATAGACGTGACATTCCCACAAAATGGCACTCAAAGGCACCGCGAAACTCTTCCCACGTGATGCCATATTGTGCTGTACCATGCCATAATTGTCGGGTGTCACCACTTAAACAGTCTCCAACACCGTTCAGCCAGTCTTCTTCTTCTTCTATGCCAGCGTTTCCCAAACTTTTTTTCCGTGACCCGGTTATTTTTAAGCTTTTCCTTCATGAACAACTAAAATTTTTTTTGTAGATTTTGGTGTATGAGTGCAATGAAACATGTTTATACGTCTGTTACAGTTTAATATTTTAATAAAGAAGCATTAACAAATGTACAAAAATAATAATCAAATTAAAACCAAACAGTTTATTAATGAGAAGTGTGCAGTTGTTTCTTGTTAACTAAAAACTTTACATTNAACCAAACAGTTTATTAATGAGAAGTGTGCAGTTGTTTCTTGTTAACTAAAAACTTTACATTTGGAGGAAAATATGGTAACTATATCCTCAGATCCGGTCCGACTTCTAATCGGTTCCTATATATATTTTTTTTAGGAAAACCAGCGTTGAAAACCCTACTACACACTTATATGTCTTAACAAAAGGCGTTAGAAACTTAATCGATTTTACTCCTAAAACTTGGTACTCCTGATGGCAAGACAGCCAAAAATCCATCAGTTATATGTTGCCAAATGTGTCTTTTAGTGCCGTGTCACATGACAGTTCAATTGCAGACTCAATATCTGAATCCGGAAGGCTAGTCTCGGATTCTACATTGACTGTAAATGGATTCCTTATCCATGGTTTGTTTCCGTGGATGGAGGGAAAATATTTCTTAAGATTTGTCTCCAGTGCTAGCAGATGTTCTTTGATAGCAGCTGAAATCTCACCCGTCAATAAACTCATGCTATGATCTTTTTGTAGTTATGTTAGCTTTGTAAAATCTTTGTAATTTCCTGCTTCCGCGCGACTCGACCACAAGTACATTTTTTTTGTTGCAGCTTCCACCTTCTCTTGCACTTTAAATACAGTTACATTGCTGCCTTGTAATGTCCGATTCAAATTGTTCAAGAAATCAAAAATATCACAAAGATAAGCTACCTTGATTAACCAATTGCCATCATGGAAACTGTTTTTGAAATGAAATATTACCTCTCTAGCCATTGGAGGATGTTGTTCTAAGACCATAAAAAAATTTTCCCTCAGTTCAATGAGTCTTCTTAAAACATTCCCTTTTCATAGCCACCGCACTTCGCAGTGTAAAAGATGTTTATGTCCACTTCCCATTTCTTTGCATAAAGAAGAGAATATTCTTAAGTTCAGTGGACGAGATTTTATAAAATTTATAAATTTCACACACTCTTGCATAGTTGCAGTTAAAGCAATGGCATTCTTTTGACGGTCAATACCTCTCTGTGGATGCTGCAATGCACCCATACACAGTCTGGTGCTACAGCTTCGATCCTCTGAAAATGCCCAGTACGAATTCCTGCCATTGGGCGTGCTCCATCGCTACTAAATCCCACACATTTATTCCATTCAATGCCATTGTCCTTCGCTATCAGTCAAATTAAATATTTCATCAGCTGTTGTTCTTGTTATCAGAGGNAATGGCATTCTTTTGACGGCCAATACCTCTCTGTGGATGCTGCAATGCACCCATACACAGTCTGGTGCTACAGCTTCGATCCTCTGAAAATGCCCAGTACGAATTCCTGCCATTGGGCGTGCTCCATCGCTACTAAATCCCACACATTTCTTCCATTCAATGCCATTGTCCTTCGCTATCAGTCAAATTAAATATTTCATCAGCTGTTGTTCTTGTTATCAGAGGATTACAAAACAGAAATTCTTCGCGATTTGTATTGTAAAAATCGTATCTTGCAAAACACATTAAATTAGCATTATCCGATATGTCTGTACTTTCATCAACTTGCAAAGAAAAATATTTACTCTCTTTTAAGTGACCACAACAGTTTCCTCGATGTTATCTGCCGTCTCCACTATCCTACGCTTCACTGTGTTATTTTATAGAGCCAGCAAATTTACTCGGTTTTCCTGTTTTTTATCACATATCCGAGATGCTACTATTTTCATTGCTGGAACTATTAATTTCCCTGCAATTGTGTGAGAATAACCGGTTTCAGCAATTAATTTTGAGATTTCATAAGATGCTATTTTAAGGTTTTCAGATTGAGCACCCTCAGAAAAATTCAAAGACATAGTTTTTTTGGTAACTATTAATTTTCTTTTTTTATTAATGAAGAAATCTATTGGCTTCTCATTGTATTCTGGGTGTTTTAATTCCAAGTGCCTCTTCATCTCTGAAGGTTTCATAGACTCGTTTGAAAGTGCCGCATAATAAATAACACATAATGGTTTGTCATCAGCACCCTTGATGAATCCAAATTGTAAATAATCTTCAGAATATTGTCGAGTCCATTACTCCTTTTTTTGTGAGAATAGAATACTGCCCATTGTGCGGACGTTTGTTAGTACCACTCGTGCCTGGCTCCGACTGGACATTACTTTACTGTCTGTTTGTGCCACTCTCAGAACACATACTTTGTTTTAATACGCACTTGTCCATCATCAAATGAAACTTTATCAGTATACACAAAAAATACGCACTCTTTGTCTAGATACTAAGCTCAAACTAACAAACGAGCGGCCGGAGTGGGGTGAGTGCGGGCGCGGGTGGGTGAAACAAATGTTTAATTTTTTTTCCCATGTGAACAACAATACGTAAAACGGCAAAGTGACGCGACCCGGCATTTTCTGGGTTGCGACCCACCATCTAGGAAACGCTGCTCTATGTCAGAACCCTGTAGCCGACTCATGCAGTCTTGTAGAATAACGAAGGATCTTCAGTTGGTAGGCCTGCAAAGCCTAGCATGGATTGAAAAAGGGCCAACATGGATGCCAGTGCCTCTGCTGAGAAGACATATGGCTGTGTTGTTGGTATGGCTTGGGTGGGGTTGGAGTGGCGAGCAGCGAAGCCCAGCTGCATGCGCATTAGGATGAGCATGGCAGCAGTGGCAGACTGAGTTGCGGTGTGCACTGTTCACACATAAAACACTCGTTCCTGGGATGACATAACGTGCTCCTGGTGATGCACTGTCGATGGGCCTGCAGCCTGCAGCTGTCACAATACGTGAGGTCTGAGTTCGTTCCCTTGCATTGGGCTTGTTCATATAGATCTGGTTGGTTGTGGTTGGCAACACTGAGGGTAGCTGGTTCAGCTGTTGCAGAGAAAACTGCAGGTGGGTATGTCAGTTCCTGACACCGCACACACTGGAAAACGTTCCCGGTATTGACTATGGCAACTTCCTGCTGTGCCACACATTTGACGTGGAACACACGGCTGCATTGAGTGCATGCAAGGGTGGCTTGGCTAAGTCTATCACACCAATGCACATTGCTGCATTTTAGATCTGTTCTCCGAAATTTGGTTAGTGCAATTATTTGGTTTCTCATGGTGCACTTGCAGCTCGCTGTGACACGAACAGGGTCGACTGTTCCCAGTACTTGACAAGTTCTCACTCAATGATTGCATAAATTGGCCTTTTGGCCCGCAGTAGCATGTGCCACTTACTCAGAACATAGTTAATTGTTTATTCGGTCAATGTCCTAGTGCAGTCGCTGGACTTCTGCGGGGTTGTCACTTTAACAGAAACTAGATTGAATTTGTACTAATGTAAATTTATCTGGGTTCAGTAGTGCATGCACACACTTCAAGCACAGATGTTCCACTATGCTGTTGGAAGTATACCAGTCTATCAACCCGCTCTCACATCGCGGTTTGTGTGGAAACTCTATGGTTGCGCCCAGCTGATTTTCGCTAAGGTCAATGTACTGCCAGGCCCACGGCTGCCTCCCTTGCACTACACATGGGAGGGGTGACCTACCCGAGCAGAGGTAGGAGTGGTGCATAACACACGCATGCTGCCACATGCTGCCTCCCTTGTCTCGCACGGTGGGGTGAGAGAGGGTTTTGATGATACTCCTCAAAATGGCAGTTTTTAGTTCCATTACCATAGTGGAGCTGTTTGATGGTGTAGCGGCTGATGGTCGCTATGCCGCTGTTGTGTTTCCAGCACTAGTGCCGTGTTCTTGATCTGTTGAGCTGATGCTGGCACTGCCCTCTTCGACATGGAAATTTGAGATTTGTAGTACAGGAATTTTTCCAGGAATATGTAGAAATTTGCTTAAAAACACAGGATTTACATAGGAAAACTTGACACTTAAAAATTACACTTGCAATAAAAAAGAGTGGTGCACACTTTCAGGTTAGGCAAAATACAGGTTTTGCATGGCATAGGAAATCATTTAATAATTAAGCTAGGAATTAGTCACACAGAAGGGCGACATATGATAGTCTGTCGTGGTCTCAGGAGCTGGGAGAAGTAAGGTTTGACTTAGGGTACAAGGTTTTGGAATTCTTGAAGAGATGTGAAGGGCGTCAAAGCATGGGAGACTCATCTAGCGTGTGGGCCGTTCGTCCACGTGGCTCCTCTTGAGATCACCTCACTATGAGGTGATGCCGTAATGATGTTTATTCCTGTCTATTCCTAACTACAAGGGTGTTGGCCCCCTCATACACCTCTAAATATCATGTAATACTGTTGGATGGCCATCTCACAAGCCAAAAACACAACAGGTTAGACATTGCTATGTACGATGAAGCAGTGTGTAGAAGACCCAAAATAGTTTGCATGGCTGTGAAGCGACCGCAATGAAATGAAAACAATCACTTTCATTTAATATACTTTTACTCACTGATATTTCCTCCTAAGAGGTATTTACATAGGTCTAGAGGCTATGGTGTGCTAGCAGCCTATACAGAGAAAATGGCATGTTGTCGATGAAATAAAATCAAGTATGTTAAACCCTCAGTGCGATTCGAGCTGGTGGGGTGGAGAGTAGCATGGCCTCTGGAGTACACAAACGAAAGAATGAAGTTCCAGACATAAAATACACTATTTATACACTAATATTGACACAAATAATGTGAATTGCCCAAGGGCGCACAGCATGTGTCCACACTCATTAAGCGCTTGGAACGAAATGAAAGAGCAAGGCAGAGTCCACAACGACCCAGGCTCGAAAGCGTGTCAGCTGTACGTGAAAATACACGAGCATGTTGATTGAGGAAATAAACATATGCAAATACAAACACAAGACAGAAGAAAATATAATTACCCTCATTCAGTAATTTGCAATGTCTAATTATGCATAAAAAGAAAACACATTGCCAGCAAATTGTGAAAGCAATGTAATTTTGATTAGCCTCAGGGCTATCTCTCCCAGTATATTGCATGTTGAACTGATTGGTTTACATAATACACACTTTAAATAATTTTTACGAAAGTCAAATGCATCCTTATTTTTACGTAATATAAGGTGGCAAAATGTAGCTCATGGTAGACGAGTCCACACCTACCACAGGAGAAGTGTCGGTAGCCATGCTCGATTGTGTGTTAAACAAGGCATGTTTATTTGAGAGCACTCATAAACATGGTTTGCTATTGCCTTCTGAGAAACCATAGTTATACGGGTTGTTAACAGACTCACACTGCATGCACAATATACACACGCATGAGTACAGGAATGAACGGGGGCACACAATGTGTTTTGGGAGCTTTAAAACCACTGTGTCCCTCTTGCTGCACCAATTTTCCCAGCGGTTTTTTTTTTTCTTTTGGGACTTCTCTTTTCAGTTCTGGTCATCCCTAATTATCACGCCCTCAAAGATCTCTCTTGAGGGAATGAAAGTGGGGCAGTCACCTGACTCCAGCTGTACCCAGGGGGTAACAAAGATAGGGTGGACTCCTGTGCACGTTTGTGGCACTGGGAGTCATGGAGGCGGTGACTGCCGCATGCAAGCCTACTTTCCTCAGTAAAGGGCATGTCTTAGCTGTGCTGGTGTAACGCTACGAACGGGCAAGGGAGGAGGGATGAGGCCCGCATCAGTGTAAAGCTGTTTATTGCATATAATTTTAAGATGTTGCCTCTATAACATACACTGAAGAGCCAAAAAAAAAAACTGGCACACCTGCCTAATATCGTGTATGGCCCACGAGCACGCAGTATTGCCGCAAGATGACGTGGAATGGACTCGACTAATGTCTGAAGGTATGCAGAAGGCAATTCACACCATGAATCCTGCATGGCAGTCCACAAATCCAATCTGCGCCAATTTGAGAAAGGGTTCCACGTCTGTCACCTTTAATGATTCTCGTCAGTCGTCGCTTATCCTGTTCTTTCACGATCTTTTTCCGACCACAGCGATGTCGAAGATGTGATGTTTTACCGGATTCCCGATATTCATGGTACACTCGTGAGTTGGTCGTACGCGAACATCTAAATGATATCGCTACCTCGGAGATGCTATGTCCCATCTCTCGTGCGCCGACCATAACACCACGTTCAAACTCATTTAAATCTTTATAACCTGGCATTGTAGCAGCAGTAACCGATCTAGCTGCCGACCACATCGTGTTACTCTGATTGGTTCCATACCTCTGTTATTTGCATACGCACGCCTATACCAGTTTTTTCTCTCTCTCCAGTGTATGTTACCCAGCAATAAACAACAATCTGCCAATATTGGTTAGCAATGATTTAAATAAATGTTTTATATATAAAAAATAATTGAAAGGAAAATAGTGTTAACACTATTACTATTCACAATTGTCCACTTCATTTTATGGCCTAAAAATTTCCCCATGGAAGTTAAATGTAAACTCGCACCCTTTAGACAACCAGAACAAGATTTTATTCGGTAGACTGCTTCGATTTTGACATGGACAACTCCTGCGTGGTCTGGCACGGCCACTGTCATCATGTCATCGGCCCCAGTACGTTCTGCTGAACACGCACGTCGTACGTCCCAATGCGAGTCCGTGTCTTTCACTTGGGAACAGGTCATGACCCGATACCGAGTGATCCAACTGAGTGCCTGTGGTGTCCCTAGAGAGATCTGTGTATTTAATATAGGAATTAAGTGTTAGAAGGTGTATTAAATGGCATTACAATTTATTGCCCACAGGCAAATATTCGTGAAATTCGCCCTTGATGATTGCGAATGAATCGCAGAATAAATGCATGCCACATGCATATTTAATGAGGTGTACAGTAGCAAGACTAGGGTATATGGAGAGTTTCATACAATTTTACGATTGCAATTGTGTGTCTAATCAAGACAATTAGTGATGTGAGAAATATTAATTCTTTCTTTCAACCTGACCTTTCTGGTCATAGAAAGCCCCAAATCTTAACATACTTAAATTTCCCATGTGCTCTGTAAGGCACCACATAATCATGTGTTGCATTTAAATTAGTGCTTAAGAAACAACTTTGAACTCTCCTCAAGCTAAGTGATTTTCATCCCGAACGTTGAAGGGCCATATTGTCTTCATGTTTATGTTTTGAGGTCTGTAAACTAAGATACCTCGCGGGATGGCGCGAGGTCTTGGCGAGAACGCAGTTCGCCCGCGCTACCCCCCACTGTCTGATTCCTCAGGTCTTAGGTGCTGCATGTGCGTCGCATCTTGTGGGAATTTCATACTCTGTTTTGAACACTTAACTGCAATAGGTTAACGTAATAAACTGGAACTTTTATTTAGTTTACCAACAGTCTTCCCAGCATTCGCAGAACCTCTCCATCAGCTCAATTTACAGAGCCCGGATGTTTAACTACTATTGTAAATGTTGGTACCATTCTTGGCCTTTTTGTACAGTAACAGCCGCTGGTAGGCCTTGTGAGTCAGGTCTGCTATAATTCTCATTGTATACATGTTACTGTATAAACTATTCGGCAATACATTTTACTTGAGTTAACTGAAACTTGTGAGTTCTCATTTAGTGTTGTATTCCCTATCCTGGTCTTATCCAGGAAGTCATCGATGCCTCAAGGAGGCATCCTTCGTTTATAAGGTAAAAAAATATTGTTAAGGTGTGCTGGGGAGCCTGAATACCCCAGCTGTATATTACGTTTTCCTGTAAATTTGTACCTTGTGTGTCAGGGGATACAGCCATATGGTCGTTAGGCCCAAGATCCTGAGAACTGCGACTTCGTGCTCACCCAGTGAGCTGGCGCCCATTCTATTCGAAATAGGAATATTGTGTAATATTCTGATGTTTCTTAACATAATTTCCGGACGACATTCACATTGCTATCCCCTACCACTCACTTAGCATTAATTTCTTATGTTATTTAGTACAATAAGCAGGTATCATACAGTCGTAAATCGATATAAAGTGATACATATTTTTATGTATATGATTGTTTTGCTTCGAAATAGAATTTAAAACCTACCAGTAACAATATAACTAATAACCAATACACAACCAACAACAGGGAGTTTGGTATTGAAGAATGTCTATGCTAAATTAATTTAACCATTAAGCAAATAAAATGAATTGTAGTCGGTTCACGACTGGAAGATACTTTCTTGAAGCCCTGCTAAAGATCTACTTTCAAGCCCATTTTGTATCCTACCACCAAAGGTAAACAAACATTGTCATGTGGCTGTCACATGGCAATGTTTACATGCAATGTTTACATTCCACTGTGTGTCTACATGTGTTCGTACATGGATGTACCCATTATAAAAGTCATGTATACATTATTAATGGATATTCCACAAGGGTAAAGTTTTTAATCTTGACAATTTCACACAGAAGAATATGCGATGCAAGCGAAAAGCATTTCATTCTATAAACTCAAAATGTGAGTATTAAAAATTTGATGTTTCGTGTGTGTGTGTGTGCAGGGTTTGATTTTGACTGGGGTGTTAGGTGGGAGAGAGAAACTTTCACTTTGATTACATATTATAGATGTGGCACAATACTTTGCATTGAAATGTGTCAACATTCAAGGAGTCCATCCAACAACATAAACATGGCCCCGCCAATCTTTCATAAGCCCCCGGATGGCCGTGCTGTCACGAGGTCAGAAACCTAAGTTCCCATAACTCTTATAGTGGGTTTGCAACAAAAATGCAACCCGACAGACTTTGTTCAAATAATTGAGCCGGTGGTAGGCCGCTGTGTTTATGTTTTAGTTGGGCTCTGGGCCCGTATTTAATGCTGTTAACCTCTGTTGCTATCTTAAAATATTTTTCCAAACAAAAATCTAACTTAAAACTAATACGAAAAGTCATTGGTTTCACTGATGTCTAATATTCAAACAATTAAATTGAAACATGTTGCTAAGCAAATGCTTAAAGGAGGAACAAAATAAGTGTCCACAGATTTTGTAAAGAAATGACAATAACAAATTAAACATAACTAAAAAATGTGGCTCCAGTAAACAAAATATTAGAGAGAACTGTTATTTCCAATAATTAAAGAAGCTGACAATGGTATATCCTAACATCTCCAGTTTGCATTAAGTTAAAACATCCTGAAGGCATAAGCCACAGTACTTATGAATACTGTTTATTTATTTATTCGTTAGTTAGAAGTACCGGTAATAACTTAAATATTGTAGTGATTCCTTTTGCTACAGAATTACCATACATCAAAACAAGAGAGTACATAAACAACTCAACACAGAAGCAACTATAAAAAAAAGAAGAAATTAATACATCCATCTCCACTCCAAAAATTAGAAACCAATTATTTAAAAAAATTACATGCTTCAAAAGCTGCTCTCTGATGTAGACTGCTACTTTACATATAATGCTATAAAGCAATGCTGAACAACATTACCCTACAATTTAACACTACACAAAAAGATTTTGCAAAAAAAGGATACAGCAAACGGAGTGTTGTGCTCCTGCAGCCAATTGATGATGGCATCCTTCCTCCAGCTACTGTTGGGGAACTTCTCCAGCTGAAATCACCACACGATACAACAAATTAAAATGTATTACCCTTGAATGTTGCCAACAGTATGTCTGTTGTATAGAATGTTTGAATTAAGCACAATTCTTTCCAAAATATAAACTTTTAAATAGTTGGTTGGTTGCTTGCAGAGTATTTATTGGATACCAAATGTATGATTGGATACTTCTATAATGTGAACGTGATAAGAATGTCTACAACTACTGTGCTAGACATTCTTCAACTTTTTATCATATTACATGTAACAGTTTTCCTGATACCTGTGTTGACTAGCACAGAATCTAACATGTCACAAACAATATAAACATTTTATTTATTCAAAAACAAAAGGTTGGAGCTCACACCTGTGTGCTGTGATATGGTGCATTGTCCATGACCCTTCTATATTTTTGGTATCAGTAACTGTAGTTGACCCAGAAACTGAATTATGGTCCTTTTTAAATTAAGCAAATTAGGTTGGCTATGTATCACTGAAGTGAAACATATGACACTGATAATTTACAATAACTAAAAGACAATGGCTGTAGAACAGCGGTGTTGGGGAAATGCATTAATACACAATTGTTTACTTAAAAGATTATGACTGATTTCATCGATTACGATGTCCTCTCGTGTTTAGTGAAGTGATACAGATATGTTTAATAGTAGGGGAAGTTCCAGTTATATCGACTGTAATCTTTTTAGTGATGTATAACAATTCAATAGCAATTAACGCCGCAATGTAACTTATAAATACAAAACAAGCAGTTGCCTCAATCTTAAAATGCACCATCTCTCCATAACCTATATAAAATTAATTGGCTATAACAAACTCACTACAGAGGCAATTTTCCTTACCATTGTCAGTTGTCTTTATAATAAATTTCCACTGTATATATTGTGTTGTTTATGAAAAATCCCTTACAGGGGTACACAAATTCCAACACAAAGTAATTTTTATTTTTAATTACATATTGTAATACCATGTTTTGGTTAGGTGATTCATACACTCACATTTGAGTCTATATAACCCTTCATTCCTAGGTTAGTGTAAAATCCAAAATACCTAGGTTAGTGTAAAACCCAACAATCCTAGGTTAGTTTACAAATGTAAAATAGTGATTCACCCCTCGTGGGGTTAGGTTCTGTTAGGTTAGGTGAGCACTTGTTACGAAATTATTCGGACGTTTATGCCCCTCGTATATTCGTGTTCTGCATCATTAGTATAGTGGAAATATACCATTTTCCGTGAATTAGTCTTATTTTTACAGAAAAGCCTCTAAACTTAATAATTACCCAAAAAAACTTTAAAAAGACACATAGACAACGTTTGAAGATGTTATCAAGTTATTAACAAATTTTCTTGATATTCTTGTAAACACATTTTGTAGGCCAACATAATTGACTTTAACACACACAACTTTCAAAGGCAATTGTTAATACTACATATATTTTAACATACCTTAGCACGGTGGATCTGGAGAGTTTCAACATTTCTGCCGCTCTGTCCGCGACGTTGCAGGGTTTCATTTCCCCTCACCTAATTAGGAAATACAACGATTCGTTGAGGTTAATGATATCCTGTTGACATTGACGAGTGGTGACTTCTCTTTTCTTCACCTTGGTAGAACTCATTACTGCACACAAAAACTACCCCAACATACAACGTAAAATACAGTAAATAAAATTTTAAGTAAACCTGAAATAAATTTTAAAAATATTAAACACGTGAGAATGCACTACGGGTAATCTCTTATACAGGTTTTAAAAACAAAAGGAAACTGTACGAGAAAGTTACCACAAATTAAAATCATACATTATTAAAAACCAAATAATAAAGAGCAGATATTAGTAAAAAATAACCTATAAATGAATTATTATAGGTTAAACAAGATAATCGCACAAATTATCTGGCATGTGTGTCAACCACATCCAGTCAACAACACAAGGAACGATGGTTAGTAAACAAATGGACCCGCTACTTTCACCTTGACCGCGATCATGTGACTATGCAAAAGATGTTGAAATCTAAATAAGTTAGCATCACGTCATTAATAATTGGCATAATACGATAAAAGTCTTTTCGACAACCATTTGTAAGCGATAGATTAACAATTACATTAAAACTTTGGAACTATTTCCTCTCTTGGTGCTGGCAACCTGATGGCATAACTGTATCCGTGATCGCCGCTATTTGTAATGTTATATGCATGTAGCTAACGGCTAGGGTGTTTTTTTCAAATGTTGATTTTCAAAAGTTTCTTCCAGTCGTGAACCGACTGTACATATGCTTGTGTTTAAGAAATAATAACAATATTCTATAGTTGCATAATGTTTGCAATACAATGTTTTCCTAATACAACCAAAATAACCAATCACACAATGTTATGTCCAAAACTTTGTCTCTACACATGAGAAAAAGAACACAGATTAAAGAAAAATTCCATTTGGCAAGTTTTTATATTTTGTGTAAATTATTAAGTTTTCCAATTCAAAATATTATTTTCTATTAGTGAATTTATGTTGGTTCTACTATGATGACCCAAAAAATGTTTACAGTATATAACTAATGTCGACATAGTATGTTTTCCAACAAGTAACCAAAATATGTCGAACAAAGTCAATTCTAAGTAAGACATTGTTTGTGTGCTGAAGACATTGCTTTTAAACAATCGTACTGAATTATTTTTATTTTAATAGAAATATGGCATTTACCTTTCTTGACATAATGTTGGTTACACAATATTGGCCCAACAAACGTTTACATATCAAATGCCAACAGTATGAATTCCATCAAGTAACCAGCACACCACCAACAAAGTCAGTTTTTATCCGACTTGGTTTGTGTGTTGAAAGCATGACGTGGTCGCAAGGTTACCCATGGCTGGTTTGATGTAATATTGCCCAGCACCATAACTCAGTGGTGAGCTAATGATGAGGGTCGTCCTGTCGACGGCCCATGGGGACCCTGGTAATCCTCTGTCAGTTCGTTGAAGAGTTGTCACTTACTTACTGTTGCAATTTTATAACTGATGACGAGACTGTAGGCCATCTCGTACGCCTGAACTATGCTAAATAAATGTGGGTGATGCTACAAGGATGCCAAACAATGGCACCGATTTCACTTAGTTGAGCGGTTTATTATATGTCCTTGTTACAGTTCAATAAGGCCAGAATGATGCGTGGTAATGAGCTCAGCACTTAAACGGTGAAAAACATGTGGTCTTAGACCCGGTGAGAGGGCGATTGGCTCTCCCCTCTGTACATTTAAATAACACAAATATTCCGGTTGACTAATATTTACTATTGTAGTAAAAATGACTGCAGCCTACATGCTGGTACTGAGGGGGCTCGCGGAGCAGGCGACCACACCGCTGGTCTTGTTCGGGTGCTGAGACGAACTGGGCCGAATGGCGGCAGCTTTCGTCATGAGTGGCGAGAGCCGAAGTCAAATGGCGAATGAATGAAACATAACATGTACACTTTGTGATGTGACTATGATGATGAAAAATTGTACGAATTTAATTAAACACATTGGTGATAGCCCTGTTTATTAACAAATGTCAGTTCATGTTAAAGTTGTGTAATGGACGAGGAATGTCACCTCACTAAATTATTTCTTACAATGAGAGCCCTTTACAGGCAATCTCTGTTTAAGGAAAACATAATAACTATTATACAAATACACATTAAATAAGTTATTACATTTATCCTAAAAGAGTTCGAATTTCACTTCCGATTAGGCGTTGAATTTCACTGGCTACAGCGTTGCCAAGTGGCTGTCACCTGAAGGGATGGATGAGTCCATCTGGGCAAAGGGGTGTGGAATGCCATGCTTGATTGCCATTTATACAATGAAAAACACCCCCGCGCTAGCCGTGAATGTGGTGACTGTGTTAAATATATTTATAAAAATTCTGTACATTGCTGGACGACATTTTGGGGCACTTAACACTTCAGCTCTGGCCTACCAGCCAGTTAGCGTCACTCGGTGGTGCGTTGCGTCGTATTCAGCCACGCGAGCTGCGAGGATGCAACAACCAATTGCCAGTGCGCCCAACGGCTGTAGCTTTGGGGTAAACACCGTATCGGATCGCCTACTTATATATTAAAAAAGTTACCTCTTTTAATAAATCAGTAGGGCAATCTCTTGAGTTGCGTAATCCTTGTCGGCAAGAAGCTGTAAGTTCTGTTCTTGTCGACCCGCACTATGCACTCTTGGCCTGATGTAGTTGGTGCTGCCCGGTGTAGCTGGTGTAGTTGTGACTGCGGCAGTCAGAGTGGGAACAAAGAACTCGTGGACGTGTGGTTCACGTCAAGTATAACCATATTGTTGCTTTATTTCATAAGTAATATGTCAAAATGTTTGTTATAACTTGTTGGCCCAACTTAACAATTAGTACAAATTACCAACAGTTGTATTCCTTACATTTAGACAACATATAACCAACTGATTATTTTTAAAGAGGTAAATATTTCAAGTTATTAAAATACTTCATATTATATAAAATAATAGAAAGTGGCATAGACTTCATTTAAAAAGATTGTTCAATACTTTAACTTAAAATGTTGGTTGCCCAACATTAGTGCAAAAGTAAATTACATTCCTATTTCCAACAGTATGTTTACCAAGTTGTTAGCAACCAATAACCAACAATTTAAAATTACACTTTCGATAGGTTAGGGAATTATTATATTTAGTGACATCATTGTCTGGAGGGTGCTGAGTAATGTCTTAACATTTTTGTGGTAGTAAATTTTATTGGCATTTTCCGCTGGGGCAACATTGAATTAGTGTGCGTGTTCCAACCAAATTTTACCCAACCGTTCAAACTAAGTGCCAATGTAGGGCCAACAAAGATTACTACTGGGGTTGTTTACCATGTGGTACAGTGTTAAAAAAAACATACCATTTAACAAATAAGAGACTGTCTCATCTGATTTGAGTGTTTTTGAATATTGTATGAAACAAAAGCATTATTTATGTAAAAAATGTATTTTAAACAAGTGGTTATAAGTGGTTGTATTCGCTAAGGAATTAATTACACTCATGTGGTGAGTTTGAAATGATGAGAGTTCACAAATAAAAGTTCCAGTCATGACTATAATGAAGTAGTATAGATTTTCTGATGTACACACGATTTCGTTACAAAACACATCATATATGCTAGTTTTATAACTTTACAGTAAATTTAATTTTACACTATATTATTAAATTGTTCACAGAGTAGAGTCTGTTTAAATTGTTTTCATGTTTCATA
Source organism: Clitarchus hookeri (assembly GCA_002778355.1). Lineage (NCBI taxonomy): Eukaryota > Metazoa > Arthropoda > Insecta > Phasmatodea > Phasmatidae > Clitarchus > Clitarchus hookeri. Next base: position 371,049 of record NQII01000549.1, on the reverse strand, counting down.
AACAAATGAACTAAAGATGGAATGCCATCCAGAGAATTCAAGACAAACACCAAGAGTTGGATATTTTATTAACACACGAAAAATCGCAAAAGTAAATGCTAACCAAGTAAAATAAAGAAAAATGCTGACCAAATTGTAAGATACAGAATTACTTAATTACAAAATATTTCCCATTATTTGCTGGAACACAGAAGACTGGAGAACTTATTTTTTGCGATGATACCACAGGAAATAATCCATTCCACTTTTTGTCATTAGTGCATCTTGTTATATTATTACACAAACTGTAACCTTTTACATTCATATCCCACCTACATTTTAAAAATACCAAAGATGCATCTTGTGTTAAACTTTCATGTGTTTGTATATTTATACTATATTGTGTATGTAAGTAAGTATGTTTGTGTACCATATATATTTACATACATACGTTTTGTGTGTTTGTTTATATATAGTAATGATTTGACAAGTTCAGCAGCATATAAATGCTGTACGGAACAGTAAATCAGTTTCTGCAGGTATCTGTTTTTGTTAAAACATGAACTTACAATGCCGTGGTATTCAAGTATCGTTGTATTGTTCATGTTGTGCCCCACAGTACCACAAGCCTGCTCTATTGACAGCATTTTTAATTTCAAATCGTCCATTGGTTGGCCATAGCTAATTTTTAACTGTCTGATACTACCCGCGTCTTCCCCAAATCCCTTGTCGACCCTCACTCACCATCTGCTAGGCCAGGTAGGGACCATCCTCGCCGCACACTGGCTGTGTGCAGCATGATCGAAGGACGCACAACCAAGATGTACTCCTCAAAAAAGTGTAAAGACTAACAATGCCAAAGGGCGTAACTCAGACAGATATAATCATGTAGCCTAACCACTATGCTACAAATAGCTACTATAATTTAAACACATCTACTACAGAATGTAACTATTTTCCTTAATGTCCACTACTGCAGTGCGCATGTGAAGTACCAACCACTTGGTTGTGAGTTCTCAGAAACTACGTAATATTTCACAAAATAAACTAGAGGATTGATTACCTATTAATAAACACACACTCCAGTTATGAGTGATGTCGTTATCAGGTGCCATAAATAAATGATTAAAATTATGTGTTTTGACCCCAGCAGTAGGAATCCAAATCCAAGCTGAGGTACAATAAAATTATTTGTAAAATTTTACTAAAATAAAATATTAATAAAATGACATTTTAATTAATACACAGGTATTTATTCTTAATGTAAAAGAGTTTTCTGCATGTGCTATCTTTTCAGGCGATGAAAAGAATTTATTAGAAACAAATTGTATTTCCCATAAAAATTATTGTTATATAATTTTTATTAACTTTAAAACATAAATGTCAATGGTGTCAGACGTAACACATGTGTAATGTTTCACAAAGTGTTATGTATTATACTCATGCATTTTTAATTTACTCATGGAAATTATGTTTTGGCAGGTGGTGGCAGCTACGTTACCACCGCCTCGTCAACCTCTCTTGAGTCTAGCGAGAGCAGGCTTTACAGCAGGTACACATCACACGACTCGGGTGTGAAGAAAATTTTGTGAACCTGTCATGTAATACTCATAGACTCAATTTCGTACTGGCACATTTTCTTTTAATTCGTGCAACCTTTGACTTCACCTCCCTTCTGGAGTAGACTCAAGCCCCACCGGTATTACATAATTTTAAACATTTTGTTAAGCTTCCACGAAACGCCTTTGTCTACCACAGCATAGGCCAGTCTGGAGGCTCTTCCGTACATCCACTATAGTGATTGTACCACACCTAATTTTGTTTTCTACAATACAACTTGTGTTATGAATAAAAGTATGTGTGTACTTCATCCCCGCTACATGGGGAACATAAGGGCAATGAACCCTCTTAACCACCCATCACCTGCCTCTTATTTACACTACGTATGTCACTATGTATTGTTTTGAAGTGTTATATTTTTGTGCATTGGAATGGCATTCTTGGGAGACACAATACCCCAGTCCGTTCAGAGTGTGTATGCCCAGGCGTCTGACTAGGCTCGACTAGGTCAGTCACCACACATGACATTATAAGGCAGAGGGCACAGTGTTCTTTAGACCTGGATTTTCGACCACAGACCACCTAAATAGTTTCGTGCTAACCCGAGCGGATTCCTTTACTGATTAGCTGGCATCCTCTGGGCATTTAAATTTCACCTGCCAGACCCTGTGACCTGCCTGAACCATGTCAAGACAAATACTTTAACTGATATTTATTACTGTGTAGTCTTGTTAAGCAAATTCCAGTAAATTTCCCTGCATAAAAAGGTGTGACAATTGTTCATTAATCTATAAACATATGAGCTATTTCAGGTTTTTTTTTAAGATCTCCTTGTAGGTAAATATGATATCTTCAGTGCACACAAGTATATTTTAAGAGGGTTCTACTGGGTATACTTTAAACTTAACAAGTTAAGTCTATTAAAAAATAATATTTATATTTAACAAGTTTTAGTTATAAATGATTGTTTACATAATGTAAAAAACAGAGAATGTTTAAATCATTTAATTGATATTTTAAACTGTCTCCTGAACACGATGTTAGAACTACCCACAAATACTCAGTCTCTAGAAGAATGGTTGCACCCAAAATGATTTTCAAACCCTTCAGTATAACATAATCCCCCACTTACAAAATGCTTTTTTGAAAGGTGCGGTACAATAAAAAAAGGTACACTCTTAATTGTATATGGTACAGCTGAGAGAAAACCTTCAAGTTTATAAAACTTGCCAGTGTGCCCTTTTTTAGTTTGACGAAAGACCAACTCAGTAACGTTACACTTGATGCACTCACATTTTCGGAACATAAATTCGGTTTGTGATATGAACAAGACCTACAATTAGGTACACCTGACTATCATTTTTCATGTTATAAGTTCAAAACTACCTTCATGAAAAAAATCAACTGAGTCATTCTGAAAAAAAAAAAAAACATTTCCATTCAAAACCTTTATGGAAAAATGATGTAAGGGTAGATAGGTAATTCTTAAAGAAAATTAATCACCTTATCTGAAATGGTTTATAAATCCCCCTCCACAAAAACTGAACTTACTGAACTCTGCAACCATTTATTTTGTAGCTGTCAACTTGATCATTTCATGTAGTATGAGATCTGCAAGACAAATGAAAACTTAAGTCACGCCTGGAAAATTCTGGCACTTATTTACACAATATTATTTTGACAATGTGACAGGATGTCGTAGTTTCAGGAGCAGGGAGAAGGAATATTAGACTTGCTGTACCAGGTTTTCAGAAGTGGTTGGAGAATTATATAGAGTGCCAGACCAAGATACTCATTTAGGTGTGGGTCATTCGCCAATGTGGCTGATCCTGATATCACCCTGTGACGAGGTGACATGATGAAATATTTCCATTAAGCCTACCTGAATGAGAGTGCTGGACCCCTCATATGCCACTAAACTTTGAGTTAGATTGTTGAATGGCCATATCAAATGCCAGAAACACTGTAGATTGATATACTATTTTTGGATTGTGGTAACACAGTGGGTAGAGTACCCATAATTTGTACGGTCGTGAAGTGGCCGACGGTGAAATAAAAACACTCACAGTGTTGAATGCACTGAATTTACTAACCGTTATATCCTCTTAAGAACCACTGGCATAAGTGTAGCGGCTATCACGCACTACCCGCCTACACTGTAAAGAGGCACATGGATGTATGAATTATGGTAAAGTTTCATCCCAAGTTCGATTTGAGCTGGCGGTGTGGGAGAGGCACGGTTTCCGGGTTAGCGAAAAAAAAAATTAAAGTAAGTTCTATAAAATTTTATAACCTTTAGAAAGTTAAGAGACTAGTGCAAAAATTTGAAGTCCCTGAAACATATGGCACGTGGTCGCTCCCGACGAGCACGTGAAGCCAACTACTGAAAAAACATGGCATAGTCCACCAAGATCACCCCTCAAATGCACGTAAGGAATTCAGCAAACACATGAACACTTTAATTGCAAAAACAAATAGGCCAAAATATATTTACCCAAGTTAAAACACATAATAAACATTTTTTGCATTAATTTGTGTAAGCAAATTACAGGCACAATTAAATGTGTTGGTATTAGATTTATTTAGCAGCATAATTATGATTGTGGCTGGGGTTGTCTTACCCAGTCTACTGCTTATCTGAATTGTTACTGGAACACTTGACACTATTTTAGAGCAAATATAAAAAATTGTTGCACCCTCGTTTCACTGAATTATAGGGTGACAGTGGATGGCTCGTGGTGGACAAGTCAATTCTCACCCCAGGAGGGATGAGGGTAGCCATGCTCAATTAGGCTAAAAGAAATATAGTTTTACAGGTGCTGTAAATTAACATGTTTAGACACTGGTTTAAACACCATACATTTTGATGTGGCGATAACACACTCACACTGAGCGCACAAAATCACGCATGCAGACATAAACATGGAATGTTGGAGGCACACTAGGAGTTGCTGGAGCACTTTAACTGTTGTGACACCTTGCTACATTAATTTCCCTGGGGATATATTTACTGGCTTCTTCTCTTGGTGGTGTTGGTCAACCCGAATTTTCCCAACCTTGAAAGATGTCTCTTGATGGCATGGAAGTGGGATGGTCACCTGACTGGTGGTGTTTGACGAGTGTCAAAGATGGGGTGCACTCTAGCACACGTCGCCAGCACTGAATTTAGGTATGGGTAGCCATTGTATTCGGGTCAACCTGTCCCCAGCAGAGGGCACATCGTAGTTGCGCTAGTGTAGCAGATCGAATCAGCTAAGGGAGGAGGGACGCATCATGTGTCAAATGCATTATTTTGTTGCACAGTATATATAATGAAATCTAAACCAATTTTGCCAACTGGACCCTACAGTAAATTATAGATTCCTGTACTACTGAAAACTGTGATACTGGATATTCTGCTAATTTATGTTAACAGCAATAATGTGCTCATATTACAGCATTTAATGTAAAAATCATAGGGGATATGTAGTTCCAATCGTTTTTGGTTAATAGTTTCCAGTACTAATGTGGTTTAAGATTTGGATCAAGGACAAATCAGTTACCATAAGCAAAAACAATATTATTTTGGTTATGTGTATGAACCTAACCAAATGTCTTTATGCACACTTATTACAATACGATATGTCTTTAATCTGTATACAAATATATGCTATGCTGTGCATGTCTGCCTATTTTTTTTCTTCAAAATAATGTACTTCAAGTAATATTTTATAATATGAGAGTGCATTATAATTATATAGATCAAAGTTTTATAAGTAATTATGTACGATATAAGTAGAAAAACCACTTGGCGCGATGTCGTGGTCTCAGTAGCAGGGAGAAGGAAGTTTAGACTTATGGTTCCAGGTTTTCAGAAGTGGTCGGAAAATTGTAAACGGCGCCAGAGAAAGATACTCATCTAGGGTATGGGCCGTTCGGCCACATGGCTGCTTCTGAGATCACCCAGCGATGAAGTGATATCGTCCTAATGATGAAATATTTATGTTGTGAATGAATGAGAATGAGAATGTTGGCCCTCCCATATGCCATTAACTTGTTGAGTAAGAATGATGGATGACCATCTCACATTCCAGAAACATAATATGTTAATATGCAGTTTTAGGATTATGGCAATGCAGTTGATAGATTACCAATAATTTGCACACTATTGAAGTGGATGACCGTGAAATAAATTCACATACAGTTTATAAAGCAGTGAATTTACTCACCGTTATACCCTCCTTGGAGGCACTTACACAGGTGTAACAGTAGAGGAATGTTACCAACCTAAACTAACGTAATGGTATAAGCCCGATGAAAAATTAAAGTGGTTAAATCCCCGGTGCGATTTGAGCTGGGGGTGTTAGGAGTGGTTTGGCCTCCGGGCTGAACGAAAGATAATTAAGTTCTGGACACAACAATTACTATTAAAACACTAAATGGTCGGCACAAGAATGTTGAAGTCCGGAATGCATTTGACATGTGGCCAAACACATTACTTGCACGGAACTAACAACACGTTCGGGTCAATTCGTCCCTAGTAGAGGGCATGTCATAGCTGTGCTGGTAAAGCAGAATGAATGGGCTAAGGAAGGAGATATGCAGCATGAATCATATGTCCCACCCCCTTTCTGGAGGCCATTCGTCTGCTGCAGCCCATATATCACTGAAACCCCTGGTGAGAGCAGGACAGAGGCTAACATGTTCCCTGCTTAGCTGACAGGTTATACAGGCCTCGGATCAAGGGTGGAGGTGGTGATGCAGGTCGGGATCCTTACTGATGTGGTGCTGTTGTGACTGCTGAGGGTGGTGGGTGACCTCTTCATGCCATGCAGGATGCACATGGTGGGCGACAGAGATGCTTGGAGTGATGGTAGGTGGTGGAGCCTTCCTCCAATTCGGTCTCGTTGCTGCTGCTGTTGAATGTTGAGTAAGAAGTTGCGGCATGTCCGTAAGAGGCACTGGGTTGTTGGGCATCCCAAACATGCCGTAGAGGCAGGTCCGTGGCTTGCTGGAGGCCTTACTGCTTGTTGTTACGATTGGCCTCGTTGTGCAACAGCTGTCTAAGCGAAAGCCGACAAAGAGGCCACAGCCGCGCTGAAANCACAAACGAGTAGCCAGCAGTTTCAAAGTACTACAGATCCTGCAGAATACGAAATACCAGTTCATAATATAGGTCAAAATATTTATCAAAATATAAATAATCAGTTTAATGTCCTTGTTAGGTCAAGTCGTCTTGGTCATTAGTCATAAAAGTCAGATAGTCAAATAAAAACAGAAATGGAACAAATGCCAAAATTCAATTTAATAATTCATGTTGGTCACGGTCATCTATTTAAAGTGCCATGTCAGGAGGAAGAAATCTCGGAATTCCTAAAACAATTTGAGACAGGAGCAGAACTTAACCAGTGGGACGACGAAACAAAAATTAAACGGTTACAAATTTATTTAGTAGGCCCAGCTAAGNACCAGTAATCAGTATAAAGTCAGATAGTCAAATACAAACAGAAATGGAACAAATGCCAAAATTCAATTTAATAATTGAACAACCAGTGCCAGTAGATAAATTTCATGGTAGTCAGGAGGAAGAAATCTCGGAATTCCTAAAACAATTTGAGACGGGAGCAGAACTTAACCAGTGGGACGACGAGACAAAAATTAAACGGTTACAAATTTATTTAGTAGGCCCAGCTAAGAGAGTGTACGAAAACATTGTAAATAAGTCGGAACCTCAGTTACTAACATGGGAAGGAATTACCCAGGAATTAATAAGCATTTTTGCAACGGAAGAGAACATTGCAAAACACAAAAGACAATTATATAGTAAGAGACAGGAACCTACAGAGTCAGCTACAGTACATGTGCAGGAGATAATTTTTTTAGCTAACAGAGTCAAACAGAACATGCCGGAGGAAGAAATAAAAGAAATTCTATGGAACTCATTAGCGCCAACAGTAGTAGACAAACTTATAGTTATGGAAAATAACACGCTAGCAGAAATGAAAAATAACATCAGACACATAGAGACAGGCATCCACAAATACAAGCAAAACATACAAAAACAGACACAAAACTCAACCACATTCATGGAAAATCAGATTAAAGAATTAAAAGAAGAAATTACTAAACTTTCAGTGTCTAAAGATAACACAAGGGCAGAAACAGAACAAAAATTTAAACAACAGACAGGCAACATAGGAAGGCCTGAAAGAGAAAGGTATTTTAGGCCAAACAGAAGTTTCAATACGTACAGGACACCCATAATGAACGCACCGCCGTTATTTCACATTCCACCATATCCTTTCCACCAGCTAGCAACGCCCTATCAACAAGTTTTCCCAACACAACAAAAGAATAGACAGTATCAACCGTCTAAAACACAAACATTTAGGGAATCAAAAAACGGGCAGTACAGGATGTAGTTATCTCCCATACACCCTGCAGACATGAACCGAACCAGGGGGAAAAGAGTAGAAAAACATATGCACACATGGCCAGCAAATATTGTACACCTAGTACAAAGTGTTTCTCAGTCACACCACAACACTGGCATAGCATACAAGGAACAGTAGAAAACAGAGAAACAAGGCAGGCATATAGCTCGAGAAAACCGTGTACGATTCAATTTGGAAAAAGGGAATATTTCAACCGATATAACAAAAACAGCGAAGAGAAGAAACTTTTCACAGACAGAAAAAGAAGTAAACCGCAGGAAACATATAATAAGCAGAATCAGTATTCACCCCATATTATTCAAAATAATAGGAAACATTATTATCAACAACAATCAAGGGAGAAAGAGCAAAAGAGAAAAGTACAAAAACAAATTGANACAGGATGTAGTTATCTCCCATACACCCTGCAGACATGAACCGAACCAGGGGGAAAAGAGTAGAAAAACATATGCAGACATGGCCAGAAAATATTGTACACCTAGTACAAAGTGTTTCTCAGTCACACCACAACACTGGCATAGCATACAAGGAACAGTAGAANGCAACGCCCTATCAACAAGTTTTCCCACAACAACAAAAGAATAGACAGTATCAGCCGTCTAAAACACAAACATTTAAGGAATAAAAAAAACGGGCAGTACAGGATGTAGTTATCTCCCATACACCCTGCAGACATGAACTGAACCAGGGGGAAAAGAGTAGAAAAACATATGCACACATGGCCAGCAAATATTGTACACCTAGTACAAAGTGTTTCTCAGTCACACCACAACACTGGCATAGCATACAAGGAACAGTAGAAAACAGAGAAACAAGGCAGGCATATAGCTCGAGAAAACCGTGTACGATTCAATTTGGAAAAAGGGAATATTTCAACCGATATAACAAAAACAGCGAAGAGAAGAAACTTTTCACAGACAGAAAAAGAAGTAACCCGCAGGAAACATATAATAAGCAGAATCAGTATTCACCCCATATTATTCAAAATAAGGTACTAAATAATAGGAAACATTATTATCAACAACAATCAAGGGAGAAAGAGCAAAAGAGAAAAGTACAAAAACAAATTGAAAGAAAATGCGGGCCACAGAGAGAATTTGCAAACACCTGCGCATTATGTTTCTATGAGGGACATCACTTTGAAACATGCTCACTGTTTCCCAATACAAATATAAATTGGCAAACAGACATATACCAAAGATTTAAAAGATTTCAAAGAAAACTCACGGTAAATAAACCAGACAGATTACGCAAGGAAGGTGAAAAAGTACCTAACAAAACATGCAAAATATCTAAAGAACAAAACGTACAAAAACTAGGTGTGATAGGATTCAGCGAAAGAATACAAAGGGAAAAACTCAAAGAAAAAAAGAAAATACCTATAGGGATAATGAAAATTACAGAAAACATAACTACCACTCCGAAAATCATTATACACACTAAAGANTCACTTTGAAACATGCTCACTGTTTCCCAATACAGATATAAATTGGCAAACAGACATATACCAAAGATTTAAAAGATTTCAAAGAAAACTCACGGTAAATAAACCAGANAAATTGGCAAACAGACATATACCAAAGATTTAAAAGATTTCAAAGAAAACTCACGGTAAATAAACCAGACAGATTATGCAAGGAAGGTGAAAAAGTACCTAACAAAACATGCAAAATATCTAAAGAACAAAACGTACAAAAACTAGGTGTGANAGGAAGGTGAAAAAGTACCTAACAAAACATGCAAAATATCTAAAGAACAAAACGTACAAAAACTAGGTGTGATAGGTTTCAGCGAAAGAAATCAAAGGGAAAAACTCAAAGAAAAAGAGAAAATACCTATAGGGATAATGAAAATTACAGAAAACATAACTACCACTCCGAAAATCATTATACACACTAAAGAAAACACATTTTTAACTTTAGTTGACACAGGATGTTCAAAATCATGCATAGCCGCAACTATGGTAGGAAACAACAAATTAAAAACAATTACACAATCACTTAAAATAGTAGCAGCAACAGAAGAACTACCGCCCCCTCAACACTACATAAATATGAAATTCAACATTGAAGGACACACATACACTCACGAGTTTCTGGTTATTGAAAACCTACAAGCTGACGTAATAATTGGCTGTGATTTCATTAGGAGGCACCGTTTAATACCAGATTTGTACGCAAAAGTGGCCACTATAAGACATACACATGATAAAATCATTACAGTTCCACTCATTGAACTAGACGAACGAAATAGTATTTTCCTTGTCAACACTATACAGCAAATGCAGAATTTAGAACCTGAGGAACACCAAATTCCATTTCACAGTATAAACCCAGCGTTGCACCCAGAAAAAAAGGAAAAAAATTAAAATCTATTAGAGAAATACAAAGACAGATTTGCATTCAAAATTACGGATTTAACAGAAACTAAACAATATAAAATTAAAATTGATTTAACAACAGAAAAACCTATCCATTGCAAACCATACAGAATAGCTCCTATAAGGCGAGAAGCAATAGCACAACAAATCCAGGACATGCTAGACGCAAAAATAGTAGAAAAATCAACAAGCCCTTATGCAGCTCCGTGTTTAGTGGTACCGAAAAAGGATGGAACCATAAGAATGGTTACAGATTTCAGACGCCTCAATAATTTCATACCAGATCAAAATTACCCATTGCCAAGGACGGAAGATATTTTACAAGTTTTACAAAACACTAAGTACATTACCAGTTTAGATATGTTTTCAGGATTTTATGCAATCCCCATTAAGCCAGAAGACAGATATAAGTTGGCATTCGCTATAGATCAAATAGGAGTATTTCAATATCGTAGGCTGCCAATGGGATTAAAAAGTAGCCCGAAATTTTTTCAGGAATTCGTAGATACGCTATTAGGTGACCTCAGGTGGCAATCAGTAGTATGTTATGCGGATGACATTTTTGTAATAGGTAATGATTTTGAGGAACATGTAAGTAATTTAGAGAAGTTACTCAAACGTATGAGAGAATTTGGAGTAAAACTGAACCCGAACAAATGTAAATTTGCACAACAGGAGATAAAGATATTAGGCCATAAACTAACACCAAAAGGACTCATACCAGATCCAGAAAAAATTAAGGTAATAATTGATACACCCCCACCCATAAATATAAAACAGTTACGATCCTTTTTGGGCCTCACCTCATATTTAAGAAAATTTATTAGTGATTATTCTCAAATTGCACAACCCCTGACAGAGCTAACGAAAAAGGAAACAAAATTTTTTTGGAACATACAGCAACAATCAGCATTTTTACAATTAAAGGAAGCTATCACCTCAGCTCCGATATTAGCACCTTTTAAAGATGACAGGAAAACAATTTTAGTTTGCGACGCGTCAAAAACAGCTGTTGGCGGAGCATTATTACAAGAAGACTCACAAGGCCGGAGATTTGTTATCGCGTACGCATCCAAGTCACTAGCACAGAATGAAAGAAATTGGTCAACTACAGAAAGGGAACTCGGAGCTGTTAAATATTTTTGTACTTATTTTCGACAGTATTTATACGGACGAAAATTTATAGTTGAAACAGATCACGCGTCACTCAAATATTTGACATCAATGGCAGAACATAACAGTCGTATCCAAAAATTTTCAACAGCACTCAGTGATTTTTCATTTGAAACCAAAATTGTTAAAGGTAAAAATAATATTATAGCAGATTACTTATCGAGAGTACCGAACACGGAAATACAAAATACGTACCAGAAAGAAATAAATAATAAGTTATACACATTATTTCATATCCCACCTCACGTGGATAACTTATTTCAAGCACTCTCAATAGTAATATTTTATAACTTAGAAAAAACGGAAGAGGTTAAGAGGACAATAACTAAATACATCTCCCAAAACTGGGAAGAATATAAAAATACGTTCAAGGTCAAGGGAAACAAAGCCGAAAACAAAGTTAAAATTAACTTCCAAACCGAGCCACACACCCTACCTCTTAGAATCATACTACGAGCCGCGTCAACATATTATCAAATTACGATAAAAATTCTATCAGATGAAAATCTACAAAGTACAGTTGTCCAGTGTGATAGGCCTATTGCAAATATTTCGTTGTATGTAAACACAATAAATAATCAATTAAATTTTGCTCCAATCATAAAGGAAGTAACGGAGACCATTGAACAGGAGAAAGAACTCTTTTTATTACCACTTCAGCACATTCCCTCTAATACATCGCCCTTTCAAGGAGATTATGACAAGGACCCGTTCATTTCTAAGATAAAACAGGCCCTTATACAACCAGACAGTGTACCACCATCTATTCGACGTCTATCTCGTAGATATGGAATAACTGCAAACGGTGAAATTTATTATAAAATACATTCACCAACAGGGGAAAGACACCTAACCGTGGTACCAAAACATTATGTCCCAGAAATTATTATGGCCCATCATGACGAACTATTAGGGGGCAGACATTTTGGCGTACGTAAAACTGTTGATAAGATAAAACAAGCATACACGTGGGAGACGATACAGACAGATGTAAAAGAATACATAAAAACATGTGAAACGTGTCAGCGAGCAAAACGAGCGCATAACAAACCAGAAGGCGAATTACAATCAATTTCCCCCCCTCCTATATTTACCATGTGGGCAATCGGCGCAAAAGGTCCTCTCCCAACAACAAAGTCAGGCAATAGGTACGTATTGGTAATGACGGAGTATGCCACACGGTATGTAATGGCCATCCCGGTACAAACCATAGATGCACAAACTTGCGCACAGTTTATTAAAACAGTTATACTTAGATTTGGTTGTCCTAAATACTTATTATCAGACCGAGGCACGTCATTCCAGAATGAAGTAATTTCGCAGTTACTCGCAGAGTTAAAAGTAAAAAAATTGTCCACTACGGCATACAATCCCCAAACTAACGGCCTAACAGAGGCCATGAATAAAGTTATAGGACAGCAGTTAACCATGTATGCTGAGGCGGATCAGCAAAACTGGGATAAATATTTAGAGTTTATAATATTTAATTATAATACAACTACCAATACAACAACGGGATTCTCTCCATTCTTTCTTATACACGGTGTTAATGCAAGCCAGCCATCACATGTAGTGCTCAACAAGCCAGATACACGGTCAACCGATTGGCTACAGTCTATACAAAAAGTGAGAGACAAAGCGGCGGAAAATATAAATAAAGGGCAACGCATACAAGCTAAATATTTTAACAAACATTTTAGACCCTGTAGCTATCAATACAATCAATGGGTGTGGCTAAAGAATCACTCACGAAGGAAATGACTATCATTCAAATTTACAGGACCCTATAAAATATTAAAAGTACTCTCCAAAAACACGGTACAGATAGAAATGAGGAGANTGTAGTGCTCAACAAGCCAGATACACGGTCAACCGATTGGCTACAGTCTATACAAAAAGTGAGAGACAAAGCGGCGAAAAATATAAATAAAGGGCAACGCATACAAGCTAAATATTTTAACAAACATTTTAGACCCTGTAGCTATCAAGACAATCAATGGGTGTGGCTAAAGAATCGCTCACGAAGGAAAGGACTTTCATTCAAATTTACAGGACCCTATAAAATATTAAAAGTACTCTCCAAAAACACGGTACAGATAGAAATGAGGAGACGGGGAAAGAAGTGTAAGGACACTGTCAACACCCGCAATATAAAACCGGCTTATTTAAGAAGAATAAATCATACGGAAATAAATACACATAACATCCAACCACAAGTAACAACACAAGCAAACGACTCACGTCCTTCCATACCCCCTACTGCAGCCATACAGATAACGCCCATCACCACTGTCACACAGGTAAACCCTAAAACTACGCGGCAGACAACTCAGAGACAGTCATACAAGCATAGAGTATTACTAAGTAAATTATAAAGATTATATAATAAAGGGACACACATGTCATGTTGTTTTCCAGGGGAGGAGGATGACCAACTTGAAAGATGCTGCGTTGCTATGGCTCTTCCACTCTTTACTTATACCGCCGTCATTTCCCACCATCTCCAGCAGTTNGACAACTCAGAGACAGTCATACAAGCATAGAGTATTACTAAGTAAATTATAAAGATTATATAATAAAGGGACTCACGTGTCATGTTGTTTTCCAGGAGGGAGGATGACCAACATGAAAGATGCTGCGTTGCTATGGCTCTTCCACTCTTTACTTATACCGCCGTCATTTCCCACCATCTCCAGCAGTTATCCGATATTTAGAGTTCATTCAGGAATTTATTACTATGATATAAAACAGGCCATGGTATATGAGGAAACCATGCCTTTGATGTACAATATCCCGCTTCAGACGCCACAACCTACGTTTATCACAAACACATGGGAACAAAACATGTGCCAGTTGAACATAACATATTTATGCACGAATGCGAAATTAATATCACGCACCATTGCTAACCTACAAGCACATCTGGTAACNAAATGGGAACAAAACATGTGCCAGCTGAACATAACATATTTATGCCCGAATGCGAAATTAATATCACGCACCATTGCTAACCTACAAGCACATCTGGTAACGGAATTTCAAGCAGAAACGGAAACACGAATACGCACTAGTAGAGGCATTCAAATTATAGGCGACCTGTTCACATGGTGCTGTAACACATTATCAAATAGACATTTTNATTTCAAGCAGAAACGGAAACACGAATACGCACTAGTAGAGGCATTCAAATTATAGGCGACCTGTTCACATGGTGCAGTAACACATTATCAAATAGACATTTTGATAAATTGATTTCAAACGAGGAGATTCTCATAAAGAATATTAATAACCTCCGAAGTTCAGTACACATTAACAACCAAGCAGTTAAAGATATCATAGCCAATGTGCAAAATACAACATCTCAGATTAACGATAGACTCAATCTTATTGCTGAAACGATTAATAACANTCAAATAGACATTTTGATAAATTGATTTCAAACGAGGAGATTCTCATAAAGAATATTAATAACCTCCGAAATTCAGTACACATTAACAACCAAGCAGTTAAAGATGTCATAGCCAATGTGCAAAATACAACATCTCAGATTAACGATAGACTCAATCTTATTGCTGAAACGATTAATAACATAACACTCGCGTTAAGCCACCATGGAACATTATATAGTACAGAATTATTAGCACTCACCCAGCAGTTAACACTTTCCATTGTTTTACATTTAATGAATACCTTGTTACAAGAACAACAAATATTAACGCACATCACACAATGAAAAACTAATCATTTCCCCATAAAACTAATTCCAGAAGATACGTTTTTGAACGACCTTAATAAATTACACAACAATTTGGAAACAACACCTTTAAAGCTGGCAATCTCACCGGCACAACACTCCAAGTATTATCAGCTTCCACTAGCGNATGCAAAACTAATCATTTCCCCATAAAACTAATTCCAGAAGATACGTTTTTGAACGACCTTAATAAATTACACAAACATTTGGAAACAACACCTTTAAAGCTGGCAATCTCGCCGGCACAACACTCCAAGTATTATCAGCTTCCACTAGCGGAATGTAGCATAACCTCTTCAAGGTTTGTTATTAAAATTCAAATTCCACTTTTACAAAAAAAATCTGAATGGAAAATTTATCACGTAATTCCGACAGCATTTCAATCCCGAAATAGATCGTGTTATTTACACACAAAAGAAG
>NQII01000549.1:271847-347424 GCA_002778355.1 Clitarchus hookeri | reverse complement strand
GTTGGAGTTGTAGCCATGCTCGATTCGGCTAAAAACAAAACTAGTTTTATATGTGTTTTAATTGGACATTATTGACAGTCACTGTACACTCACTGAAACCACGACAACCTGTCATAACATTGCCTACAGTTATCTTGCTACACCCACCCATGCACCATGTATTTAAGTAGACTAGCATTTTCTTCTCGCTGCCACAGTGTAGTATTCACAGCCTAATTAGGTGAGTAGATGGAATGTGTTGTGTCAGAATATGGTGACTGCAGAATTTTCATGCCGCCCCCCCCCCCAGCCCAATCCAACAACCAAATTACNTCATGCAAAATCTGCATCACATGTTCGTGTAAAACACAACACTACAGTTTAATATTTTTAAAAATTATTTAGCCTTTCCGGTCCACTGCCTTCATGTAAATTTATTGGATAATGTCAGAAAATTGCTTCTTACCTTTAAAAGTAATAATCTTTCTTCCAGTGTACAACAAGAATTTTCGGTTAAAAATCTTGTTATATTTTAATGGTCGTGACTTCAGCAAATACCAGCGATGTGGTAAAAGTCCTCACCTTATCTTGTCTTTCAGATTAAGGGGGTTGACTGGTGAATTTGCCCGGCTCCATAAATCAGAAAATGAGTTAAATGAGGGTGGTTCGGTCGATGGCTTGTGGGTCCTTGGAGTCCTCACAAGATCTATGAAGCTTGTAGAAGTAGATTGAGCATGTAATCCAGAAGGCGTACCTTATTTTCCCAGTTATTTCTGTGAGGTTGTTAGCAACATCACATGCTTTTGTACTTATTTGGTTGTGCTGCAAGTTCGTTGCAACACCCTAACAACCCAGAAGTGGTAAGGTAATAAATAGAACACAAGTATGGGCTTTGAATGTTTACTTAATACTTTGTTACTCATGTGCCCTTTGCAGTACACGTAACACGCAAGTGGCCTTGACACTCGGTCTGAACGATAACTGTTGCGGAAGAAAAATGAATAAATCATAAACATTACGAGGATTCACATGGGGCATGTTAGACCTTGGATTGCAAAGTTAAAAGACAAAATGTTCCATTACATTTACTATTGCTGTGAAGAGGTTTCAGCCAAACTTGAGGGCGCCCAGGGGGTTCGCGCAGAGTGAAACTCCCAAACTGCCAGCCGGTCTGAGTGCTGAGGTCAGACTTACATCATGGTGTCTGCTTCTGCAAGGGGTTGCTGAAGCCAGCTCAAAAAATATGTGAAAAAGATAGTTGGCTCTTTTCTGACTAATCAAATTAGCACAAAATAAGTTTACATAGCAGAAATACACATTGGTGACATACCTGACCCTAATTAAGCGTTAATTGTTTGACAATGCGACGTCATTGGGTAGGTCACTACACAGAAGAACATAATTAAAAGAAATGAGGCCAGTTATAGGCAGTCGGCTGAAAAGAGCAGCATGGTTACATGTAGACACTTAATAAAAATAATTACAAAATTTAACAAATTTTTGTTTTTCCAAATCGGCTATCCCACTTCCAGACATATAGCTGGTGGGCGAGACCAAGTTTTCCAACCTGGAGGGTTGGACGAGTCTACGCTCTCGAAATGGGTGTGATGCAGTGTAGTGGTGATGCAGTGCAGCTAACCCACATCAGACACCATCTCAGCACCATGCCATGACAGCCATATCCCTCTGTGTTTCAGGCATGCAGCTGAGTGACACTCCCGTAGCTCACATGAGCTGCACATGAAACGAGCTGCACTGGATGTGTCCAACCACCACGACACTACCAGCATGCAGACAGTGCTAATAAACACCTGCACAATGTCACAGTGTATCTCCATCACCTCTTCGCCAGGCAGTCAAGTTACTCATACAGGTAAGTGGCGTGGTGTCCACACAAACAAACTGTGCTGGCAGCACCGGTCACTGACGTTAATGAAACTCCATGGTGATAGCTGCGAACAGTGTTGTAACATGTGTCTGGAACTCCTGTGTTGACCGCGTGTCAAGCCGCATGTAAACAAATGCAACCATTCCGGTTCCAGATAATGCTACCGACACATGTGTAACTACATTCACAAACATGGTGCACCAAGGTCAGTGCTCCATTAGGCAAACTTGTACAACTTATCTGTTAAAAGTAACTAGTTAGAGTTTGACGAGTTGTCATAGGCTCAGGAGCAGGTAAAAGGTGTTGGAAGTATGAAGAGACAGATTTTTTGGATGGTGTGTTCAGGTTCATTATGGTGATAAGGGTGCCAGCTCGGTAGAGCACACTCTCTTCTCTAGGGGCGAATCGTTCGCCCACATGGCTGCACCTGGACTCAACCTGCACCGGCGATAATGTCGTAATATTGAAAATTTATACTTGTCTGCCTGCCTAGTGAGAATGTAGGCATCCTCACATGCTGCTAATTTTTACGTGAGACTGTTAACTGACCATCTCACATGCCAAAACACCACAAAGCCATGATCGGAGGTGCGGCGCACCAGTGGGTATAAGACCCAATATTATGTGGTTAAGAAGCAGCTGGCAGTGAAATAAAACACCATTTACCAAACAGTCGTTTTTACTCACTGCAAAATGTCCTCCTGAGAGGCATGTATATTGTTCCAACAACTACAGTGTGTTGGCAACCTAAGCTGATAGGAAAATGCACATAGACGATGCACAATTACGGTGTTACGTTCTCGGCGCTTTTGAGGTGGCGGAATGTGTAGGTGATGCAGTCTCTGGGTGACGAAAAAAAAAAGAAAAAACACCACGGTTCCATTATAAGACTGACCATAGTGAAAAAAGTGGCGAAGGCACAGAAGCATGCGATGCATGACCACCCCCGACAGCGCTCAAAACCTGACTGAAATAAATAGTGGAGGTCCGCCAAGACCCAGCCCAAAAGCACGGGAAAACACAAGAAAATACCAAACAAATATTATATGAAGAATAAACACATTAATATATTATGACCCTGAATAACAAAACGAATGAACACTTATTGATTTTCTTTGACAAACAAATTATGTGAAAATATAAAAATGAGTTAGCACTAAACATGTTAAGCAGCATATTATTAAAAGGCTCCATGGCTGTATCTCTCATTCTGTTGCCTTATGCATTTAATTAAAAGCACAATTACACTAAAATAAAGAAATTTAGAAAATAATTATACTCTTAGTTTTGATTCTGATTCTGATAAAGTGGCATTGGGTGGCTCGAGCTGGACCAGTCCATTTTCACTGCAGAAAGGGTGTGGGTAGACATGCCTGAATTACTATAAAACAAGGAAAACTCTTAATCGGAGTTCTTCTGGTTGAATAGTATAATAATTGTAATTTCAGAAAAATTGCCTGGCTGTCAGGATGCACTCACACTACTCACACATGCACACATAAGGATGTATCGCGTGAAGGGGGTGCACGAAGTGGGTTGCTGGAGCTCCGTAGCCATTGTGTCCCCTTCACTGCATTCATTTAACTGGAGGCAACTTTACTAGGGTTTTTTTTTGGTGATTGTGGTCGGCCTGAATTAATATTCCCTCAAAATTTACCTCTTGAGGTCATTAAAGTGTGACAGTCACCAGACTCTGTCAGTGCCTCGTACATCGTGCAGTTAGGGTGCACTCCTAGTATACTGTGCCGAGGCAGGTGTCGTGGAGGTGTAAGCTACACATTCGGGCCAACTCCCCCCAGTAGAGGGCATGTTGCAGCTATGCAGGTAAAGCCGGACGAATAGGGTTATGGAGGAGGGATGCAGCATGTGTCAAAGCCCCCACCACCCAGTCCGGGTGGCTGTTCATCCATTGCAGCTCGACGACCCTGCTGCACAATTTGTGGCAACAGGTCGATGGACGTGGTCCTCACCGAGGCCGCAGGTGGTATGGGCCCCGGGTACAGAGTGGAGCTGGAGAGGTGGTAAGGCGGGACTGGAGACCCGCTGACATGGTGCTGGAGCAGCTGCTGAGGAGGGCATGGTGCCTCTGTGAGATGGGCACAAATATCGGCTGTTTTGCTGCTAAAGCTGGTGGAGTGGGGTAGTGACAGGGTTACAGGTCCGCAACGATGGTGGCAAGGCTGCTTGGTGGCATCGCGAGAGTGCACGGTGGTGCTTATCAGGGTACCACCGAGAATGCAGGGATGCTGGTGGATGTGCCTGTTTTCACGCCTTGGGTGGCATGTCTCTCGGTGACGCGCAATGCAGGGCACCGTGGTGCAGATGGCAAGCTGCAGCCGTTCGACGAGTTGTAGCTGGCCGGTGTGCTGCTTTTGCATGGAGCAAATGTGTGCATTTACTGTCACAGGGCGAGGTAAAAAGAATGGACGAAAATGAAGAATGGCGAAGAATCGAGCATCAAAACATGGCAAGACACAAGAAAAACACATGCAGACGCTTAATTTAAAAATATAAATGTAAACAAAGGTAAACAGCGATACAAACAATGTAAATGCTGATAAACCATAATGTAAATGACTTCATAGGCACACACATGAAGGTGTAAGTTGGCCAATATGTAGGAAAAAATGGTAAACAATTATAAACACCAGGATAAACAACACAGTAAACATGAGGAACACTGATAAGCACTGAAGTAAACTGGCTTTTAGAGCACAAGAATAAAATTATGTGTTGACTAATATTGAAATAAACATGATAAACAATATTAACATTAGGGTAAAGAACATGGTAAACATGATAATCACTGGTGCACCTTAGTCAAGTTGGAGAAGTGGTGGTAAATATACATTAGCAAAAAGCCCTAAAGTAGGACGAGTTAAGAAATAAACACATATAATAAACACTTGGAATTACCATAATGTGTGAGAAAGTAAAATGTGCAATGAAATTGTTAACATACAATATGCCGACAAATGCGGACACACAACATTTTGAGCATATATTTATCACTGCTGTGCTGTTCTGTATACACAAAGTCTGGCAAAGATAAAAAAAATATGCGTGGAGCAGGAATAAAGAGAGAGATAGAACGATGAGTTTCCACTGACAGGGGAATATACATGGTATAGCGCTGGTTCACTCGGCTTGTTTTAACATTTAGAGACCGACTGGATAATGTCATATCATGCCTGCAGGGGAGAGTGGGAGGGCCACTGTTCCCTTGGGCAGGGCGAGTGAGTAACGGTGCTTGCTGGGAAGCAGAATGAACCTGGAGTGGGGTGAGGTGGTCTGGTTCTCAGCTCGCCTCGCGCACCATGGGGTAACACCTGTTGGCTGGGTGGTGTTGGGTTAAAGGAAGTTTTGAGGGGCGTTGAAAAACATCTCTATGTGGTTTGTGGATTTGGATACCCGACTAGGTGCCAGACACCGTCAGCATGCAGTGCCATTTGTTGCTGCTGCCTGCCGGTGGTGTGGTTGGCGGGGCGGTCGGACATGTGTAAACCCACAAGTGCCATGGCAAATAAGTGGGAGAACGGGCTGATCGGGTTGGCTCCATCAGACGTTCTCTCTGGTGTTCCGATCAAAAGAGGTTAGACTCGTGCTGGTAGTGGTTAACTCCATATGCTGGAGGAGGTCTGGAGAGATTCCCCATCTTAAAGAAAAACCGAGCAGTGAGCAGGCACCTGCTCCAGTAGCGTCCTGGCAAGACCTTTGGGGTCCGGATAGTGCTCCGGCCAGACCACACGCTTGGTTATCTGAGTACGAGGATCTCAGGCCTTGTGGAAGGGTGCTCCTGGTAGAGATTGTGTTTCAAGTCGAGGCTTCATGCTTGATTACCTCAGGTGAATAGCTGGGACACCTGCGTTGGGAGGGCGTGATCCCTCTTTTCTGCCGACTGGGTGGCTATAGCGCGGTATGGCCGCAAGACTAAGAGCGGTACTTAAAAATAACAAAAGTATGGCCGAAAGGCTGTATGCTTGCTTATACCTGCTGGTGATGATCTCAGAGTATGGCGGGCCATTCGTCTTGACGTACACAGTCCCTCTCTCCTGTTGCTTACATGGAAAATACTATGGGCCTATTCAGGCTGACCCGCATGCCTTAAACTTAAAAACTCCAAGTTTAGCATACTGTATGTTATGTAATTTACATCAAACTGGATGAAGGCCGGTTATAGGGGACCCGTACTCCGAAACGCCCGAAGGCAGTGCTTGAAAAAAAATACACGAAGTCTGAAAACTTGCATGTAATTACTCTTTCACAGAAACACTTACATCACTCAAGGTGAACACATTATGCAGACTCTGGCCTGCGGCCTACCAGATAGGCAAAACTGCGAAAAATACACATTTGTGCATAAGAGTGAATTATTGGTGCATTAAGCTTCCTGGGGAAGAAAGGGTGGCATCTCCAGGTGCAGAAAGAAACGTTTCCGGTACGTTACATTAGACTATTGCATTTAAAGGTGATTCGCGCGAAAACGTGAAGGCACCCGGAGCGCGAGTGGCGTGTGTCGACCCCTTGAGATGCTTGACAGCGATTGAATCTGGCGAGCACGTGCGGCGCGAACTATGTAGGCACGGGGCTCGTCCTGCACTACTTTCTGCTTGCCTGTAACTTGTAACAATAAAAAGGACACGAACACTTGCATGGTGAATTAACCAAATATATACCTAAATATTCTCTTAATAAATACATTTACAAACTACACTTAGGTGGCATGAAATTAGGGTGAAACAACTAAGTGAAACATTTGTGAATTTGAGAATTACAAAATGAAAACCCTGAAATGCTTGTCTTTGAATGTTTACACTCGTAGTGTTTCTTATTTCTAAATACTTGCTTTTGAATTGCCCTACCATTTTTATATGCTGGTTTGCCATTATGCACCCTCGCCCGACTGCTAGAGGGGTTTGGGGGCTTGTATGTGTTTGCACTGCACTGCTTTGCACTTTCACACACACGCACTGCACTCTTGTCGGCACTCACGATGCGCTGCAGCTACACTAATGAGGTTGATGTGATAGTCACATGGCGTTACAAACGGCCTGGAGGACAGGACACCAGCTTGTGTGAGGGCGGAACAGGGACATCTCCCTTGTGTGTTGCTTCCCCCAAGTTCGCGTGGTGCCCGTGTTGTCGAAGTAGGTGCTGTTGGAAGGGTGATGAGATTGCTTGTGTGTCATTGTAAAAACGCAGAATAGGACTTGGTTACACCTTGTGTGATGGGTCACATGCACAGGCCACCTGCACATGCCCCAGGCCTAGACGACTAGACATTGAGCCGGGATACATGTGGTTCAAGAGAGGTGATGATCGGGTACAGTCTTAGTGCAGGAACTGCGGATTTATATGACATAATAAAGAATGATAATGTATACAGTTGGTAGCAGTGATGCACCTAGTTGCCTAATTGTGCACTGGTCTCAACACACAATGTTTGTGCACTGTTCTTTTTCATGGTTTAGTTCTTCGCAAGCACAAGTGCGGCTAGTAGCATGCAAATTTACATGCGGTAGAAGCACGGACAGTAAGTAGAGCGCGTTCACGCAGTCATCCCTTTGCTTACCCTGTTACGCAGGCTGCTTGCTGCTGGGATTCTGAGCAGAATGGTGGTAGTGTTAGCGAACAGTGTCTTGGCGCTTGTGTCGTTTATTACTGCTAACGCAAGCCCGTTTGGCCGGCGACACAGACACATTCCACGCGGCTCGCGTGCAGGACAGCTGACAGCTGACAGCGGTGCGAGTGGTGAGTCGCAGCCTGTCTGATGTGCCAAGGCGGGCGGCAGACAAGTGTTGTGGCGGCTTTAGAGGTGGGCGTGGTGCAGAGCGTCGGGATGCATAGACGCAGCAACCGCTCGAAAGCAGCTACTACGCGCTGCACCCACTATTCAGCAGTGATGCGGAACACTGTGATGTCAGCCGGTGGTGGCAGTGCCTCCAAGCAGGTCGTGGGAGATGTGCGCGATATCTTGGTACAGGGCGTCGGGTTGTCATTGCTTACAACCACCGGCAGATTGAGTGACTCAGCCAGATCTGTTCTGTCTGGCACCACAGCAGTGCTCGAGGCAGGCATCCAGTTGTCAGATGTTGTAGTAGGTTGTGTGTTTAGCATGTCATCTCTCTGCCGAGGTGGCATTGTGTTTCCCGAGGGCTGTAGCTCTGCTGCAAAATCACAATGTTTAATAATTTCACTGTCTCTGCTAAGGCAGCGATCACACCGATACGAGTTTGTTGCTGCTCCGTATGTCGCACACTCTTTAGTTGACAGTTTATCTCTCGGCCAAGTCAGTGGGCAGCCCATACAGTACGCAATAAATGCACTGTGGCTGGCACACTCGCGCATGCCACACCTATCCGGAGGTGTGTAGATGGGAGGCGGAACGAATGTGGTTGGCGGAGTATAGCCTGTCGACTGTGAAAAAAGGGACGGCGATGTTAAGACAGGCGCCGTGAAAATGTATGGCTGTGAGGCATCACGTGTCCTGAAAATAGAAGGTGTTGTGGAGGAATGTATTCCGAAAAAAAAGGTGCATAGCCGTAAGTCTGTGTTGTAGATGGGCAACGACACTTTATGTTGTTAAATGCGAAATATCCCTTGCACTTAGGTTTACCACACTGTTTGCACTGCACAGTCTCGTATTTGATCACGAATCCCATTTCCACTGTTATTGTTGCATACTCGGTAGACACTGGTGCGGCAGCACGTCGTGATGTGTCAGTCAGCTGATGGTCGAGGTTATCGAACCTCGCCGGCGTATGGCAGTCTCACTTGCGTCCTGGTGGAATGGGTAAATCGGCCCGAGAAACTGGAGGGGTGCGCGAATGCGCACAAGCTGCTTGCTCCCGATCGATATTCCACCCTTTGACAGGGTGGTGAAGAGGTGGTGTCGCTGTATCCTTAAAGTCATCCCACAGCATTTGTTGTCGGAGGAGGGTAATGCATATCCCGCCACGCAAGTTTTTAGCTGCCACTGGCCTGTCTGGCCCGGAGGGGTGAGAAAGTTTGGATAGATCCTGCACCACAAGATGGCAGTGGAAGATTCCATGTCCGGCTCTTCGCTGTGTAGCAGAACCATGACATATTTGGCTGATGATCGTCATGATGCTGGTGAAATTCCTCTCGCTGATGCGAAGTTCCATGCAGTTCATGTTGGCACGAACCCTTATTGTTTGGAAAGGGAAGGTATGAAAGCAAAAATTGCCAGGATTTTGAATTTGGCACAAAACATTACAGAATTTTGACATGTAAAATTGCACTTGCAACAAGCAGGTTGGGTACATATTCAGGTTAGGCATACAGGCAGGTAGTTAGGTTCGGCAGGAATGTGTCGCAGGAATGCTTAGGTATTTAGCCACATGCTTGGGTAAGCCATTTGATGGGAGTTAAGTGGCGTAGGATATCTTATAAATTGGAATAATTATTTGCCATAAAGTTGGACGACTCTTGATGTGTTTGTCTTAGGCTCAGGGGCGGATAAAATGTGTTGGAAGTTTGTAGTGATAGATTATTGAAAAGTTTGTCTAGGTTCATTATGACAAGGGCACCAGCTCGGTCGAGCAGACTCTTCTTTAGGGATGGGCCGTTCGCCCGCGTGGCTGTTCCTGGACTCCCCCTGCGCCAACGATGGTGTCGTATTATTGAAAAGATATACCTGTCTTCCTAGTGAGGATGTAGGCCTTCTCACACACTGTTAATTTATAAATGACACTGTTAAATGGCCGTCTCACATGCCAAAACACAATAAAGCCATGATCAGGGATGCGATGCACCAGTGGGCAAAATACCTAAATTTTCATGGCCGTGAAACGGCCAGCAGTGAAATGAAACACTTTTTTCCAAACATTTTTTTTTCTCACTGCAAAAATTCCCCTTAGGACGTACGTACATATTTTCAACAACTGTGGTGGGTTGAGAAACTAAGCTGTAAGAAAATGGCGCGAAGTTGATGCACAAGTACGGTGTTTCGTTCCCGGCGCTTTTGAGCTGGTAGGATGTGGGGGTGGTGCTGCCTCTGGGTGAAGAAAAATAAACTTTGGTTCCATAATAAGAGCGACTATTGCTGCTACAAGGTGTTTAATGAAAAAAGTGGTGAAGGCACAGAAGCATGCGATGCGTGACCACCCCCGGCAGTGCTCAAAACCGACTGATAAAAATTATGGAAATTTACCAAGATCCAGCCCAAAAGTGCAGGAGAAACACAAGAAAATACGAAACATATTTTATATGAAGAACAATCACATCAAAACATTATGACCCTGAATTACAAAACAAATGACCACTTATCGATTAGCTTTGAGAAACAAATTATGTGAAAATATAAACATATGTTGGCAGTAAACATGTTAAGCAACATATTGTTGAAAGGCTCCGTGACTGTCTCTCTCAGTCTGTTGCCTTATTCAATTAATAAAAATACAAATACA
Source organism: Clitarchus hookeri (assembly GCA_002778355.1). NCBI lineage: Eukaryota > Metazoa > Arthropoda > Insecta > Phasmatodea > Phasmatidae > Clitarchus > Clitarchus hookeri. The sequence goes on along the minus strand of NQII01000549.1, from coordinate 337,128 downwards.
TTACAATAAAGAAATTTAGAAAATAATTATACTCTTAGTTTTGATTCTGATAATGTGGCATTGGGTGGCTCCGGCTAGGTGAGTCCACTTTCATCTCAGGAGGAGTGTGGGTAGTCATACCCGAATGAGTATAAAACCAGAAAAATTCTTTAACAGAGTTATTCTGGTTGAATTTTATAATGGTTGTAATTTCACAAAAATTGCCTGAGTGTCACACTGCACTCACACTACTCGACATGCACACACAGGGACGTAACACGTGAAGAGGAGGTGCATTATGGGGGATGCTGGAACTCTGTAGTCGTTGTGGCCCTCTCACTGCATTCATTTTCCCGGGTACAGCTTTCCTTTTTTTTTTGTGTTTGGGGTGGGTTGTTGTGAAGGGGCGGGGGGAGAGGGTGGTATGGTGATTGTGGTCGGCCCTAATTAATATGCTCTCAAAAGTTACCTCTTGAGGATGTGAGGATGTTAATGTGGGATGGTCACTTGACTCTGGCAGTGCCTCGGACGTCGTGCAGGTAGGGTGCACCCCTAGTACACCATGCCGAGACAGGAGTCGTGGAGGTGTAACCTACACATTATCGGGCAATCTCCCTCCAGTAGAGGGCATGTCGCAGCTGTGCAGTTGAAGTGGGACCAACAGGCTAAGGGAGGAGAGACGTAGCATTTGTCAGAGTTAAGTTATTATTGGGAAATTTCTAGCTTAATTAAGTTAAAAGTTAAAAGTTATGGAAAGTAATTTTCAAAGTTATGTCACTCTGAAAAGAAACTCCAGTTGAAGTTAAAGTTAAACAAATTCAAATACATTTTAATATTGAATATATGTAGGCCTTTTTTTTGTTTGTCACTTTCACATATTAATTTCCACAAATAGTGGACATACGCTGTGAATTAAAATTTATTTTACACAAAATAAATACAAGGTTGTTTTAAAATTATATATTAATGCTTAAATAAATGCATAATTCTCCTCTGAGGATACCAAATACTCCCACCTACTGTGAACATGCAATCAATGTGTACTGAAAATGAAATTCCAGTGTTATATTTGATAAACAATTTGATCTGAGAAATTCTCTGAACTAATAGGCCTCCCCACTACTAACAGGTTTTTTTTGTTAAATATATTATGAGCACCTGAAATGCACAACAACCTAGAAGTTTTACAAGTATGTCAATAAAATATTTTGCAATAGTCACAGTACCGAACATCCCTTTTTCAAATAATGTTGGTCTGCTCTTTTTAAAAATTCTCAAATAATCATGAGTTTATTCAAATTTATGGGGCATGTAGAATGCAGATACTCCTAACACTATAAAGATATGTTCAATTTGGCAATTCTGTATTTGAAAAGGTAACATACATTTAGTTCTTTACCTACAACGTGTAATTTCACTTTAATTCACTTAACTATTTGCTTAACTTGATGTGCTGTTGTAAATTAGAAGTGTATGAAACTGATGTAAAAACGATTTTTTTCCTTTGGTAAACAGAGTAGGCATTTAAATTTCAAGTTTGTTTTACTAGTTTAGTATTAGTTCAGCTGCTGAAAAACAGTTGACAGTTGCGGCTCACGAACCATGTTCACATATATGTGAAATTACGAATTCCACGAGTATACAAATGAAATGTTAATGCTTTGTGCGCGCGAACACCAAACAGAAAACACAAGTGTAAAATTCACACACTCTCCCACACACAAGAATGGTTTACTTCATAATGTAGCTTTTAAAAATGTTGGAGCAATAAACAAATAGATTTTCTGAAATGTTAGTTTCGAAAATGTTTACAGATTAAAACTTAACTTAAATTGCAACATTTGAGAAAAAGTTACTCATTAACTTGTTTAAGTTAAAAGTTACTCCGATATAAAAGTAAATCATTAGGTTACTTTATTAACAAAGAAATTACTTTTTTATTACTTTTAATTCGTTTCTGCACAAGTCGGCAATTAGGCAGCTAGGCACATCACTGCTACCAATTGTAGGCATGATCATTCCTCATTATGTAACATCAAACTAAAATTCCTGCGTTAACATCGTACCTGGTCATCACCTCGCTTGCACTGCTAATAGCCCATCTCTACCTCTCGTCGTCTAGTCCTAGGAGCACAAGCAGGTAGCCTGTGCAAGTGACTTGAAATCCATTGTGTAACCGTGTCCAAACAAGTATCACAGCCTACCCCTTTCCAGAAGTGCCTACTTCGGCACCGCGGCTGCCATGCGACCTGAGGGTGGCAACCCACAAGGGAGACGTTCCTGTTCACCACCCTCTGGCACGCGAGGCGAGGCGGAGAAGACTTCCACCTATCCCCACTCCGTGTTTCATTCTGCTTTCCAACAAGTGTCTTCATTCACTCTGCTCAAGGAAAGAGTGTAGCCCTGCCCACTCTCTCCCACAGGTGTGACATATTTTCCAGCCGACGCGACGGTCTCCACTAGTGTAAACAAGTCAAGCGAACCAGCGCTACGCCCCGTGTTTTCGCCCATCGATAGAAAAATATCTCTCCCCTTATTCTTCAAGCAGCATTCTCCAACCACTCCATACAATGTCTACAGAACAGCGCAGCAGTGATAAACCTACACTGAAGACACCGAGCGTCCACATTGGCCGGCATCTCGTGTGTGTTGTAAAATTTCATTGCACATATTTCTCTCACATTAGTGTAATTTCAGGTGTTTATGTTTGTGTTGATCCCTTCTCAGCTTGTCCTACTTTAAGGCTTCAAGACAGTGTTTACCAGTGTTTATTATCTACTTCCACTTCTCCAACTTGACTGAAGTGCATTTATGTCCATCAGTGTTTATCTTGTTTACAACAATGTTAATACTAGTGATAATCATTATTTATTATGTTTAACTTGCATATTGGCTAATTTTTACCTCCATGTGTGTGCACTAGTAGACAGTTTATGTTATTGTTTATTGGTCAGTGAATGAGGTGAAGAGATTTGGATGGCTCTTAACAACGAGGTCTTGAGAGCCGACGAGGGTGATTGAGGTGAGTATGGAGCAAACCTGGAATGAAAGGGTGGAGGAAACGAGAGATCCCCGAGAAAAATCGACGACCAGCTGCATTGTCCAGCTCAATTCCTAAATGCGAAAATCTGGGAGTGACCCTGCCAGAGATTAAACCCGGTTCGCCTTGGTGAGAGGCGAGCAGGCTAACTGCTTAGCCACCACATCCTCTTGTTTATTGTTTATATTGTTTACCTTACTACTACCCCTTAATTTAGTGCTGTGCATTTCACCACACATTGATTTCATTGTGCTTCAATACCAAAAGGCAATTTTTATGCAATTTACTAATTTATTTAGTGTTTATGATGCATTGCTAATTATTTTGTTCATACTTTCTGTGTCCCTCGCCCTCTTAGCCCGTTTATCCCGCTACACCAGCGCAGCTACGACATGCCCTCGACTAGGTACAAGTCGACCCGGCATGGCAGGCATTCCCTCTTTGACTCCCAACGCTGACGACGTGTGCAAGAGTGCACCCCATCTCCGCTACTCTCTAAGCACTGCCAGAATCAGATGACCATCCCACTTTTATACCTCCAAGATACATATTTTGAGGGCATGATAATTCTGGTCGGCCAATACCACAAATAAAAGTCCCCAGTAAGAATACCGCTGGGGAAATGAATGTAGCGATTGGGTCACAACATTTACAGTGTTTCCACAACTCTTCATGTACCCCCCATAATACCATAATTTCTTCCCCGTGTGTGTTGCGTGTTAACTGTGTGTGTGTCCTTTATCCATAAAATTCTCGGGAGTGTAAAACCAATGTGTTATTACATTTTTTTACAACCTCCAATAAATTCGCTGTTTTTGCCATATCGAGCATGGCTACCCACACACCTCCCAGGTTTAGAATGAACTCGTCCACCACGAGTCATCCACTGCCACTCTATAATATGTAAAACCAAGAGTGCAAGTTACTCTACAATACATTTATTAAAAAGTTAAATATTTAAGCTACTTATCCAAACATGCAACTAACTGAGAAATACAGCAACGATGCTCATATACACTGGACAGCCAAAAAAAAAACAGGTACAGCCGTATGCAAACAACATAGGTTTCGAACAAACCAGAGTAACGCGATGCGGTTGGCAGTGCCTATATAAAACAACAAGCATCTGGTAAAGATGCTAGATCAGTTACTGCTGCTACAATGGCAGGTTATCAAGATCTACGTGAGTTTGAACGTGGTGTTATAGTCGGTGCACGAGAGATGGGACATAGCATCTCCGAGGTAGCGATAAAATTTGCATTTTCGCTTACGACCATTTCACAAGTGTACCATGAATATCGGGAATCCGGTAAAACATAAAATATTCGACATCGCTGCGGCCGGTAAAAGATCGTGAACGAACCGGACAAACAACGACTGACGAGAATCATTAAATGTGACAGACGTGCAACACTTTATCAAATTGAGATTTTAATGCTGGGGCATCAACAAATGCCAGCGTGTGAACTATTCAACGGACCATCCTTGATATAGGCTTTCGGAGCCGAAGGCCTACTCGTGTACCATTGTTGACTGCACGACACAAAGCTTTACGCCTCGCCTGGGCCCACCAACACTGCCATTGGACTGTTGATGATTCGAAACACGTTGCCTGGTCTGACGAGTCTCGTTTCCAATTGTATCGGGTGGATGGACATGNCACCAACACTGCCATTGGACTGTTGATGATTCGAAACACGTTGCCTGGTCTGACGAGTCTCGTTTCCAATTGTATCGGGTGGATGGACATGTATCGGTATGGAGACATCCTCATGATTCCATGGACCCTAAATGTCAACAGATGACTGTTCAAGCTGGCGGAGGCTCTGTCATGGTATGTGGCGTATGCATTTAGCGTGAAATGGTACCCCTGATATGTCTAGATATGACTAGGATAGGTGACAGATACGTAAGCATCCTGTCCGATCACCTGCACCCATTCATTTCCATTGTGCATTCCGACGGACGTGAACATTTCCAGCAGGGCATGTGACACCCCACACATCAAAGAGTTGCTACCGAGTGGCTCCGGGAACACTCTTATCACTTTAAACACTTCCATTTGCCGCCTAAATCACCAGACATGAACATTATTGAGCATATTTGGGATGCCTTGAAACATGCTGTTCAGAAGAGATCTCCAGTGCCACGCACTCCTATGGATTTGTGGACTGCCCTGCAGGATTCATGGTGTGAATTGCCTCCTGCATACCTTCAGACATTAGTCGAGTCCATGCCACGTCGTCTTGCGGTACTTCTGTGTGCTCGCGGGGGCCCTACACGATATTAGGCAGGTTTACCAGTTTTTTTTGCCCTTCAGTGCTGTGTTTAAGTGTTTCTGTGCCAACCTATTTTCTTTCTGTACCTAATTTGAGTATGAACATTAATCATCAAGGGTCTATGTCTATTCTAGTGAAATGTAACTATATTTGTTTGTATTTATTTATTTTGCAAAAGAGGTTTTGTATTTTCCAAGCAATTGGTGGGCTTTGGATTTGCGGTCCCGGTGTAAACTGTCATGTTTTTTCAGTTAGTTCGCAGCACATAAAGTGTAGGATGTGCACCGCGCACCCTCGGGCATTCGACATCCTTGCATCTACAATTTAACTTGCAATAATAATAACTTTGTTCGGAATTTCGCAATTTATTCCTTTTGTTAAATTTGGCTTTGGGGGCTAGGCCACTCCCTACCCCACCAGTCAAATTGTGCTGGGGATGTAATCACTTTAATCTATCACTGGCCACGTACTATTTTCGCCCTGCAGAGGCTACTAGTGTACCATAGATGGTAGGACAGTGTAAATACCTTCTCGGAGGAAATTCTGTGAGTTNCGCCCTGCAGAGGCTACTAGTGTACCATAGATGGTAGGACAGTGTAAATACCTTCTCGGAGGAAATTCTGTGAGTTGAAATCAATTCAGTGCAAATGGTAGTTTTTATTTCACTGTCAGCCACTTCATGGCCATATGACTGTTTTTGGGTCTTCTGCCCACTGCATTACTGCAACATCCTATCACCATCCTAACTTATTGTGTCTGGCATGTGAAATGGCCATTCAACAATTCACTGAACGTTTAGTGGTGTATGAGAGGNCCATCCTAACTTATTGTGTCTGGCATGTGAAATGGCCATTCAACAATTCACTGAACGTTTAGTGGTGTATGAGAGGGCCAACACTCTCATTAGGTAGGCATACAAGAATATTGCATCTTTACGATTATGTTACTGCATCGCAGGGTGATTTCAGGAGTGCCACTGGCCGAACATCCTACACCCTGGATGAGTGTAGGATGTTGCTCTGGCACCCTTAACAACTCTACACTCACTTATAAAAATTTGGTATCATAAGTCAAACCTTCCTTCTCCCCACTCCTGAGACCACAACATCCTGTAAGTGTTTCTTATATTATCTACCTACTCTAGTGATACAGTGTGTTGCACTTTCTTATTATTTTTATGTTCCTCAGCCTCGGCTATTTACAAGTGACTTGATCCTGGTTTACTTAATTATCAACATTGTTTACTGTTGTTTATGTTTACATTTTCGTCGATTGAGTGCTCTTGCATGTGTTTTGTTGTGTCATGCACTTTTTTTATGCCCGATATTCACCATATCCATCCTCCTGTTGTTAACCTCACTATGCAATTGTGAAAACACACCTTAATCCGCGCAAAAGCAGCAAATATCGACCATTATCACCTACGGACTCTAGCTCGTCGGCCGGCCACGGCATGCCACACTGCACCACGGCATTCTGCACTGTGTCTCGTGTCGTTGAGAGAGATGCTGCGCAAGGCATGCCAACAATCGCACCTGCCAGCATCCCTGAATCCAATGTGGGGCCCTGTTCGGCACCGCCGCACACTTTTGTGATTCCATCTTGAAGCTGCACCTTGTCGTCGGGGACCAGTGACCCTGTCACTACCCCACTCCACTAACTGCAACAGCGAGACAGAGGTAACTGTCTTCTTCAGCAGCCGCAATAGCACCATGCCAGTGGTGCAGACGCCCCATCTCACTATCTCCACACCGCACCCGAGGCCCGTACCAACTGTGGNAATAGCACCATGCCAGTGGTGCAGACGCCCCATCTCACTATCTCCACACCGCACCCGAGGCCCGTACCAACTGTGGGCTCAACAATGACCATTTCAACCCCCGTACTGCTATCACTACTGCGAAGCAGGGATCAACAGTCTGCAGTGAATGAATTGCATTCTGAAGACAGCACATATAATGTGCGCATCCCTCCTCCGTTAGCCTGTTCGTCCCACCACCCAATTGCAGTTACTATGTGCCCTATACTAAGGACAGATTGACCCGAACACAGCAGCCACCCCAGTTTCCACAATGGTTATTCACAATGTTGCCATACGTCCTATTATGATACACCTTTACCACAGAGGCAAGTGAACAGTTCACAAACATCACTGCTTCCAAAATTCTGTCCCCCCTCCCCCCTCGGTTAGAAATCCCAACCCTTTTTGTAATTCGTTTAAAACGCTTCCCTTACCCATGCCAGCAGGAAGCATAATGTGAACAGCCAGTCTGTCGGTTGCATTATATACCTGCTTCACTAGCCCACATAACGGGCCATAGGTTATGGGCTATGCGCTGCAGATGACAATTCTAACAGGTGGTTATAATAAAGCGATTCCACCGTGTAGAGTCTGCACAGTGTCTAATATTACCATCCTCCTTAACAACAGGCGCGAGAGGCATGCCCCATTCGCTAGTGTTCATTTTGCTAATTATGTTATCTCCTTCCAACCTCTCAAGTTCCAGACCTAGCTTTTCCTGAAAAGAAAATGGTACTGTCTGCCTTGCATCAGATGCGAATTTTAATTATATCTTACCATAGTTTGAAATGCACTGGTTGCAATCAAATAACTCACTAAATTCCTTTAACAGCTCCGTGAACAATCCTTTAGGAGGAACACTAACCTTGTGTCACTAGACCATTCAACCAATTTCAGAGCTGTTATCAAGTCCCTACCACAACAACCATTCGACCCTGACTAGTGTAACTGTTACAGCCCACATCCACACTAGTTTCAACTATTGGGTTCAAAATGTTACCACCATACAATTTCAGTTTAACTGTGGTTAGGCTCAGATTGAAATGTCTAAAAAAATAAGTTATACCCTTGCATGGGACGCCTGAGGGGCGTATCTGAGTTCGTGAAGGCTGGAGGTCTTAATAAAAATTAAAGAACTAAATTGTATTTATATTTTATTCATGCAGCTACTATTTACAGCATTAAATTATTTTTCTCACTATTACTCCTTTATTTAACAGTGAGCACAATATTTAATGTATATTTCAACTCGAATTAATATCCTTATTAATTGTCTCTGTTCGGTTACAGTCAATTAACTCATACTCTTTAGTAACACATGTCAGTATATCTGTTGCCACCATTTGTAATGTCCTTCACTCACGCATGTATTCGAATAGTCCAGCTGGCCAGCCACACCCTTCACTGCATGATACTCGCAGTCACAGATTTCCCTTCTGCTGGTCACTTCTCTCGCTGCTCGTCTTCTATCGCTGCTCGTCTTCTATCGCTCGGAACTTAGCCACTCATTCACTCATCAACTGTTCGGCTCGGAGGCCTGTCACACTTTAAGAAGCAGTGAGCCTGTAACACTGCCCCCCCCCTCCCGAAGTCTGTTCGTCCCGAACATCGTAGAGTGCCAGTCGGTCGATGTGGACAACGTTCGGCTTCACCCTAGATCCTTGAGAAATCCGAAAAAACCCATAATTGATCTTCTTCAGAATGTCATAGGGGCATTCCACACATTTTTGTAGCTTCGGGCAGTACCCTTTTCTCCTCTGTGGGTTGTACAGCCACACCACTTGTCCTTGAAATACCTCGCCCGACATTCTCATATTTTACTGCGTCTTCATCCTGTCACTATTTGTTCTGAGGCGCTGTCGAGCAAAATCATGAATGCCAACAAGTCTCTTATGTATTTCGCTGGCATAATAAGGGATGCAGCTTCCTCTTCTGTCGGTCGGCCAAACAGCAGGTCACTGGGGAGGCCTAGCTCTCTTCCAAACAGCATGCTTGTGATGGTGTTACCCTTATGGACTCATGAACTGCTGAGCCGGTAAGCAAGAAGAAACAATGGCACTTTTTAATCCGAGTCCTTTTGGTTGTCTGCCACAAAGATCGACAGGTACTGCTCAAGAGTGTGGTTAAGCCTCTCGACCATTCCATCCGACTGATGGTGTAAGGCTGTAGTTCTAGTCTTTTTCAACCTCAGAATCTTTGTTACCTCCTGGAAGACTACAGCTTCAAAAGTTCTTCCCTGATCAGAATGGATTTGTAGTGGCACTCTAAACCTCGAGAAGACATGCTCTATAAGTGCATTAGCCACAGTTCGTGCTTCTAGGTTTGGGAGGGGAATGACCTCAGGGCACTTAGTAAAGTAATCTTGAGCCACCAGTAGATACCGATTACCCCTCCATGATAGGCAAGGGGCCCAGAATATCTACTTCCATCCTCTAGAATGGGTCTCCAACATTGTATTTCTCGAGGTGACCTTGACGTCTGGTTCTTGGGCCCTTCCTCGCAGTGCAGATGTAGCACAATTGGCACCACTTCTCAACATCCTCCCGACAATGAAGCCAGTAGAATCTCAGTCTAACTCTATCGAAAGTTTCTATAAAACCAAAGTGCCCACTTGCTGCCACATTATGTAGTTCTTTTAAAACTTCGGGAACACTGTATTCTGGAAGGATTGACTGTAAATGTGCGTGTTTACCATCATTACTTTCCCAGTTTCTGTAAAGTACTCCATCATTCAGTATGAGAGAATTCCATTGTGCCCAGTATTCTTTGAATGTTGCGCTCAGACTAAAGATGGGGAGATCCCCGTCTTTGCATACAGTCAGTTTCTTTCTCCTTTATTAATGGCTGCAAAGTGGGTTCATTAAGCTGGTCTTTCCTAATACCCTCATCACTCCAGGTAGGTGTCTCATCACAATATAGAGAACCTTGAATTCTTGTCGACCATATCTTCAGCAATTCACCATGCTTTAATTCCTGGCATTCGAAATTACAACAAAATGGCTCACATGGCCTCCTAGAAACCTCATCTGCATTGCTCTGAAGGCGTCCAGATCTGTGCTGTATTTCAAAATCATATTCTTGAAGATGCTGTATCCACCGGGCTATTTGAACTTTGGTGTTCTTGAAATTTAGTAGCCAACATAATGAAGTATTGTTAATTCTTAGAATAAAATGTCTGCCATAAAGGTATGTGTGGAAGTGTGAAATTACCTTCACCATTGCCAGAAGCTTCGAGTTTGTAAAACAGTAATTTCTCACAGGCTTGTGCAATACCTCACTGAAGTACTCCAGTGGTATTTCCTTCCCATCTTGAACATCAGAGAGCACAGCTCCAATGCCTACACCACAAGCATCAGTGTCCAAATTGAATACACCCTATTTTTTCGGGAAACCTAGGACTGGAGGAGATATAAAAATTTTCTTTAGTTTACTAAAAGCATTTTCACACTAAGTGGTCCAATGAAATTTTATTTTTGCCTCAGTCAGTTTATGTAGTCACTTGGTGATCGTGGCAAACCCAGGTACAAATCGATGGTTATAGGCACATAATTCCAGAAAACTCTGGACCTCAGTTTTGTCATTTAGTGTCAGCGAATTTCAGGGTCTGTTTCGATTCCATGGGCGGGCCAACAATACATGTTCAAAGAAATATTATTTCTTTTGGAACTGGTAGCACTTCTAAGGAACCAGTTGCAAGTTGAATGTGGACACTTTCTGGAATACAGATTCATGGCATGTTAGGTGCTCTTGAAATGTCCTTCGTCTCATAACAACATAATCTAGGAAAACCTGAATAATATCTAAAGGAAGAAAACTTTTTTCCATCAGACATTGGAAGATGGCAGGAGTATAACATAGCCCAAAATGCATAACTTTGAACTACCAGATTCCTGTACCTTTGACAAAAAATGCTGTCTTCTCTTGGTCCTCTGGAGCCACCTCGCACTGCCAGTACCCACTCTTCATGTCCAAAGCAGAAAACCATTGTGAACCTGCTAGGCTGTTTGTGTCACCTATACTTGATAGTGCATAAGAGTCTTTCTTGGTCACATTATTAAGCTGGCGATAATCTATGCCAACACTCAGAGAGCCATCTTTCCGCCACACAAGAACTAAGGGGGATGAACATTGACTAACTGATGGTTCTATCACACCTATATCCTTCATTTCATTCATAATTCCCTCAACTGCCTCATGCAAAGCTAGTGGGAGTCAGGGGTCTTGGTGGCTGTTTTGTGGGCCTGGCACCTCCTGTATCAATGTGGTGGCAGGTCATGTTACTCCTACCAAGGTAATTTGGTTCTCACGACAAGGTATCCCCATTTATCTGCAGTAATTCAATGACAGCCTTCTATTCCAGCCTGGCTATGCATTTGACCCTAGAAAGGGTAGGTGATGCGTCTCTTATAGCCTCTCTCCACTCATGGCGACCTAAGGGTACTCGTGCCACCTCTGTTTCTGCATATTGGGCTCCACTGCCCACCTCTCTATGGGAACCAGTCTCCTCATGGCTGGTCAGGGGTATCTACCGTGATGGTTTGGGCCTATAGTTGGTACCTAGACCCGACCACATGGCGGGGTGTTGGACCACTTTGCATTCAGGCCGATGGGGCCCAATACCGGAATTGCATAGTGAAGAAATTCTATGGAATGGTAAAGGTCACTGTCCCATGACGGCTCCTCCAACTGCACTGCTGGTGGTAGGAAGTGGTGGCGATGTCTTGGACGCTGTGATGACAGCACGGAAGACATATGAGTTAAACAATGACAAATCTTCCAATTCCGAGCGAGGGCTGCTATCCCCGATTTCGACATTCCCCGAGGAATCGAGGACATATGCCGCTCGGAGCCGATCGTACTCCACCCTTCCAGTGGGCATGCATATCATTGGTGGGGCAGTTGGACATTAAAAACCCACTAGTGCAATGGGAAATAAGTGGAAGCATGGGCTGATCTGGTTGGCCCCACCAGAGGATCTCTCTGGTGTACCGATCACTAGAGGTTGGACTCGTGCTGGCAGTGGTTATCTCTGTATGCTGGAGGAGGTCTGGAGAGTTCCCCCTCTCAAAGAAAGACCGGGCGTTGAGCAACAACCCACTCTGGTTGTGTCCTAGTAAGACACTAGGGGTATGGATATAACCCCAGCCCGACCACACACTAGGTTTCTAAGGGCGAGGGTCTCAGAACCTTGTGGAAGGGTGAACTTGGCCGTTCTTGTGAATCAGTTTGTGGTTTTGGATCTGGTTACCTCAGGTGCATGACTGGGCTACCTGCGATGAGAGAGTGTGATCCCTCTTCCCCGCCCATTGGCTGGACGTAGCATGGGATGGCCATCTGACTAAGAGCACTACATACAAATATAAAGGTACAAAGGCCGAGAGGCCACAGTATTTGCATACATAGTACTTGGTAGGGTGTTCTTGGTCGTACTTGTGAATCAGTTTGGGACTTTGAATTTGGTTACTTCAGGTGCTTAGCTGGGTCACCTGCGATGAGAGGGTGTGATCCCTCTTCTCCACTGATTGGGCAGTTGTAGCGTGGCATGGTCTCAAGTCTAAGAGCGCTATGTAAAAATATAAAAGTACGAAGGCCGAGAGGCTATAGTATTCACACATATATATAGTACTTCTGGTAAATGACATTCCATTTTTTTTTCTCTAGAATCTTTCGGATAATTTGGAAATACATGTGTGACCTGCTTGCAAACACCTATCATGGCCCCCTCCTGAATACGAATGGCACTATCGGACAAATGTATCATTCTAACTGGAAAACTGTCAGGATTACAAGATAACAAAGTATTTTATACAACGACTTTACCTGGCAGGATGCCAATTTTCTCTACTGGATCAATTAGAACCAAACATCTGGCAAACTTTTCTTGACACCTGCCTGAAATTTTAATTTCACTCGAAGCGGGCAGCACAGTGGGTTGACAACATACTACTGGGCAGTTAACTGGGGAGGACAAATCATGCCACGTTGACACCACCAACTCTGTACTGCCTACCTGTAGCATACCAAGTCGAGTATCAATACAGCACCTCAGCCTACGTAGTACATCAAGCACTAAAATACATTTATCCTCTATGTCTGCTATGTAAACATTGTGCCAAATGCTAAGGTCACCAAGCTTCAAGCTCACTTTTCTCTTACCGATAAATTGTGTGGTCCCACCTGTTACTGTAAGCAAATAGCACTATTCTATACTGCCTTTTGGCGATCGCTGGGGGGAAGGCCCAAGGATGTCTGGTCTTACTACTGTTATGGTCGCCCCAGTGTCGACGACCATCAGGCAAAGAATATCTTTCAGGCTCCCCTCCTCCAGTATTGCATCCAAATCCTGTTTCACCGACTGTAGATGTCAGTACATCGGCGCCTTCCGTCCAGCATTCATTGACCTTCGCCCCTAAGATTAGTTTTCACAGGTTTTCCGTATGTGCTGTATTTTCACCTGCCTCTCGCTGCCTCTTTTCCCGCTGCTGCTTCTATTACTGTTGCTGCTGTTGTGGGCAGTAAGCTCTCAGGTGCCCCAGTGGCCCACATGACCACCAACACACAGGCCATAAGGGTGGGGGGAGCGGCGATGCTCTGTAGCACGGACTCTGGAAACGATGTCTCTCATAAACGTCTGCATCTCCTTCAGAGTCTTCTGGATGACGTCGTCTTCATTCAGCATCACTGACCGTTCCTGACATTGGGGTGCGGCCCCTTATCATGCTGATTCTACCTCCAGTGCAAGGGCCAGCGCGTCCTGCATTTTGTGGGGTGCAGCCAGATGTACTGCTTGCCGTATCTCTTTATTGGCGATGGCATCGATGAAGAAGCCGACTGCTACGATGTCGCATGGCTCGTCGTGACACCCTTCCAAAGACAGGCGGGAGAGCCGCACGATGTCTTGCCATAGCTCCTGCAGTAGCTACCCTGATCGCTGGGTGTGGCTTCGCAGCTGTGCATGTTGGGCATGTGGCAGGTACCGGTTGCCGAAACGTATCTTCGAAACCAATACCAGTGTGGGGTACTCCAGTCGACGTCGTTCTGGCAGATATTGTAGTGTGCTGAGTGCAAGACCTCTCAGTACAGCTGCGAGGTAGTAAGCATGCTGCTTGGCTGACCAGTCATGCAGGGTGGCGACTATTTCAAACTGGCGTTGGTACTCCTGCCAATAATACTGGCCATTGTAAGGGGCAGGCTTAATTGAGACCCGCTTCCCAACTACTGGATGCACGACACCAGTGCCGCAGATCTTCTTGCTCTCCCCTGAGGTTACTGTATTGGTTTCGACTTGCACTGCTTCTTCACTTTTCTCGGCTGAAGATGTTGTGATAGTAGAATTACGCTGCTGCAGAAATTTCTGCCATTCCTTATTCATCGCACTTATTTCCTGTTTCTGTTCTTTCTCGACAATTGCCATCCTTTCATTTACACTTTCATTATTATTGTCCACATAGTCACCTCTTTCATTCACTAACTTACAAATGCCTTTTATTTTCCTGTCAACATTTTCATTTACTGTGTCTATTTTCCTATCCACCCTTTCTACATTTTCATTTATACTGTTTACAGTTTCAATTACAGAACTAATTTGGTTATTTACAAATTCTTTGACAAACCCTTCAAACTTATAATTTGGGTATGTACAGCTTCGTTCACTCTACTTATTTTGTTATCAAGGCTATTAACACTTGCGCTCTCTTGGATACCTAATCACTTAATTAATGCTTGCAGTGCTTCCAGTTCTGCAGACATTTTTCAAAATGACATTCACAGTGATGATTGTACAAAACGGTTTTAATATTGTGGCCTCCAATTATTAAAATTAATTGATTTATTTGAATATCATTAATTACTTGTCTATAGTCTAATTTTATTTAAAACTGAACAATTAATACTTGCCTCCATCGCGCTTCTGACACCAGTGTTAGAAGGACGCCTGAGGGGCGTATCTGAGTTCGTAAGGGAAAAAGGTCTCAATTAAAATAAAAAAAATTAAATTTTATTTCTAATTTATTTACACTGCTATTATTTACAGCATTAAATTATCTGTATCCCCTATTACTCTTTTATTTAATATTGAGCATAATATATAATGTCTATTTCAACTCTTTTTAACGTCCTTATTAATTGTCTCTGCTTGGTTACAGTCAATTAACTCGTGCTCATTATTAACATGTGTTCAGTCTATTTGTTTCCACCATTTGTAATGTATTTTACTCATACATCTAGTCCAATAATATAGCCAGCCAGCCGCATCCTTTACTGCTTGATACTCGCAGTCACATATTTCCCTTCCGCTTATCACTTCTCTCGCTGCTCGTCTTCTATCGCTCCGAATTCAACCACTTATTCACCCATCATCTGCTCGGCTCGGAGGCCTGTCACACTTATAAAGCATTCGCCCTGATCATCTTGGAGGTTCTACACACCCTGAGGTATGCTTAGAAAACGAGGTCAGTAATCCAGAGCATTCTTCAGATAAATGCAGGAATCAATAAAATCAGGGTCAGCAGCATGCGTCGCAAAAGGATTATCGTGTCGGCTCGCTTTTTGGTAATAGATACGTGACCCTTGGTTTAGCGCGTGCCTGTAATTAAAATAATTTCACCGAGTTGCTGCCGCCGCTATCATATAACTGCTGTCCTTCACTTCCACGCATTCGCGCAGGATGCGATGCTTGAGCGCGTAACAATACATTGTCAAAGGTAATAACGAAATGACCGCTCCTGTATCAAGTTCCATCTCGATCACTTTTGAATGAACTACAGTCAGAACAAAAATGGGATATGCTGGCCCTGCGGCTCCATGGCCATGTATATATCCTTAACCTCAACAACATTTACCACTTTGCTTCTGCTTGCCTTGGCAATGTGGCCTACACCATGGCACTTATTACACTGGTACTTCTTATGCTTGTAGGTTTTTAAATTATGCTTAGGCTCGCCGCAGTAAAAACAGCAGTGCTCCGCCGCAGCCCTACTCTGCCCCCAGGAAGCCTTCTGCTTGGAAGTCGTACTACTGGATGCGGTATTTCCAACAGCCTCTGCCCACTCCTTACTGGTGTGTAGAAAGGACTCTCTTGATCCCACGGTGTTGACGTCACATGTAGCACTCGGCGACACGCGTACTGCACTTTTCTTCTTCACTGCGATGTTGAGTAAGTCACCCAGGCATTTCGTAGGGCCTTCTTCACATAGCTGGTCGACAATGGCACCGGGAAGCATGCCTACCACAAAGCGATCTTTCTCAATGTCATCCAACAAAGCTCCGAACTCGCAGAACATGGTTGCATTCTTAAGCCTCGCAAACCAGGCATTAATGGCATCGCCCCTCAACTGATTCAGGTTATGGAATTCCATAAGCTTACGGGATACCGACACCACCAACAAAAACTGCCGTTTCAAAATAGCAATCTATTCTTCGTAGCTCTTGTCGTTGGTAACACCATATCACATAAATCTCTCAAAATTTTATATACTGGCGTACCAATGAGTCAATAGTACCGGAAATTCGCCCAACTGTTGCACTTGGTTTGCCGCAAAGTATTGTCCCAGACGCCCCTAGTAAATAGTCCAGTCCTGGGACAAATCATAAGTTTCTACCACCCCAATATTACCAATAACCCGAAAATTTCCTGTCGTTCCAGCCACTGACGACGACACCGAATCCGGTATCTCGTTTTCCTGCATGATGTGAAAATTTTTTTTTAGGGAATATGAAGAGAAAGTATTTCGTTCTGTTAGGATTTTCAATAAATGAATATTAAGTGATTAACAGTCACATAAAAGTCTACATATTTCAACAAAGTTTGGCCACTGAAAACTAGTGACCTTAAACAAAGCATGTTAGTGCATTTAAATCCAAATCTGTAAAAAAATCTGAATTAGGCTATAGAAATCAAACACTAATGTGAATGAGTAATGTGTCTATTTTGTTCAAGTTAAGAGATTAAAACACTGCCAGAAAATAAAAATATCGAAGTTTAAAGCTCAACATTATCGCATTATTGTTATGTAAAATACTTAGAATTGAGAAAAAAAACTGCCACAGGGTAAACATTGCTTTAACTCAAACAAAACATATTCACTCTTAAACATTAGGGGGCTACCAATGATTTATTGGTTTTTGAAATCTAAGAACAATGAAACAATAGGCCTACAGTCCTTAAATTAATATATGGTAAATTGCTGAATCAGGCCTTACTGATTTGTTATCATTAAAATGTTACAAACTGTTGTAATATAACAACCAAAATTCAAATGTTAGGCACTTTACCATGAAACAAATTATTGATCACAAATTCCTACCTAATTTTAAAAGCACATAGGTTGGAAGTTTTGTTTGCTGCTATGTGCAGAGATAATTTTTGACCCCATTACAAAATGAAACAGTAATAATTCATCTGAAAAAGGCGAGGTGCCAGATACATTACTAAAAGTGCAATTAAATCATTAAAATCTTTAACCTTACCAAAGGCAATGCACATGATTCTTTTATTCAGAGTTTTTGACAAGTATTATTATAGTTAATATGTAAGAAATGTGATAAAAACCAGGTAGATAACTATGCCACTGTTGCTCTTCTCCTATAAATTATCTCATAATTATAGAAAATTGGAGGAAACAATACAATACACTCTGTTGCAGTAAATAATATAATTTAAAAGTGTTGGTATGTATTTTCGCAAAACAGTTGCTCTTAGTAAACTATATTCCACTTTGTAAGGTGCTGTATCAAGAAAAGAAACAAATTTATGTATGCTTACTTATCAGAGATGTATGAGTATGTAACTTTTGCAATGTGCTATTTAAGAGGTGCAATAATTGAGCATTTCATGTGCTGACTATAAAATAGGAAGCTAAGTGACTTAAAATTAAATTAGAGTCTAAAACTTGTTTCAGGTGTTAACATTACACAAAGAGATTCACAGGGGTCACTTACAGGACTAATTTATTACATGCATAATAAACTACCGGTTTGTATTGTTTGGTGCTTCTGTGTACATGTCTGTATTAGGCAACAAAGCACAGAATAATTAATGTTGAGTAGATAGAGCCAGAATTATTAAATTTTTCATATATCAATTTATAGCGTTTAAACAGAAAAAAATATGGCATTTCTGGAACACATTGTCTACATTAACTTAACTGCTTTCGACTGATATTGTCAGCCTATTCTGCAATATATTATGTTCGTAGTACACTGGATAGCCAAAAAACTGGTATAGGCGTGCGTATGCAAATAACAGAGGTATGGAACCAATCAGAGTAATGCGATGCCGTCGGCAGCGCCTATATAAGACAACAAGCGTCTGGCAAAGTTGCTAGATCGGTTACTGCTGCAACAATAGCAGGTTATCAAGATTTAAGTGAGTTTGAACGTAATGTTATAATCGGTGCATAATAGATGGGACATATCATCTCCGAGGTAGCGATAAAATTTTGATTTTCGCGTACGACCATTTCACGAGCGTACCGTGAATATTGGGAATCCGGTAAAACATCCAAACTTCGACATCACTGCGGCCGGAAAAAAATCGTGAACGAACGGAAACGACGACTGACGAGAATCACAAAACGTGACAGCCGTGCAACCCTTTCTCAAATTTGTGCATATTTCAATGCTGGGCATCAACAAGTGCCAGCGTGCGAACTATTCAACGGACCATCATTGATATAGGCTTTTGGAGCCGAAGGCCCACTCGTGTACCGTTGTTGACTGCACGACACAAAGCTTTACGTCTCGCCTGGGGCTGCCAACACCGCCATTGGACTGTTGATGACTGGAAACATGCTGCCTGGTCTGACAAGTCTCGTTTCCAATTGTATCGGGCGGATGGACGTGTACGGGTAAAGAGACATCNAAGTCTCGTTTCCAATTGTATCGGGCGGATGGACGTGTACGGGTAAAGAGACATCCTCATGAATCCATGTACCCTACATGTCAACAGGGGACTGTTCAAGCTGGTGGAGGCTCTGTCATGGTATGGGGCGTGTGCAGTTGGCGTGAACGGGGACCCCTTATATTTCTAGATACGACTCTGACCGGTGACAGATACGTAAGCATCCTGTCCGATCACCTGCACCCATTCATTTCCATTGTGTATTCCGACGGACGTGGACAATTCCAGCAGGACAATGCGATACCCCACGCGTCAAGAGTTGCTNAATATTCTTTGCTTATTTATTGTAATCTGAAAATTTATATTCAGAGAAAGGTGTACATTGATAAGGGCTCTTCACAGTAAAGTGAGCACTTCTGATGTGCTAGTTTATTTTTTTTCTTTCAGCCAATTACTATCCTTTAAAGACATTTAAAAATAAATATTGCCATTTAAGTAATAAGCACAGCGTGTATACTCCACCACATTCGGAAGTTAACATCTAAGACTACATTAAAATATATTTATTGACTATTATTCCAAATGAGAGGGCTTTCAAAAGTGCTTATTTTACCGTGAATAGCCTATAGCAGTCAGAACATGTCACTGTTCAGAAACGTGATATTATTTTACGTTTCTGTATGCACATTAATGCATTATTTTATATGCAAATACGTCAATAAACTGTGACACACACAATTATTTTATCTGGAAGCATGTCATGTACAACTGTTTCCACACGGAGAAAAATATTAAGACCATTAACACATTATTGCTTGGCATGCAATTGACTAATAACTATCTACGGTTAGATACAATAATAACCATTTACAGGTATGGCAAACTTAATTAAAATAAATACAAAATATTTTAGCTAGTGGAATAATATTTTACCATGCAATAACAATGCTGACTGTAAGAATAATTTTTAATTTCAATAAATGTGAGGTTTTTGTGATAATATTAATCTGAATGTGTGATAGGTGTTATGCTGCACTTTCCTAATTCTAGTGTCTATATTTTTGATAAACAAACTGTAGTTCATGTTCAAAGTAAATTGGATTGGATTAATTGTGTATACTAAGAAGTCATATAAATAAATACGTATTAGCATTTACTTGTGACTCTTATAACATGATAATATAATAAATGTATTATTAATTGGTCATGAGTGAAAAATGAAATATAACACACAGTCTCTTACATTAAAAATAAAAAATGGTTTGTCCTATGAATAATTGAAGGGCCATTTAAAGTTTCATAATGTTTGGCATTGATGGGTAGGTTATCTTTTGTAGAATCAAATAAAGATTAAATCCGTTTCTGCAAAGTATGTCTTGCCATTGCCAATATTGCACTACATGATTTGGTTCATCAATAATATACAATACATTAGATAATATTTTGCATTAACCTTTCCTTGGGTGAAATGACGAAAAAGTTTCTTTAAGAAAAGAACACTGTAGCATTACAAAAATGATATGACAATCTATTGTGACTGTTAATTCAAATTATTTTCTTGTGATTATAATTTGTGACATTTGATTATTTTGCATCTCGAAATTGGCTATACCTACATATATTCCGAAATAAAAGTTCACCATGGAATTTTTTTTTCTAAATTGTACAATAACGAACTACGGTAGTTTAAAGAGACACAAACATAAGCTATTTAATTAATGAAAAATTGTTAGGTTGCTTATAAACTGTCTAATTCTGTGGCTTTTATAAATCATGCACATAACTAAATGCTGCACATAATTTTGACATGTAAATAATTTTAAGGTGTTTCTCACAGATGGTGAGAATGGAACATGCTAACAACCAGAATTTTCTTGCATAATAAATGACATTGTATGAAGTGAAATGTTTATATTTATTGACAGGTAACTTGGACATTAGTGCACAGAATTATTTAGTTTAACCAAACCAACTTTCAAACACATATTTTCTCACAATTTTTTCCTGTATTGTGTGTATAAAATGCTTGTAAGTACAATTTTTTTTAAGTTGCAGACATGGACTGACTGGAAGTGCTTGACGAAGGCAAAGGCATCGAGGGTTGCGAACGCTGAGAAACTGGTGGGGGTCCAAGTTCAGAAATAATGTCACCAGCAGAAGAAAAGCTGATGACTTAATTTCCTGGAAAGTTGCTACAGGAATGTGCCAGCGGGCCTGCGAGTTGATTATGATCCCAAATGGNGGGGGGGGGGGTCAGAAACATTTAAACTGTAATCATTCAACCCACTCCCGACATACATCTATCCTCAGTACATCTGCCACACATTACCCACACATACATAACTATAAATTCATTAGCTGAAGAAACAGAAGTTACTGAAACTGAAAATAAAACATTTTCACATGGAAGAAATTTTAACAATTCCATTATCTGCCATGTAATCCACCATATATACTTCAGCATTACAAATCACGAACACAGATGCCCCTTTCACATCAATCCCCAAAAATAAACACTATTTAGGCATCAAGAAAATGTAACAAGATCCGCATTTCATGGTGCAACATCAACTTTCTAGGGAATAGAGCAGAGGAATGTGGTGGCATGTGATGGCATCAGAGAAGATTGTGATCAAATAACCAGTGCTGCTGAAAAACAAGCCAGTGCTATACAAGATGTGGCCTCAGCTTTAAAAAACATAGCTTGTGATTGAACAACAATAGGAATAAAAAATTATATAAAATAAATTTCTTTGTAATTTATTACTGTTTTTTTTTTGCAGAGTAGATACTGACATGTGATTTTTCAGATTGTCAAATAGTTCCGAAACTACATTTTTTATTTCTTTTTTTAATAAAACATTTATTGGAAAAACTGTTTGTTATATTTTATTCGGAAAAATTGATTTATCATCACACTCGTGTATGTGAATACAATTTATCTTATTCATGTATTTTAATATCTGTGAGCAGTATGTGCCATTGGAGTGGAAAGATTTGGGCGACTCTTAAAATCATGATCTTAAGAGCCGATACGGTTGAAACGAGGTGAGTATGAAACAGCGCCGGAATGCAAGTGTGGGGGAAACGGGAGATCCCTGAGAAAACCAACCCACCAGTGGTATCGTCCGAGTATGTGGCATTGATTTAAGAAAATGAAATAGTAAACTTTTCTGGTATTTATTAAGTTTTCTTGTGTATTGACTGCACGAAGTCAATCGTTTCTTTTATTATACTTAAACTTGCAGAAATATACTTTTTTATAGGGCATTAGATATGGCATAATTTCACAAAGCACTTAACAACCTGTCAAGGAGAATAAATGTTTACTAAAATTATAATTTTATAATTAATTATAAAAGTGGTAAAACAATCTATAATAAACCAAATACCGACAAAGAAATTCAAATTTAAAATAAATACGTACATTTAATTATCAAATTAATAATGTGATGAAATTGCATACACAAATAACCAATACTGCATTACAAAAATAGTTTGTAAAAAGTGCAACATTCATAACACAAACTATGAGGCTGCTTTAATCATCACATTATTAATATGTGGCTACACATACAATTGAAAGTGTTTCTGATAGAGGTCAATCTTTATTTAAGACTTATTCAGATGTGTCTGGATTGATGTACCATAAATTTAATACAAGGAAGAAACACAAACATTAAGAAAGGCCTTCCTGTCATTCTATAAAATCAATTATCCTTTGGTTGTCATTACAGATACACGCAAGGGAAGTGTGCTGCCATTAGGACGATAGGTAGGGTAATTAATCTGAGTTACTTGACTTTTAACTGCTATGTGATATTAATTCTTGGTTTTGTCTGATGGACGATTGAATTGGTATATTTGAAAGGTGAGAAG
The DNA here is from genome assembly GCA_002778355.1 of Clitarchus hookeri. Classification (NCBI taxonomy): domain Eukaryota; kingdom Metazoa; phylum Arthropoda; class Insecta; order Phasmatodea; family Phasmatidae; genus Clitarchus; species Clitarchus hookeri. Next base: position 314,311 of record NQII01000549.1, on the reverse strand, counting down.
AAAAGTTGTAGCTAGAGTTATGATTGCACACATTCTTATTTTGTAGATCAAAAAAATTACAAGTTAAACCTAAGGCTACCAGCAAACCATATGTGACAACATTTCCTTTAAAAAAAAATGTAGCAAATTATTACACATATGTCGAAAATATGAATAAATATGCATGAGTGAACAGTTGTTGATAATGAACTTACTACAGTCCTTATTAAATAATATTTGCAAACATGATGTTGTCTACTTCTGCCAGTGGACTACCGATCGTGTCACGCCGCACCAACGCATCAGAGCGAGCGCACAAGGTAGGAACCCGCAGTGAGTGTGTTCAGGCATACTTATTTTCGTTCACGGGGTGAACGGACCCCATGACCCGTCTGCACAACTATCTATAGCGAAATCAAAACATTAGTATTAAGACCCGTAATAGGTCATTTAATAGTGCCACAGCTCTTTAAGTTAATATTAAATGCATCATGTTCCCCGTAAATTACTACACAAGGGGAAATTTTATCTCAATATAGTTCGCAGAGACACTTGAGATTTAGCTATACCGAAATGACACGTGCTTTTTTTAAATTGTCCTAAGTATTAAACTAGCACATTGTAGAATTAACAGAATAATTTATAATGTCCAGTTTCAATGTTTACATATTTGTATCTTTACGTAATAATATTTTTCAACTTTCAACAAAGTATAACAAAACAGCCTCTGCAGTTCCGGCCATTTTCGCCCCAAGCCTTGGAAAATATTATTTACCAAATTAATTCATCTTATGCTAAAATGTTTTATTAAATGGTATTTTGTAGTGTAAAACAGATGTAATATAATTTAAGTCTCTCTCCTGTGATTCTCTGCATTCACTATGTTTGTTTATATTTTTACACGTAAACCAAAATTTGCTGAAAAGACTCTGAAAGACAGTTTAATAAGCAAAACAAGTCAGCAATCATGAATATTTAAATTAAGGAAGTGTTTTATGTATTTTCGCACAAATCTTGAGAAAGGGATTATATTTAGGTCAGTTAATAAATTTAACTTTGTGTTTACGCGGGAGACAGCGGCAAACTCCACCGCTGCCTTGCAGCGCCAATTTAGTATGTTGATAGCGGGCGTAGGTGTTGGACACATGTCACGTGCTTGGAGGACTGCAAGTTTTTTTAACCGACCATGCAATTTGAAAGAGCTTAAATTTTACCGGAATCGTCTACTCATCCGTCGCACCCCGGAGACTTAAGTGCTAAACTAATTCTTCTCGCCTTCATGGCTCTTGTTTCCGCATAGGCTACTGGTGGGCCATAAGCACCAGGCCCGCTTATCTTGATGTTCACATTGTAATGTCGAGTGCAGGGTAATTGAAGGTTTTCGTATAAAATGCAAACTGTGCTATCGTGCTTTATTTATGGAAACTTACACTTCTCGTAAGTGTTTCGGGACCTGGACCACTCCAAGTAAATATGCAGTTATTCTTAAAAATGTTTCAAGTGTTTACGTCTCACATGAGCGTAAAAAAGGTGTCTTTGGCAGCCCCAAACAACTGCGATGTGGACTTGTAGTTCTTGTGGCCATGTAGAGGGGTATCGCCACGTGGTCGTCGGCCACACGCCCTGTTCGAGAGAGTTCGTACTCGTCCAAGCTAGTCAGGAAGACGAGTTGGCACCCATCTGCTCAATTTATTAATATTTGGAATTTCTGGAGTGTCTCACTTGGATGGGACACTACGCTTCCATCCTAAACATCAATTCCATCGCCACTACCATACTCCTCCGGACACTACCAGCCACGTTAAACACCATAGTTCTGGTTGAAAAAACTCAAATATGTTTACGAAAAGTAACCATTCTCAAATTCCATAGGAACTTAGCACTCTTGTCTCACATTACAGAACAATTTAAAAGCTACGTTACATGTTATTAGGTAGATAGCATTAGTGATAATAAAAATGTATTGCAATTACAAAGTTATGAAAGAAAACTTTTGCTGAAATGTACAGAAAAGTGATAGAGAACTGGCGATAGTGGGAAGGGCTTTAAAGATGGGGGAAATTTTGTGGTAAAACACATACAATTTATGTAAATTACATGTAATTTGGGTTCCTTAACCATGTTAATTGCAAGAAGACCTAACATAACTTAACCTATCTTCACAATAGGTGATTACAAGCGGACAGTGTGCCAACACGTGGTAGTGTGTTAGAAAATTATAATAAGTAAACTCGCATAGGTTCCTCCACCTCCTGTGATTCACCTATCGTGAATTTATGTTTAATTTTGATAGATATTCTGCGTTTCACATAGCTGGTGGCAGCAGTACATAAGGCTTTCAATGAAATACTACACAGTTAAATTCACTACAGTTACTTTCCACACAAAAATTTGAATATAAATAATGTTACCCATGTAAGCAGCGAAACTCACCGACACACTACAAGCGAGTTTATCTAGCCACTTGCAAACAACACTACATGTTCTACAGACATCACGACACTACAACACGCCAGTCGGAAGACTGTTGGGGAGCTTTACTCCCTCGCTGATAACACCTACACGTAAATTTACTAAGATCGCAACAGTGCTTCACAGCTATAATTACTGGCCCGGAGCCCAGCTATAACATAAAAACGTAAGCCCGCCACCGGCTCAATGATTTGACCCAAGTCTTGGGCTGCAGTTAGATTGCAAACCCATTGAACGAGTTATGGGAACTTCAGTTCCTGGTCTCATAACAGCACAACCTTCCAGGGGCATATGAGAGATCGGCGGCGTAAGCAGTGAATAAAGCTCCTTTGTCATGTATTGCTGATAACTTACATATAGGACACGTTAACTTCTATTCAATTTGTCGAAACTCCACAAACATTCGTATTTCCGCACAATAATTAGATTTAACACGTCAAATTGATATAATCGTAACAAAACAAACTTAATAGCACTCGTAAATCACAAGCCTTCGCATAGTAAAATTCACACTGTACACTGAAATTTTGCACACTCGCAGCATACAACTGTTGTGTGAAATAGATAAATACAAAACCAGAAGATTAAAATCCATCTCTGTGTAATGTTGTTCAACGAATGTATCATGGCAATACACGTCAACTGCTTTTAAAGAACGCTTGGGAACGTATTTTCGTCTGACATAATATATGTATATTTTTCTACTACTTATATGTTACGTAGTGCAATCCTCTCTTGAATATCAAGAAGATAAACCTTAAAAAATTCTACAGAATTAAATTATATTCCATTACTGCTAGATACGCACTGTATAACCTTAGTGCGTATGAAAAAAACATACCCTGTCAATAACATTTAGTATTAACATTTGGTTTCTAGAGGAGTCCTCGCATTTAACACGATTTAGCAATCCGATAGAAATATATTTGACATAAATTTTACATGTTTTACCGCAAAAATACCTTGATCTTTATAGCACTCCTCACTAACATATTTCATGGTATATACTGCAAATGACGTGAAACCCCATGACATTCGTACTACATGCGATTAGTAATGTCGAAATAAACCAATTTAAGGTATTATTTTGCCGTTTTTAGGAAAAGCCACAATTCTTAATAATTACCTTTTCGAAATGGAAACATAGCACTGCTCAGAAACTAATATTTTGTCCTTTTTAACCACTATATGTGCTTGCAGTCATGCACAATTCTTTAGGGAAAACAATAGTAATTCATCAACTTTTTTGCACTACTTAAGGCCATATACTAATATTTCGTGGTTACTTTTGGAATAAGGTATATTCGGCCAGCTTATTGTATATTTGAATATCAAAAGGCTGTTTGTGGGTTGTGCATCATGAATTTGAATTTTTTGGGTGATTTATTTGCTATGAAAAAAACCTTAGTATGCAGTTTTGTTCTGTTATTTTCTAGGTAAGCGATTTTTTAGTTCATCCACCAATATAGGATCTTATGTTGTCTAGAGGGCTAAAGAATTAATTAACAAATGAAAAATTCCTATCCCCTTTCCCCCTTCCCCAAATCACCTACCCACACCCCTTTTTATATGTTGGGCAATTCCTGTAAACACCAAAAATAGTTTTTTGTGTTTACTTATGTGGAATTATTCCACTTTAGTTGGATTTATCAGAAAGTCTTCTCAATTAACGGTTATCAGTGTGAACGATTATTGTTCTAAGCTTGATTTACTATGGCCACAAAATTCGGAGCCATGCGTTTTTGATTTTAACAGATGGTAAAAACAGACGCATAATAGAATACAAACATTTTAAGAAAATAAAGTTACATTTATAACTTGTGACAAAGTAAGGATATCTGGTACTGATAGTAAAAATGTGTCGTAATTCATTACACAGTTTCGTTCCAACACATAAAATTTTTTGTTTTCTTTTTCAAGTTGTGTTTTAATTTGAGCGAGATTCTGGAATATCATGGTTATGTAAATTGTAATTTTTAAGTAGGTACCTACACATTTTTTCATTCGTGAGTTAAACATTTACGATTTTTAAATTTATTCTTAGCTGTGTGATAATGTAAACGCATGTTCTTAATAACTCTAAAAATTGTAGATGCATGCCTTGATTTAAAAAATCATCCTATTTCTCTTCACTCTTTCTAATATTCCATGCAAATTTGCACACAGCTGTCTCCCCAAGATGCGACATAAACAAACATGGCCACAAAATCATTCTCCTTTATGTCAAAAGGTTTGTTTCTATCCCTCAAATATTTTCTTTTCTTGCGATGATCAGTAGCACTACTTTCAGCCTCAAAATTATCAATATGAGCAGCAAAATGAAACAAACACTGCTTCCAAACTTCACCCAATTTATTAACTATTCGTCTGTGTATTTTGTCTCGACATATTTTAATGGTATCGAGACTAAACGATAGATTCTAACGATGGTCGATGTCGAGAATGACGTCACGGAAAAACTTGGAATATGGGACTGTCGAAAACGAACAAGAATCGAGAAATAACGACAAATTTAAAGGTAACAAGAAATTTAGAATAGAACCCCAGAACTTTACTTCAATTGTTGCAATAGTAACTATATTGTAGAGGGGCCCAATTTAGATATGTGGTTGTGTACACTCTTATTAATTTCAGACTAATTTTTGCTGTAATCACAAACTACAATACATATACAATGAACAGCCAAAAAAATTGGTACACCTGTCTAATATCGCGTAAGGCCCCCGCGAGCACGCAGAAGTGCCGCAAGACGACGTGGCATTGACATCGACTAATGTCTGAAGGTATGCAGGAGGCAATTTACATCATGAATCCTGCAGGGCAGTCTACAAATCCATTGGAGTGCGAGGCAGTGGAGATCTCTTCTGAACAGCACATTGCAAGGCATCTCAGATATGCTCAATAATGTTCATGTCTGGTGATTTAGGTGGCCAATGGAAGTGTCTAAAGACATAAGAGTGTTCCTGGAGCCACTCGGTAGCAACTCTCGACGTGTGGGGTGTCGCATTGTCCTGCTGGAATTGTTCACGTCCGTCGGAATGCACAATGGACATTAATGGGTGCAGGTGATCGGACAGGATGCTTACGTATCTGTCACCGGTCAGAGTCATATCTAGACGTATCAGGGGTCCCATTTCACGCCAACAGCACACGCCCCATACCATGACAGAGCCTCCACCAGCTTGGACAGTCCCCTTTTGACATGTAGGGTACATGGATTCATGAGGATGTCTCTTTACCCGTACACGTCCATCCGCCCGATACAATTGGAAACGAGACTCGTCAGACCAGGCGACGTGTTTCCAGTCATCAACAGTCCAACGGTGGTGTTGGCGGGCCCAGGTGAGGCGTAAAGCTATGTGTCATGCAGTCAACAATGGTACGCGAGTGGGCCTTCGGCTCCGAAAGCCTATATCAAGGATGGTCCGTTGAATAGTTTGCACGCTGGCACTTGTTGATGCCCCAGCATTGAAGTATGTGCCAATTTGAGAAAGGGTTGCACGTCTGTCACGTTTAATGATTCTCGCCAGCCGTCGTTTGTCCCGTTCGCGATATTTTTCCTGCCGCAGCGATGTCGAAGATTTTATGTTTTACCGGATTGCCGATATTCACGGTACACTCGTGAAATGGTCGCACGCGAAAATCCAAATGCTATCGCTACCTCAGAGATGATATGTCCCATCTCTCATGCGCCGACTATTACACCACATTCAAACTCACTTAAATCTTGACAACCTGCTATTGTAGCAGCAGTAACCGATCTAGCAACTTTGCCAGACGCTTGTTGTCTTATATAGGCGCTGCCGACCGCATCGCGTTACTCTGATTTATTCCATACCTCCGTTATTTGCATACGCACGCCTATACCAGTTTTTTTTGCCTCTCTAGTGTATATAGACTTTATGCTGTTCAGCTAAATAGTGTCGTCATGCATATTTCATGCAACACTTTGCAGTGTATCATGTACCTTTATACTATTCCAATGCTCCTTGGTAACTTTACATAACATCTTTCTTCTGCACCCATCCTGTCCTGGTACAATGTTAAAGCCAACCTCAAACAGCTTGAATACTGTCATAATACATACTTTATGCTAGCCTTCTACTTTTTCCATGTCATATGTGTGCACCTTCTATACAATCATTGTACAGCTACGATACTGTTTTTGTACTGTTTCATTACTTACAGAATCGCATACAATTTATTACCGGCATCAACTAGTGTTAAATCTAAATGGACGCGTGGTTGATTCACAGGATGCCAGGCCGTGAATAAGCGCATGGCCATGCAGTAGGCAGACTCTTACAGAGTGTGACGTCGCCATGTGTGTACTTATCTGATGCTGGAACATACATTCACTTATTCTTCTGTTCTGCTGTTGGCCGCAGAGCATGCCTTACATTGTCACTCAACCGGAGGGTTGCTAGGCTACACAAATTGAGTTGGCCATATGCTCGTCATAATCAGGTGTCATCCGGTTCAAGTTACATAACTTCACTCGAGGTTGCACAGAAAACACACACAAACAAGTTACACTGCAAAATAGCCCTGCAGCTGCAACCAAATCTTTTTCAGCTCGGCTGCACAGTGCAAGTTCAGAAATGGCAAAAGGCATTGTGGAGACAATTATAAGTTAAGAGCCCCCCTCCCCCTTACCATAAAGTGGACGGGCCAAATGCCGTCTGCGGGGGCGAAAGGAACAGGTTTTAGAAAATTTAAACTGACAGAATGACTATATCAGTGAAGTGTAAAACTGAAGACCCCACAGGCCATGTGGCACACATCCGTCCAGCACGAACTCAGAGAAGAGACTGCCCAATGACCGTGGGAAGAAGAGCACGTGCTTGGTGCTGAAGTGATGGCCCCGTTGACCACAAAAGCACAGATGTAAAATGATCTTTGATGAAATGGCATGACAGCAAAATAATTATACAGAAATTACCTAAAACTAACAAAACCCTTCAAATCACAAAAACATGCACAGAAGTACACGGGCAAAATAATTACACAGAAACTACTTAAAACTAACAAAACCCTCCAAATCACAAAAACGTGCACAGGAGTACACTGGCAAAATTATTATACAGAAATTACTTAACACTAACATCCCTCATGGGCCCTTGGGGCTTCGGTGCACACGCTCTGCACGTATCACACGCGTAAGGCTCGTGCATGCACGGCGCGCGGTGGCCTTACGCTGGCCGAGGGACGAGGTCGGATGACAAATTGTAGTGCATGTTTTATGCTATTATTCTACTGTTTCCATATAGTCCCTTCACTGTTACTTCCAACTTTTCTGAAGCCCTGATTAAGTTATATTTTCAGGACATTCCTCCACCTTATGTAGCCAAAACTTAACTAAGTCTAGAAAAAATTACACCAAAGGGACAATGCACCGCGTTCGTGCGCAGTCAGTTTAATAATATTTAAATAAGAAATATTTCTTACTAGGGATTACCAACATACATTTTTTTTTTCTGATTTTATTCACATCAGTTATAAAAAATATTAAAATCTATAGATAGAATACAATTAAAAGTTTAATTTAACCAAAAATGGATTCCTTTTATAGTAGCACAAGTATAGAAGACTTGTGATACACGAAATATTTAGGAAACAACCAAACACGTCATACATGGGGTGATTTTTCAAAAATTCGTTTCAAAACTGTGAATAAACCACGAATAGACATCTGTGTACTGCTTCTATACAGTTCTTGTAAAGCTACCTTACTGTTATTGTACTGATTCATTATTGTCTGTATCCTTGAACAGCTACCACAGTGATTTTTTCCATCTTCATTATTGTCTATTGTTCAAATAGAGGACTTTAAATGAAAACTTGGTATCTCACATTTTCGGTGAATATTACTTTTTGATACTGTTGGTTGGAAAACCCCAGTGTAAAATTTTACAGTGTTCCAAATGAATGAAAGTGCAGGCCCGTTTTCATTTGTACCACTGTAAAATGTGAGATACAAGTATTTCCAAACAACAGTATCAAAAAGGCATTTTGGCCCAAAATTTGAGATACGAGGTTTCCCTTCTAAGCCATCAATATATTTTTTCTTCTGGTTACCATGCTGTATTTATATACTTATAGTAATGATTTTACTCGTCAGTTACCATTTTTATACTTTTTTCATATTTGTATGTTTGCACAACAGTTTCATACTTTTTTTTGTCTGAAAATATTATGAGGTATGTCTGTTTTTTAATTTGTATATAAAATGTATAAGAACATTGTCATAAAAACCCTTTAAATCGTAAGAATACGCAAACACGTCAAATTGGTTTATCTGATAATTAATTTGTAGTATGCCCATACACAGGAGCAGGTGCATTTCTGCAAACTGAATGACAGAATACCAACTTTACAGGGTCTTTTGTGCACTATGATGTTTTCTTACCACTTCATTATTTTATTTATTTTTTACTAATTTGGTCCAAACTAATAGAAGGGGTTAGAAATATATAACGAATATTATGACGGATGTCCTAAAATGTGAAAAATGTGAGCAGATTTGAGACAAAATTAATTTCACTATTAATACATTCATGCCCAACTCCCAACTGGAATATGGATGTTATGCTAGTGTATGTTTGCTACAACTCAGCTCCATAACGGCTGAACGGATTTTGATGAAACTTGATATATAGATTTTTTAGGTCCTGGAATAGGACATATGATACTTTTTATCCCGGTTAATAGTACAAGTTCTATGGAATAACAACAAATCCTAATTCTGCAACGGCTGGGAACGTGACCGAAATATGGTTTTCCTCTGGTGTCAGAGTTTATCATGCTACCCAAGGACCTCTGAAATGGCTTAACGACTGCTATAAATCGATAAAAACCGGGACCGAATATTTAACGTGCCCTCCCAAACACGGAAGCGCTCAGATGTTATGCCACTAAACCCTCACTCATCCAAAAGTGTGCCACTGGTAACGTTGCTTAACTTTGGTGATCAATTAAGATCCCTCAGCCAAGCACAAAAATTAGTACCTAGGTACACTTATTTCTAAAACTACAACTTGATGAAACTCACGTTTCGATTTTCATACATCGACGCTGGAAAGCGGAAATGTTGTAACTACGCGATATGTTGCACAGATACACTCCAAAACCATTACCCTAATTCTTGGCTATCGGGTAACAAATATTTCATTTCTTTTGGGTTGCTGTAATCAGTTTAAAACATAGGCCAACATAGTATAATATTATAATTCTGTTTTCACATAAATGAATTTTATTTTCCCAATTTATTTATTAGTGTATCACAGTAAATTTCAATTGTACCTGGGCGAAACCGGGCCGGTTCACTAGTCTTGTATAAAGCATTAATGCTGATCTACCACCGTTGCCGGCCAGGCCCGTCATGACCGACACAACTGCTCTACGCCTCCCTGGGTCGCAAATGTAATTTAAAATTTAAACACATACTATTACAAAACAGCAAGTCATTCTCACTCGCTCGTTTACACTTTAGTTTTAAACTGTAACGAACAGAATCTCACTCACACTCGCGCCTGTAAATTAAAACAATTTATTTACTCGTGCCGATAAATTAAAACAGTTTATTCACTCGCACCTGCAAATTAAAACATTTTACTCGCTCGTTTACACTTAAATTGTAACAAACATCAACTCACTCACACAAAAAAAATACAAACAGCAACAGACTCACTCACTGTTTACACTTTAATTTTAAACTCTAACAAACAGCAACACACACTCACTCGCGCCTGTAAACTAAAACATTTCACTAAATCGTTTACCCTTTAATTTTAAACAAACAAACATAAACTCACTCTCACTTGTGCCTGTAAATTAAAACAGTTTACTCGCTCGTTTACACTTTGTACACACACAAACAGCAACAGACTCACTCGCTCGTTTACACTTTAAAACTACAACTAACAGCAACAACCTTTCTATCGTGCCTCTTAATGGAAAAAAAATTCACTCACTCGTTTACACTTCAATTTTAAACAAACGCAAACTGTTACCTGTCGAAAGGAGAACTACATTCGCCACCGCCGTCCCTTCCTCGACGATTCCAATGGTGTGTGGCTGCCGCGTAGACAGTAATGAATGCAGTCGTTCACCGCACCAATGGTTCTTCGTCCCTGAGAACGCCCCCGAAAACCCACTGGCCATAAACTTTGCGTCCTTTGCTTTCCTTGTGTTTTTCGACTCATTGATCTCGACCACTTTGCCCGTACTGCCGCGTTTCCTGTATGTAAGCACCCAGTCTATGCACACTTGGTAGCAGTAAATCGACCAGGTGACGACCGTCTTCCTCGAGCACTGAAGTTCGTTCACGATCCTCTGCTGTCGCGAGTACTTGATCAGGCACCACAGCAAACAAAGCTCGATGATCTTGCCCGACGACAAGTTTGAATCCCTCACGAAACTGCCCTGTCTCGACGATACTTAAAAATTGCATTTAGTTCCGTCCTCCATTCGCCGTCGGCACCAATAAAACAAGTCCCAGTTGTCCACGAGTTTCGCTTCCCCCTCCCCGCATCATTTGCACCATATCGACGGCTTGACGATGTCGTGCTCCATGAGGAACGTGTTTACGTCCGGCGAGGACGGGATCGCTTGCCTGGTGTTCAACACTGTGATTTTGCATCTTGCGCACTCCATCCAAAAAAAAAAAAAAAAAAAAAACCTGGGATACGCGTTGCGGAACAGACGTCGCTGGAATTGGATACGCTAAACGTAATCGGTCAGATACGCGATATGGCACCAACTCGTAAAGGAAACAATTTGAATGGATACCCTATATTAAACTCGCACTTTTACCGTGGTTCCCCCCTTTGAGCATGCAATACGGAACAATTGCCTAAATGGTTCTTTGGTCATCTTATGTAGTACAGGAAGAACCTTAAGTATCTGAATCGCAGCATTCCTTCTTCTATTCCCACTCAGACACATTGCATCGAGCACCACCCCTTTCCAGCCCATTCATGTCTTTTTTAAAATTCTTCACACCATATATGGTGTATGGCCTTCTCCTTTCCACTGCCCATTCCAATATTTTTTTAAAAATATGTTTGTCTGTTGCTCCCCACCTTGTCATCCTTCGTGTCGTTTATTCTTCTAAATCCATATTTGGAGTGTGGCCTTCTTCCTGCTCGGCCCCTCTTTCCCCCCGCCGACATAACATCATCTCAACGTCATCACAATGGTGTGCTTCGAGCTCTGGCATTCCCACTCGCACAGTTGTTTTCTTCTCTTATTGCCATGAGCAGAGCGTACTTTCCGCTTCGTTATGTGCAAGTGATACATTATATTAGTCATCGATCTCGAAGGTGGAAGATAATTAAGTATTCGGCGCAGATCATGATACAGCGAGTGCATATAAGTACCCATGCATTATTTTGTCAAACACATTACTTGTAATGGTGTCTAATAATGTCTACTAAAATTATATTTTTAGTGCCTGGATTATACGGGCCTTCGCTAGTTACGGACAAACGATTCGAAACCAAAATTTTCCCAAATGCACTGTTTCCTTACAGAAAAATATCAAACAAAGATTTTCAGCAATTACTAGATGACGATTCTATGCCAGTTACATATAATTTCAAACGAACTACAATTTTTAAAGCTTGCAATTAGAAACAATATGTTAACAATTACTTGAAGCACCAAATAGAGGGATTTCAACATCTTACAATTTATTAAAGCTAACTTTCTCACACATTTTCTAAATCCAAAATTTTACAATATCATGAATTTTACAAAAAAATTACAAACATAAGATATAATTAATTTTAAATTGCCCAAACGAATTGACGATAGTTGAAATATGATAAGTAATTATATTTGAATACAATAAACTTAAAACCTTAAGATTTGCAAAATAAAAAATACGTTGCCTAGAGTTGAGCAATTAGAATAAAAGGAGGGCAGCCTAAAAAGCCAAGTAAAGCCTCCTTTCGCAAAACAAACACATTAAAACCTTTAATAAAAATTACATGAAAATGAAATTATCGGTGGAGGCAGTCAAATGACCCATCAAGGTTCCAGCAATTAAAATAGAAAAAGAACTAATACATATAAAATTAATTGATCAATTATGCCCAATGTATAAGTCGTGGATGCAAAGCATATTTAAAATATTGGAAAAATATTTGGAGAGCAAACACTAAACACGACCCATTAAAAAACTGAAACACACAGCAAAGTTAGAGTTTTAGATTAAAACGAAACCAAATTTGGGCTGACGACCGAAACCACAATTTAGAAAAAACTTTAACTCACTGCATGCCCAAGACAGACACAAATTACATCATACAATATTAAAACATTCAAATTGACCCCATTAATAGAATGCCTGCGACCACGACTAACCGTTTCATGTTTCTCAACTGCTTCGGCTTCGAAGGTAACGAAGGAAATTAAAAAGTGCCTCATTAATGCCAACGTCCTAAAGATGGCTAAATTACAATTTATGACATGATGCTGCTCCTCACTCAGACGCTCCTGCAGGCGATGGACGGGCGTAGAATAGCCGGTGCAAATGTAGCGCAATCACTTATATTAACTTGCCCCATCAACAAAAAAATTATGATGCACAGAAGGAAGGGAAATCTGGGCGGCAGAACAGGGGAGCCGAGCCGGGCATAGAGCAAGTCATTTCGCAGAGTTTGGAGTACTTAATACGTCTAGTGCAACGATTGCTGGCGTCGTAATTCTTTGCGACCCGGTAAAGTGTTATATACCATATGTGAAAAATCTGTGTATTCGAGTTTCATAGCTATGATTGGCGCAAAGATTTATTGCAATCGGCATATACCTTAAAACGTTCAATGGAAATTCTTGGAAATTTTCATATTTGGTCACTGTTTGGGTGGTTTGCTAGTGCGAATAATTTTGGAAATTTACGATGAGAAGAAATTTAAAAAATATGTGAAATGTGTATTTTTTGTAGGCGCTCCTTTATTCGGTTTCTAAATTTCAAAATTGTTTTCGATGATTCGCTTTTACCTTTGGCATGTGATGTTAAAGTCAAAATACAGTTTATTTTCCAAAGAACAATCACTAGCGCTTTATAAGCAATTTAAAAAGTATTTCATGTTGTTATTACTGTTCGAATTTTTACAACAACTCTGATAAAGCACGATTCGTTATCGACTATATAAATATCACTGGATGGTTTAAATAATATACAATTACACTAAATTGGGAATATTCGGTCGTTATGTGGTCATTAAAAATTCATATTATGATACAATCACCGATTTAAAAAGAAATTGCCTTGCTAATAGTTCCCTACCGTTAGATGCGGAAGCCTCCCATTCGCGAGAAAAATACTTCGGATAGGGTAATTTCGTGGTTACGGTTAGTTTTTTTCGAATACGGCAACGATATGGTCTCCACATAAGATTCATGTTTGAATATCTCTCTAAAAACTTAAAATACTATTCAACTAAATGACCATTCTCCGCTCGGCCACACATTTTTATTAAACAGAAAATTTATCAAAAATGATATTACAGATTTAATTATGCAAGGGAAGAGGGGCGATTTCGTTGCAAATAAAGCAACATTGTAAATTGTATATAAGATCAAATAAATAGTTACGGACAACAACCTAAAAATGTTAGTTAGAACGATTTTTATAAATTTTACATTTTGATGGAATATTAGTTTCAAATGCAGTAAATAAAAAATGTCATTAATTGAGTGACGAATACATTAAATATTTAGATATTTGAGGATATACACTTTCGAATTTCAATATAATTTTCCTGTACAATGCAAAAACGTTCATCAGAACTATCAAATTTAACTTGTTTCTACTAGATGGCATAATCAACTACGAAGCTCTGTTGAAACTCAACCCGAAACTCAAAATACATTGTATTGTATCCATAGATCAAATCTAAACAATCACAAAAAAAGTAGTTTTTACGACGTGTTTAAAATTTTACCAATGTGGATGGGCCAACATTCGGCGATAATCAGTCCACAAAACCAAATTTTTGCGAGTTACTGAGGAGATAATCGCCGGAAACTATCAAACTATTTACTCGAGATGTATTCAGATTCGTATAAAAACCCAACCAAGTACACATGGTTTCCCTGGTAGAATTAATTTTTTGATTCTATGTGACGGAATTCGACCGAGTAAGTTCGCTATTACACATACTGTTCGTACTCGTCATACTATGCATGTATGATCGCGCTGTCCGATCATACATGTATAGTGGCGCAAAGCAAGATGATTCGCCCACGACTTCCGAAGCGCAAAATACACCGAGTTCTGACGATGTTCTTTGTAATTTGTTGTTTACGTTTCAGAAAAATGTCTTAAAACCCGATGCTGCATCCGTGCATTACATTTCGCCTCTCCTTGGGCACGACGACCATGAAGCAACCATGCTAAACGTAAACAAATTATTTTATCGATGTCACAATGGAATTTACAGGAAACTATTCGGAACTCGGCCAAAATAGTTAATTTCCGCCGACCAAGTACAAGGTTTATGAACGAATCTGTTTGATAAAAACATAAATTATTTACCACTACTTATCGAAGCTGTCAACGAAAAACTATAATTTGACGATTTCAATCAACGAATGTTACCATTCGTTTTCTCTAGCAGAAACGACCGGTGCCAAAAGCTGGCAGTCGTTTATGGCCGTTTATGGCCGTTTAAGGCCGTTTATGGCCTTTGATATTCAAACAATGAGCGTAAAAAAAATCAAGACATCAGAGTGCTTAAAACTAACGAGGTTGGTGTTTGAACATATTCTCAAGGTTAATTTACCCACTTATTCGTTCATGCAAGACTTTTTTTTTCAGTAATTCGCGAGCCCAACTCTATCATAGACGTAATAATAGATCAGTTAAAGGGAAACGAGCAATTCATGGAAACAATTTTCAAAAGAATTTAAGGTCTAACAAGAATTCACTCGGTATTTAATCATGTCACATTAAAAAAATATATAGCAAATAGGCACAATTTTTTTTTATTGTTTTGTTAACTCGCAATCACAGCTCAAACATAGATTGCAAATCTTTTTACCATGAATGAAAGGGAGTAACGAACCAAGATTCCCTTGAGGTACTAACCAAAAAAAAACACAAATAAACTGATTTCGAGATGGGAGAAATGCAATCGCGACGCAATCTAGAAGGTGCTCTCAAAAAACTATTCCGACTAACTCGTCAACAATTCAAAGTTTTAATAGCGCTACTAGCAATGATATCAGCATTAGATGAAATTGTGTTATGCCCAAGCGACACCCTACAATCGGCACTAGTAGAACATTGAAAATCGTCGAGTTTCAAAGTCCAACTCACTTTGCTTACACCACCAACTATAATTCCCTCTATCATTCCAAAGGACTTGAAAATTTTGGAATGGGTGGATTAGCTTTGAGAAAACTTGTCGGAGTGTGCTGCGATCGCCAATCTCCCCCCTCCCAACACTTCATCCAAAAACCAATCAGATTGCATTACGATCGCACTTCCTTCTCTCACGTTACCAAATCTGCCTTTTTAAGTGCGAAATCTGGAAAAAGACTTAAGTCAGGGTCGAGCATTTAAGGGATAAACACCTCATCTCCAAGAGCATAAGGAATAAGGAACTAGAACAAAGATGAAATATAAAAATACCTAATAAATATACCATATACAATATAAATATACATAATTTTAACTGGTAATCACAGCACATATTGGAGAGTTTTCTCAAAACGAATCCAGACTCTCCAAAATCACCTAGTTATTTGGCATGGCAATTTTTTAGCAAACTCGAAGGCAGTAACGATTTATTCCCCCTCTCCATATATGGTCAAAATATTCACAAAATATGTAGGGTCTGTGATTGGCATTGACTAACTTGTCAGCTGGGAGTGGTGCTTATCACACACTCTAGACTTTATTTACATCAGGCACAACAAACTCCAATGCCTCTGTGAGAACAACAAAAAAAAACCGGGAGTACCGATATNCCATAATCCCATTTAACCAATCATATTTGGTGGCAAGAGGGTGTAAGGAATCGTTACCCTCTTTCGCAATATAATATATTTACAATCAGCAATCCGACCCTTACACTGCCCCATGCTCGAGACACGATCATATCAGACACAACCAACTTCCGTGCCCCTGTGAGAATGACGAAGCAAAGTAGAAGGCAGAAACGATTCGTTATGCCCTCGTCAATATATATTCGAGTTCAGTTACCTAATTGCTTCCATAATCCTATTTAACCAAACATACTTGGCAGCGAGAGGGGATAACGAATCGTTACCCCTTTTGACAATATATGTTTCAAGCTTTCTTGGCAATTGGTCCATAATTGTGGTAATAACCAACACTTTTTTTNACCCCTTTTGACAATATATGTTTCAAGCTTTCTTGGCAATTGGTCCATAATTGTGGTAATAACCAACACTTTTTTTAGCACAATCAGCAATCCAACCCATTCTTTAGGTGAAATATTTGCCATACTACAACGATAAAGTACACCTATACTACTTACCAAGTCCAGCAGCACAGACAGCAATATTCCAATTACCAGTAGAACGAAAATCATTTACAAATTGCACTATCGCATATTCGTCTGCATGACGAATATCGGAGTTTTTCAGTCACCTGACTATATTCAAAGTCATGGTCACTAGCGATAGCNATATTCGTCTGCATGACGAATATCGGAGTTTTTCAGTCACCTGACTATATTCAAAGTCATGGTCACTAGCGATAGCATCATCAGTATCTATTGGTGCAGCATTGTCGACTATATTACCAGGGCCAAAATAGTTGTGGCCTGGAGCCATTACGACGGCGAAGCATAAACCAACAGACTGTGTTGCCATCACTCATTTTATACCTCGTCAGGAGCCAATTAATTGAACAGGCGGGTAGGGGACCGGTATTTTACGACCTCGATAAGTTATATTTCACTTAAAGCTTCTTCTGCACCGTGAGTATATTTTATTTCTTAGTGTTTTAATCATGCCAACAACGGCCCTCGATTGCAATATCACGACATGGAGGAGCAATTTTCATTTAAAGCTTACTTGTATCATGAGTGACAACGTCCCTCAATTGAAACATAACGACCTCGATGAGTAATTTGATAGTTAAAGCTGTATCTGTTATGTTAGTGTAATTTATTTCTTACTATTTTAACATCGCAACATTGATGAGTTATATGGTATTTAAAACTTTATCTGTATCAAGAGTGGCAACTACCCTCGATTGCAATAAGACAACATGGATTAGTTTTTTCATATAAAGCTTTATCTGTGTCATGAGTATAATTTATTTCTTACTGTTTTAAACATGCGGATCACGTCATTTTAATCAACAATGGCCCTGCACACCTCGATGAGTTATATTCCATTTAAAACTTTATCGATATCATGAGTGACAACTACCCTCGATTGCAACATCACAGCATGGATGAGTTATATGGTACTTGAAACTTTATCTTTATCATGAGTATAATTTATTTCCTGCTCTTTTAAACATGTGTGTCGATGGCTGTCCTCGATTACAATGTCATGACATGTATGAGTTATATTCCATTTAATGCTGCTACCGATTGCAATCACAGCTTTTTTTTAACTTCCTACATTTTTACGAGTAGGGAAAGAGTCGACAAATCAACATCGAAATAAATTCGTATACTCCCTCCCCTCCAATTTTTTATCATTATTTTCTATTAAGTTGTAAGTTATATATACTGTTATTTACTCGTCTTTCAGTGTCGAGTATGATGGGTTTCGATAGCGAGCACAGTGGACAGGTGAGTTTCATTGGTATGTTTCAACCATTCTGTGTAATGTCGTTGCTTATTCGCATAATATCTGCCAGCGTGTAAGTAGGTATATTGGTAATTTTCGTAGACATGTAAGTGACAATTGCAAAAATTTTATAGAGCATGATTTCTGACAAAATAACCACATGTGCATTGTTAATGTGAACTAGGTTTAGCAATTTCGAGTAAAACTCTTCGGGATTAATGTTTGTATCTATTTGCACAAATCCGTACAATTTCTGAAGAAATTACAATTAAAACGATTTACTTTCCACTTTTTTTTTAGTTTAGCAAGTTCCTGTAAAGTTAGCTTGTTTCGCTGGACTTGATTTAGAAAGTTATCGATTTCCAAATCCATAAACTTGTCTTTGATTAAATATGTTTTCGTAAATTCCTAAGAGTCCAAGATTTTTAAGGCAAAATATATGGACTCGCTCATATCATTTAGTTTCTTTGCCACCTGTTTGTAATATTCAATTTCCAAAAAAATCGACGAAATATGATTCTTTCTATCTTGGCCGAACATCTTTGTGTATTTGTCGACTCTGGGGTAGTCCATTTTAATTAAAACATATTTTTTTTCCTTTCGCTTTAACCCCTTATCTCTTATAACAGAGATCCAAGAGTTACGAATATAGGCTTTATGCACAATGGTCTAAATTCGGCCGGATAAACAAACTCATCCGGCGATTGTTCTTTTCGGTGAAAATTGACGATTCCCAGACCAACCAAAATTATGGTTTTAGCAGCATTCACATCACGATTCCACACAGTTTTACAGTTTGGACAAACTTGAAATCGATGGCCATGAGTTCTGTATTTTGGTCTTTTTTGTATATCTGCGATTTCGGTCGTTTTGTGCTTGGGTGGTAGGGGAATATTGTCGAAGCAGGTGGAGCACGATCGAGTGGTCAGGTATTTGTCGGTTTCCAACACTTTACATTTTTTGTATTGTTTGAATGCTTGGAGTAATTGTCTGCACGCCGGTCTTATGTACCTGCCTGCAAATGTTGTTTTGGAAACAGCAGGAT
Source organism: Clitarchus hookeri (assembly GCA_002778355.1). NCBI lineage: Eukaryota > Metazoa > Arthropoda > Insecta > Phasmatodea > Phasmatidae > Clitarchus > Clitarchus hookeri. Next base: position 295,032 of record NQII01000549.1, on the reverse strand, counting down.
CACCGAAAAATACCTCGGTTTTCTTTTCGTTATTTGTGACGACGATGTTGGACACCAATTTGTCCATCGCTCGCCTACGACAAATTTTCGAGTCCCATGCCAATCAAACATACGATCGTTAACAGTACCAAGATTGCATATCTTTGAAATATTTCAAGTTATATTACACATAGGATTTTGCGGAGAGGTTGTCGCGAGCACACTTGTGTAATATCATAGGATTATCACACCAGTATTCAAACCATTTTGCTTACAAATTCGAATAATTTTTTTTTCTTTTCCATCGTCTTTTTTGTTCTTTACACCACAATTCTTCGAATGTCGAACTTTTTAATACGGTGTTTGTTTCTTCACGCTCAAACCTATCCATCGCGCACAAACCCACAAAATTTACTATTCCAGGATCCACAGTGATGAATTTCGAGTATTTGCTCGCGTCTATCGTATCAGTTTGCTTCGTCGTCGATGTCGATTTCTTTTTGAGTTTCGATGGTCATAATTTGTTTGATTATTTATATCAAATTTATTCAGCATTACAGAACGTCCATGCCGTTCGTGGAACAGGACATGGCGAAGCTCATATTACCGCTATGAGACTCGATTTTGAAAGTTGCATAATTCAAGTTACCGCATCTAGGATGCCTTAGATCGAAATATTGTCACCAGTACAAAGGCGTCGAAGCCATGTAATCGGTAATTATCATTCCCAGTTACACCATTTTCAAAGATCTCAGTAATTCTTCCAAAGCTCTTCTGGAATACATTATATGTTTGCGCCCAGGTTTGAATATTGGAAAAACGTTGAACGATTTCATATTGTGTTCAGAGAACAACCAACCCATCACATAAGATGCCGGAACCAACGACCACCAATTCTTTTCTTGTTGCACTCGGTCTTGTAAAATCTGCAAATGTCGTATGAGATCAAGATCGTTCAGAATGCTCCAAGTTTCGAAACTCATCGCGGCAGGCATGTCCTTCATGAATGCTTCTTCATATAGTCGAATCTTCCATGTGGCAACTGGTAATCTTTTATCGAATTTACTGTAAGCATATCTGGACAATCGCGAAAACAAATGCACCAAAATGCAATTATTCATCTCGGTTTCGTGCTGATCGATGGCTTCTTGTATGAGGAAGAATCTATATGAACCATCGAATTTTTTGTCGGAGTTCAGATAGTTTCTCCTAATTTATAAATATTCCAAATCCAATGGAACACTTTCATTATTTTGCTTCTTTCCCCTCAAATTATAGTAAAAATCTTGCAAATACTATGTGGAAAACCGGTCGGTCAAACATCGTCTCTGCAATACATTAGCGTAGTGAAAATACACGTACAGCGATGCTTCCGCCATCAGATTCGAAATTTTTAAAACAGCTGATTCTCTACAATAACCAAAAGTCGAGTGGAGGCACACCAAGTTATCCTATTTCTTATAATCGAAACGCTTAAATACATTATTCACTCTTAGAATTTCCATCAAAATATCCATATTGCTAAGTTTTTCCATTATGAAGAATACTGCATGCACTCTTGAAGAGAGGAATAGCAGTGTATCGAGCCACAGCCATCGCGAGTTGTTTGGCAATGTTTTGCACTATCATGAAGGCAGAATTCAAATTCCATTTTGACTTTTTAAGGACGTTAATTAGGGCAAAATATATAATGTTATCGTTTACGTATAAATTGAGCAACTTTACCTAAATGTTGTCAAATACAAAACATAGTATGCCCTGCTTCGAACTGGTTAAATGAAAATTTATGTACAAGTTTTGGGAATGCTCCTTCTATTTAAATTTGTCAAAAGACTTTGCATTACTTTCATAACAGCAATTTACAGAGTGATGTGTTACAAAGTTATTTCCGAAACCTATATATATTTTTTTTTATGGCTTGGGTTATATTCAGTTGCTTGAGACGACTGAAGTGATGGAGGTGGTGGATAAGACATCTCTTTCGGTTTTACGAAATTTTCACGTTTAGGGGTATTTAAAAACCTTTCAGTGAATAAAACCAACAACAGAACTATAATGATCAATAATACTAGCTGTAAAATAAATAAATACATTTTATTTTGGAATATCGAAATAAAACCAAATTTTAACGAACTACTTATTTTATTAATAATTGTTATGTTAGTAACAGTTCTGTTACTAAAATAGGTAGACTTGAAAATAAACTAAATGCCTGGTGAAGGCAAAGGCAATGCAGATTTTCCTGGGGACAGTATCCGTGGAATTAAGGCCATTGGCGTAAACATAGGCGACGTTATCATAGTTGGCGTGGGAGGCGTTGGCATCATCACAGTTGGTATGGGGGGCGCCAGCATCCCCATCATCCCCTCTATCCCATTCGACCCACATGGCGCATCCCCAGACGGTGATGGAGAGCTCTCTGACGGAGATAGAGATGACTAACTCTCCGATGGATATGCCTCGCTCTCCGACGGAGATGATCTACTTCTCTTTGATGGAAATAGCCCGTTCCTTCTCTGTGGCGATGTTGGAGACTGCCCATGCCTCCTCTTCAAAGGAAATGACCCGTTCCTTCTCGATCGCGATGACGGAGACTGCCCATGCCTCCTCCTCGAAGGAGATGGCCTGTTCCTTCTCTATGGCAAAGGTCGGGAAGAATTCGTCTCGGACTGTCGCCATCCCTGCGATGAAGCTTCGCACCTCTCGCAAATGGCCAAGGGTGTCTTCTTGCTGGGTGCCATCTTGTGATTGCTGATGTTGCTCGTCGCAAGGTTAATTGTTTATATACTCAGGCTCCTTCCAGGACACCAAGAGAAAAAAAAATACAAGACATATGGAAGGTATGAGGGGAATATAAGGTGAGCTTCCTGCTTGTATCACAAAAAAAAAAAATGTTTCTGCCCCGAAATAATTTCTGCATAACGATGAGGCCAAGTTGAGTAATGTATGCAAGTCGCCTTACAGGCGAATGTACAGTCACTAAACTTGACTTTGAGCGAGCGAGTGCACTCCAGATAAGAAAATGAAAAAAGTAAAACATTAGTGAGCAAATGCGCTTGAGAGAAGGCGATGAGAAAGAAAAATATAATAACCTATCATTTCAGATTGAATCCCCACCACCACCATCACTACGAAATAAATTAAAACATATTTCCAGCCAAACAAGTTTACACTTTAACCAATATGTAACATAGTAGTGAAAAAAATTCAATAAAAAGTTTAAAATCCATGGGTGGGTGCATATATAAATACCACGCACTTTGGTCAATGTCCAGTATCTATGTGATAGTGGTAGTGGTTATTTTAAAGTCAAATTGAAAAAAATGTATAAGATTGCAGTGACTCAGGTAGAGTTAAGGAGAGAATTTTGAGGGGTTGGAATCTGATTTTAAAGAAATTTATGATTGGTTTTTAAACATCGTGCTATGAAGAATGAAATTAAATGTCTTTTAACCAAATATACTGAGGCTAAGGAGGAACTTGAAAAAACTGTTGGAGTTTCAAAACAACATTGGAAAGGAGCTAGTAAAACAAAACAGGAAATTTAGAGAAAGGTGGATTGCATATAAAATTTCACGAGAACAGGACATGAAAAATTCGTAAAAAGTAAAACAAATATATATATTGTTGGTGTAAACTTAATTAAAAATGTAAAATTTGTAAAAAGCTCAAGGGTTTTCTTTCTTTGGAGGCAACAGAATTAAAAGTCTAAGGTTATATTCTTAATAGTGTTATTTTTGTTTAAGAAGAGTAAAATGGATTTCAATATGTTTATTATTATTTTTTTTAATAGCTCATCCATTAACTGATGTTGGCGAGAGGGACTCAGCAGAGGAACCGGTTAGTGAAATTAAAATTACCAACACTGAATTAGCCTTTCCTCCAGCCACTGCAGCAGCCTCTCTTTCAAACACTGCAGTGGCCTCTCCTCCAGCCATAACAGCGGTCTCTCTTCCAGCTACATAGAAAATTAGAAAATATTAGGACTTTTATAAATTTGTAACCCTTCACCTTAGTTAAATATAGGAGGACTGGTAATCCTATCCTCATTTTATAAAAATTTAAAAATCCAGAATTTATAAATTTTTATATGTTTTCTATAATTTAATGTAATATGTTTATAATTATATATAATTATTTTTATTTATATGTAATCTACAAAAAATATAATTTAATGAAAAAAAATTTCATTACCCTAAGAATAACAAAAAAGTAAAAAAATCTTATTTGTCTCTCCGAATTTGTATAAAGTTCTTAAGCTCACTCAACCAAACTGAATTTAAAAACACACCAGGTGAACCAAACAAAGTAGGCATTTTAATGGAACGGCCACACACATTGTAAAATGCTCGCATCAATGAGGTTCGAAATAGCAAAAGTGTTCGTATATTTTGGTCATATTCTTCTCTCCAATGTTGTCTATTTGAGCTTGTAAAACACAATTGCAAATCGCATTCCTAATTACTGAATTTGGAGAAGTGATTATTTGTCCTGTTGTATCTGAATTTATGGTAATGTGAACACATTGGATATCACTTGCATTTGATAAATTATGCATGCGATTACTCTTGATTGAACACACCAAATTATGTGCGGGTCGTTTGATAAAATGCCTTATGCAGCACGATGTCGCCATTTTTGTTTGTATATAAGTAGTAGTTTCCGTTTTCATATTTCCTGCATAAATATCGAGCAAGTGCAATAATACTCTTCTTCAACTAACAGCGTATTCTTCTGCGGTGAGAATGAAAAACATCGGACTGAAAAACAAAGTGTCGAAATTTTCCAGTTTATGTACTCTTAACAACTGGTTTTTAATGTAGTCTCCCGATTGGAGTAGAGTGTTGATTAAATTATCGAATCTCAATGGCAATGTCCAGTATTCCTTTAAAGATAGGGCATCGGGTGGCATCGAGACTGACCGATTCTCGAATAGAGTTGCGATTACATCCGTAAACCAATATGTGGTTTAATTTCAATTTCGTGAACAGAGGAATGTCGTCCTTTTTCCTCGTCATGCCCCTCGAATTATATGTGTGTTCCATCACGGTTTGATTAGAATTATAAATCAGGGAGCAGCCGTGCGATGATCCATGAATAGCATTTTGGTACTTGCACATGAACGAAAGTCGAAGTTGGTCGTCAATTACATTTTTTCTTCAAAGCATAAATAATAGTTTTTTAAGTTTATAATTAGGTGTATATATATAGTCGCTGTTCCCTTTATTAATAGTCTTGTTGAGAAAGTAGTAGTTGTTAAAGCAAGACTTGTTGACGCTTGGAGCTAATTTTAAAAGTGCAAGTTGATGAAACATGTTTGACATACATATAATATTCGAGTGTGGTGTTTAGAAACTTGGCCCGAAAATCTTTAAACTTCAATGGATTGCAAGTATTGTTATTTAAGTCGATATCAATTTCCTCCTCGAAATCTTCTTTAGAGTCTTTGTCATTGTAATTTTCTCGTGTGTATATGTATTCCAAGAGACAGTAAACAAAAGTCAGGTAAAACGTTTTTAATTCGCCCAAAGTGTGCATTTCCAGATCGTTGTGGATGTTTTTGAATATTTCCAATACTTTGGTCATTGTAAAACTTAGTTTGTTAGCAATGCCTAAAGGTTCTTATACATATAACAAAAACATTCGGTCCTTTGTGTTTGAATCTAAAAAACAAAATGTTCGTGTTGAGGTCTCTCATTTACAACAATCAAATAAATATGGTGAGAATCGATGTCAGAACGATGAAGAGGTACCAGGAAATCTTAACATATCCCCTCTCGACATACTTTTTGGTTGCTGAAAATATGAAATACGAAATGTGTCAAATGCTGATGGAGTTATACGAACTGTATATCGATTCCATTGTTGACACGACAATCTCTCTGGAAACCAAATCGAACTCGCTGCTGGAAATTTTGACTCAGAAGGCTGCGAGCCCATTGTAGGTGTCGTATCATTTGGTAATCATTGAATTTTTGACCACGAGTAACTTAAACATGGTGTACAAGTTTCTCAAAGAGAATAATTGTGAAAAAAATGCTATTTTACTATCCAGTTGACGGATGTACATTTCATGTTGCAAATTGAGTTGCACATTGATGCTGTAACTTCGAAGGGCTTGTTGAAAAATTCTTCCATCAAACTGAAACAACTTGCGAAACTCAAGTTTTGGAGACTGCAACTAGGTCGTAGTGGAAACATATTTCGTGCAAATGGTGTGTAGGTAGTCACCGAGTTTGAGCATCTAATCTTGGAGACGTCCTACAAATACACTCACATTTACAAGTACATTTATGTTGTGAGCTTCGACATCGAGAAGGGTAATGGAGGACTTGCTGCTGGGATGACTTACTGAAGAGAAACTGCTTACGTTTGTGCTCTGCTGTGAGTAACTGGATGTTGAGTTGAGTATAATTTTGTACTTAGTGTCGCGGCATCTCAACGATTTCGATACGGAAATGCGAAAACAATACGAAAGACCACTCGCGAAATACATCTGGATCCAGGGTTTTGCACACAAAGAGGATCTCATTACTAATTTTCTCTTTTGGTATAGTCAGGGATACTTCCTGAAAATGATAATGGGGTGCCAAAACTACCCACATTATTTCGTCGGCAACATTATCGATTTAAATTTAAAATTACATTCACCATAAACTTTGTAGAATCTTTACTCGCCCACAGGAACACAGTCAAAAACAAACGAAGTCCCTGAAAGTGGAAATTAAGAAAAAGTAAATATCTGAAGAGAGGATTCAAAACATGAATCTAGAGTACTCGGTACTAGATGCCAAGGTACTTTCACTTTAAAATTAAGGTCAACTCAACCTACAGGCATTTCGGCACTCCGTATTTCAAGTTCGTAAACATTCCCATAGCCATTGGTACGAACTTGTTTGCACGGAAACTTCTCATACATTTGTGTCGAGTTACACCCATACTGTATTAACTGCACACGATTCGCGATCACAAAGAAACGATAAACAACCTAACAGAAAAGGAGCCCATGCAATTCCCTTATTACATTCGTCAAAATGCCTACAATACCTACACTTATTTGGAAGCGAACAAAAGACTGATAGTGTATGACAAGGCGAAAATACATGTGGTTATTCTTAAAATTCCGCGAGAGTATCGTGAAATGGTCATTGACACAGATACCGATGGCTACAAGTTCATAAATATTTTGAAATTAGATAGCAACAAGTTTGTCGAGCTCATAAACGAGAAAATCAACATAATAAATTGAAACGGCGTCGTTCTAGAAGGTACCGAGGTACTCGCATCCATCTCGCTACTGAAGAAAAAGTACTTGCATTTGACAAAACTGATCAATCACAGAACATTTTGCGGTAACCAATATGTGCTGAAACTTTGTTTCTTTGTTCATAAAGGTTATGAGCGCAATTAATCGCGATTCGTGAAATGAATCTACAGCTATATCACTGTACTTACCGATTTCTTTGCGAATTTTTCCAAAGAATCCAACTGTTATAAAATGGTAAGATTCCTTAAATTCGAAAATGAATCTTTTGCAATTTATAATTACTTCTATTTGGTAGACCAGACAGAATTGTACGAAAATGTAGAGTTTGTTAGACTCAAGAACTCGTCCGCACACCAAAGGCAAATTGATAGTCTCGGTTATTCCTAAACTGGAGAGCCAAAAAACTGGTATAGGCATGCGTATGCAAACAAAAGCGGGGATGGAACCAATCAGAGTAACGTGATGCGGTCGGCAGCGCCTATAAGACAACAAGCGTCTGGCAAAGTTGCTAGATCGGTTACTGCTGCTACAATGGCAGGTAATAAAGATTTATGTGAGTTTGAACGTGGTGTTATAGTCGGCGCACGAGAGATGGGACATAGCATCTCCGAGGAAGCAATAAAATTTGGATTTTCGCATATGACTATTTCACGAGTGTTCCGTGAATATCGGGAATCCGGTTAAACATAAAATCTTCGACATCGCTGCGGCCGGTAAAAGATCGTGAAAAAACGGGACAAACTACGACTGACGAGAAGCATTAAACGTGACAGACGTGCAACCCTTTCTCAAATTGGCACATATTTCAATGCTGGGGCATCAACAAGTGCCAATGTGCGAACTATTCAACGGACCATCATTGATATGGGCTTTCGGAGCCGAAGACCCACTAGTGTACCGTTGTTGAATGCACGACACAAAGCTTTGCGCCTCGCCTGGGCTCGCCAACACTGCCATTGGACTGTTGATGACTGGAAAAAACGTTGCCTGGTCTGACGAGTCTCGTTTCCGATTGTATCGGGCGGATGGACGTGTACGGGTAAAGAGACATCCTCATGATTCCATGGACCCTACATATCAACAGGGGACTGTTCAAGCTGGTGGAGTCTCTGTTATGGTATGTGGCGTGTGCAGTTGGCGTGAAATGGGACCCCTGATACCTCTAGATACGACTCTGACAGGTTATAGATACATAAGCATCCTGTCCGATCACCTGCACCCATTCATGTCCATTGTGCATTGCGACGGACGTGGACAATTCCAGCAGGACAATGCGACACCCCACACGTCGAGAGTTGCTACTGAGTGGCTCCAGGAACACTCTTCTGACATTAGACACTAACATTGGCCACCTAAATCACAAGACATGAACATTATTGAGTATATCTGGGATGCCTTGCAATGTGCTGTTCAGAAGAAATCTCCTCCGCCTCGCACTCGTATGGATATTTGGACTGCCCTGCAGGATTCATGGTGTGAATTGCCTACAGCATACCTTCAGACATTAGTCGAGTCCATGCCACGTCGTCTTGCGGCACTTCTGCGAGGTCGCGGGGGCCCTACATGATATAGGCAGGTGTACCGGTTTTTTTGGCTCTTCAGTGTACTTCGGCTGCAAGAAAACGTCGCTCTTGTATGATCCCGAAGCAGGCAGATTGGTACTTGACTTTCAAAAATTATTCCAAATTGCCTCCGAGAAAAAAATTAACAATGTGCCGTTGCTCGAAATGTATCATATTCGTTATGGTAAATATCTGCATAATGATGTCAAAGTCATACATGCAATTTTTAACGCCACCGTGCCTCAAACGTTCATAAAAACGTATACAAATTTTAGAAAAGGTCCTTTCGAAATTTCGGAAGGTATTAATAATGAAGTTACAATGCATTTTTTCCTAGCTTCCAAAATAGTAAAATTATGTGATTATAAAAACTTTATTTATAGTTTATAAAATATGTCATATTTGAATGAATATACCATTTTTCTAGACTTTAAGGAAAAATTTCTGATAATTTGTATTATGAAGAGGCAAAAAAAGGGACATGTGATTAGTAAAATACCTATTAGATGAATCACCTTAATAATATCGAAATGTTTAAACTAATTGGAAACGAACTTTGCGATTTTTAAACGTTCGCACATTGGCTTTTCGTCAAACGACCCACATCCCATTATTTGTGGATTAAGCAAGAATTGTGTTCAACAATTTGATTTTCTCTACAAAACGAATAAAGTTTCTGTTGAGGATATTATGAACTTGGTGGAAATCAAATCAGAAAACAGACAAATATTTTTACTAAACCGAATTCAAGTAACATAAATTTTTTTTCAAATTCGTTCGAGTTTCAATGATGCCGACATGTTGAATCGCTACAAGAATTACATAATGGTTGCCGAATTTAATTTGTTTAAAAACATCGCCAGAAAGACTTATAGTTTTTCCAAAGTACTTGATACTAGCAAAACTGGATTTGTGATACTTTCTAAAGACTTACCACCTCGCGAGACCATATATTTAGTCAGGTTGATGCAGAATATTGGCTCTAAATCGGGTAATTGTGTAAAATACGATTTTGAAAAATATACAGTTTTCATTATGAACAACACAATCATAAAAAGTTCGAGTATAAATTTTAAAAACGTTGTCACTTTACAGTTATTGACGCCCACCATCAACCAAGTCGATGGGGATTTTGCCTACAGCTTGAATGGTCAAACCACAGCAGTCAAGTCGTATATCAAAGGTAAAATTCGAGTGCCAAATATCATAAAGAATGATAATGAAATGATCGCAGCGAAAACTTTTGAGTATGCGGATAAAGATATCAGTTTGAAACCCAATGGTGTGATGGGAAAATGGTCAATTTCCATTCTCAATACAGACGACTGGTTAGCAGTGCAAATCATCAACAAATATACAATACGTATCGATCGATCACTTGCTTTGCAAATGCTCCTCTCTGTTTTATACAAACGACAATAATCTGACAAACCTTCCCGTCGAATATTTCGAGCTACAAAATAATTTCGTCTTCGTCGTACTGAATAAACCGATGAAAGAAAAGTGTAATGGTGATGGCGAATAACGATTTGTTCAAAATAGTGATTGATAGTTCTACATCGCTAGTGCTCAGTGCAGTTTATGACCCCATTCCCGATAATTTAAAGGAAGCACACGTACTCGTATATGTTCTATTCAGCAATAATTCGTACATTCATCCCTCTCGTAGTTATGTTATAAATTCTTCTTGGAAATTCTAAGATTACGATCGAACGCAAAATTCAAACATTATCGTGGTGCATGACGAGGTTTAATATGATGATTTGAATACTGATAAATACTGGTATTTCGCGCTCATTCGATCCACTTCGGATTATTTAATAGGAGAAGCGATGGAATTTATCAACAAGTGCAACATTACCTTTTTGTTTCAAGTCGAAAGCGATTCAGTGCCTCTGATGGACAATTCCAAGATCAAACGTACATTTCAAATGTGCAGTATTAGCACAAAGTGTTTGTTCTTTCAAAGGTACATAATTTTATGATATGCAATCCAAACAATACGGTCGTTGCTAAGCGATAAGATGATCAAAGTTTCCAGTTTACCTAGCTGTCTTCCTCGCCCTCACCATCCTCCTCTTCCTACTCCTCTACTCACCATTGATACATTCGTGATCGGTTTTTCCAAAATAATTTTAAACAAGGCGAAAATTTTGAACTTGGACATGAGTTGTACCAATGTGGTATTTTCATTCGAACCAAACAGCTATGAGCAAAGTAGTCAAGAGGGAGTGTTTGTATCCTCGGGGGAGGCTGCTTATTCGCCAATATAATTGAATTGGTACATTGCAAACAACCACAATCAAAGTTGGTGGATCCTAAGAATGTTCATATGATAACTATCAATAAAATGCGAAATACATTAAAATTGAACGATAGGCTAATAAATTACTTTGTGGCACTTACTCAGTCTCTATTCTTCATATTTTCTTGTAATGTTTCCAAAAAATTGGCCCAAGTTTTCGCAATGAATTTAGCCACATTGAGGGACTATTGGATATAGTATACACCTATTTTGTTATGATGGCTGGATTGAAGGACGATTACAAACAAGAACCTACTAAATAAACAAGTTGCTGGTTTTTCATACAAAGTGGCCGTGTTCAGTAGTTCTGTGTCAGTGAAAGCCCTAAATGTTATGTGAATGCCAACGATGATGATTTTATGGTCACCGCATTGTTTGTACAAACCTTCGGTGAACGAACAATACCCATCGAATAATGCCGAATTAATATAAGGTGTGATTGATGGTCATCATTATGTCATAAACCTCTCATCTTTCAATAGGATTCCGGGGATTAATGCCATTTACGAAGATAAAGACCTGGTAGATATAGTGGTCGGCCCCGAGCTTGATGATCGGGGCGATATTTTCCCCTAATAATACTATTTAAAGCAACTTTATCTCATTTGTACTATTTAAGCAATTATTGGAAGTAGTGCCAAATGGAAAACGCACATTAGTCGTGAAGATTGTCGATTCGTTTATGGGAGATAACAATATCATTTTCAAAACAGATCTCGCCAAATTGCTTAACAAAAGTAACGGTTTCCAGGTCTACGAGAATATTTAGAGGGAACTCGTAGTCATATCAAACCCTTCCCCTCAATTTCTAGATGGTCGTTTGCAAATCGAGGATAGTGTAAACACAAAAATTTTATTGCAACAAAACTCCATCATGTCCAAAGACAAGTTGGTTTTTGGATACCGAAAACTTTAAATTTACTGCTGATTCATATGTGGATAATTTAGAGTTGCTCAAGTTCAACACCTCGGCCACCCAAACCAGTAAAAATAGGGGAAATGTTGGATATATATATTTCAGTGATCAGCAAAGCTTGGACTTGTTCGATTTCCACTTGAATACGAGTTTGGATGACGACATGCTAAAGATTATAATTTACTTTATACCTGGAATTTCGATAGCCTCCTTCAATACCATATTGCGATTTATGAAAAGTAACCCAACTGCTTTATATAACAAGGCCGTGATCGCCAACATTACCGATGTGAAGAAATATTAACTAAATGAATATTATTACACCTATCATTATGATGGAATGTTGAACTATTTGTGTGTATCTAGTTCGAAAATGATTAAAAGTACTACAAGAGGTAGTTTGGATAGTGTTTACATCACGAATTTTTACTATTCAAATGATAAAATTATTGTATATGTGGATTCGACGATGAGACCCATACTACCCACTGGTAAAAATGTTATTTCTATTTTGAATTGGGAATTTTACGGTGTAAACATGCTTGAATTTTGTAATCTCTACTCCGTTTTATCCATACCATGTATAATCAAATATTCTTATAATTTATAGGCAATTAATACTCTCCACATATCCAATGAAGAGTTGGTAAATCCTGCGGAAACGAGTTAGATGTGTGGGTGTGCGTGTTTTCGCAATAGAAATACACCAACAATCGCCCGAATATATATTTTCATTTGCAAGAAATCAATCCAATACGAATAAAAAAGAGGAAACTAAACAAGATGAAATTAAAAAAATACTCTTTCATCTATTTGGTACATTACAGTAAAGGGGAAATTTCAGAAACTATTATAGAGTATGTGTAAAATGTAAAGCAATATTACTACAAAATATTTATCCATCGACCTAGGAGAAAAATACATTACATCTATGTGTATGAAAACGAAAAAGATTTGAAAGCTATCTTACATTTTACGAATAACTCTGTTTTTAATTTAAATAATTTTCAGGTAAAAGTATAATCGAGTTTTGACCTTTTTGGCAGGGTGATGAGTTATGTTGTGTTCGATTACTCGATTACAGTAAGACATGGCTGCCGAGATACTAGCAGCTGCTGAAAATAATTATACTTTTTTCAACAACTTGATTGAAAATGCAAATGTTTCGAAAACTAAAAGTACTACAGTAGTAGCTACTACAAAAACATTAAATATGAATATAAAGGCAGACCGGAATTGGCAAACGAAAATTTACAAAACAACACATTCTATTGGCAATTATTTTTATATGTATGGTCATGCATACCCTCATGATGATCATGTTTATGCAAATAATGCAGGTAATGGCTATTATAAAAATAATAATTACATTGATATTTTTGGTGCACATTGCATTAATTTACATAACTCATTATTGAAATGAAAAAATAAAAATAATCTTTAATTTTTTTTCTCTATAATGTATTGTATTCAGTGTGTTGTAACAAACTTGTAGTCTGTGTAAGTAAAGAAGCACATCAAAGCACTCCAGATGACTACGAAAATAAACATCAACATTATCGCACAGTCGACCGAAATGACTTATAACAAATACGGAGACGATAATAATGATGAATCTATCGCCCTTTTCGTCGATAAGTTGACGAAAAATGTTTTATCGTATAAATAAGACGGATATTTCTTCATGTTCATTAAGAAAGGCGTGAAAAATATGAAAAAGGTTTGTGTAAACACAGTTTGCAAGCTTTTCAAATTGACCAAGAAACAGCAATTTCACCACACGAAATACTCGCCCGATGAACTCTATGACTTGTTTATACCTGTACAGGACGAAGAACAACGTCCGATTAAAAAGTTCTCACAATTTAGTTATTACAAACTTTGATAAAATGTAGACATTTGCACAGAAGTCGCTATTACTAATAAAATAACTGATATAATTAACAAATGTATTGTTTTATTGGTGAAAAACTCAGTTATTCCCGATTCCAGGATCGAAACTGCGAGCAAGTCTATTCCTTGATCATTCATATCTATTCGAGAGTTCATTTTGGATATGTATAGTGTAAAGTCCAAAACTTGGTCTCGATTTTTTGCTCTGAGAATTTTCATTTGATTCGACAATTTTGTATCGTCATTATTGCTGCTCGCATTGTTCCTACCGATGTGTTATTAATTCGATTTGAATGTGAGAGTCAGTATGTATTGTAAACGAAATTGCAATAATGTTTTGAAATTGTTGTCTTTTAGTACTTTGTAAGGAAGAATACCCGTAGATAGCGGTGGGTTGAATATGGCATTTTTTTTTTTTCGAAAAAGGCGCTCATTAAGTAGTGCAATGGACGGCATCATCATCGGCAATAGCCAGTTGGATGGAGACATGGGTCACTAAATTGAATATTCCTTATGTGCGCGTTTTTCCACATCATCACGAACATGATAGGCATATATTCCAGCGTTCGGAAACCCCAAATCGTTCGTTTCAATTCCAATTCCAGCTTTAATATATTGTCTACATTATTTTTACTTTGTAGATTTTTCATGGTTAGTGGATCATACACTCTCAACCACACGTTGGAGACTGAAGTCATAATAAATACCATGTTGATTACAGGTATCGCAGACAGAGAAATTGCAGCGAATGCTCTGATGGCGACCCCCACCATTTTCATAGCCATTGACATCACTGCTCTCGAAACGAAGTCGATCATCAAGTCTCTGAATAAATAAACACACCGCTGACGATTCAAGATCTTTCCACTCGTTTCGATTATTGTGGGTCCGATGTGTTTGACTAGAGTCTTGAGAACCATGTGCAGACTGACTTCGCCGAATAATTGCAGTAGGAACTCGTGATTACCTAGTCCTAGGATGAAGGGGACTATAATATAGGCAACAATAACGGAAATAGACTTCGTACTGAACAATTCATCGGGGTATTTGAGAGGAAAGCTGCTCGTTAAACCAAGCACTTGGCATTCAACGACTTGACATTTGCAGCTCTCGATAAATTTCAAGAGATGCAGCACCGAATCGGCTTGCAGTCCGATTAAGCCCGAGTATCATTATCGGAAACGGTTGACATCGCAGGTGAGTATCAAAGGTTCCACAAATCTACTCCCCCCCGTGTATTCCATGGTCCAAAATAAATGTCTCGGTGCAGATTTCGTGAAGCTCATGTCACTGAGTTTGATGTCTGGATTTATGCAGAATGTGTGGTGATTGAAGAGGTTATGCCATTCCACGACATTATCCGGTATTCGACCCATAGGTGGTAGTTGTGGGTCTTTGACTTCGTAGTGATTGGTTCAGTGAGCCAGTTCCGCGATGCTGTATTCAATAATCTTATATAGGTAATTCCCGATGAAAAAACTATAATTTCATTAACTAAATGGTCCGTGCGTTCGTTACCTTCCAGAGACATGATACAATTTTCGCAATAATACGAGTTTACATAAAAGTGTATTGTTTATTCTGCCGTCTCTTTCACATAAGGTCAGGGATCGACATCGAGACCTGCTCCTATAGTGTTTACATGCGGAAAAATCGTGCCTAGTTTCGTGCGCCAATAATCATCTATTCCCAGCATGTATACTTTCTGATGGACCAACATACACACATCACAATGATCGCTCCGGTAGTTGTTTGATCTGTTATATTTTGATTCGGGATCTTGGCTACTTGCAGGCGATCACGTCTGAATTACCACTCTTTAATATTTTAGGTACATCTCAAGATGTGCACATCTTTCCTCGTGGATAATTGAGATTGCATTGACAACCATCGCAGAATTTTTTTTCACCTTAAAAACCAACCTAATAACAATAATCCAAAAAATACAAATTTTTCTTTTGTAACTCATTGTTTTGACGAATTTCTACATATATGTAAGAAAATATTTGCGGCACCCACAATAAGTATTAGTTATTTTTTGTCTTTCGAAAACGTTACTCAAACCATTTAAATAATCACTGTTCGTACGTCTGGTGAATACGAACATATTCTGTATTTTATTGGGAAGAATATATATATATATATATATATATATATATATATAACATGAGTTTTTTTAATGCAATGACAGGAACAAGGTCAGGTTCAAGGCAGTACTAACCTGTTTTTGAATATCAGCCCAGATTTATCCAACGGTACCATTATTCTCAATCAACCAAATGAAATTAATCGATACTATCCACTCATTATCATTCATTAAAAACTTAACCCCAGTAACAACTGTTACAGTTCCAGCGACATGGAATTTACACCTATTTTTTTCTTAAACAACGAACGATGTGGTGCGAACACGCCCGCGAGCGAAAAGTTTCTGATTGGTGGATACTGCAGAGAAACTGCTTACGTTTGTGCTCTGCTGTGAGTAACTGGATGTTGAGTTGAGTATAATTTTGTACTTAGTGTCACGGAATCTCAACGATTAAGATTCGTGAAACGTCGATTATAATTTGTTTAGAAAATACAACAAGATTATGTTGTGCGCCATATCAAAGTCGAGCATCTCGGTCGGTCAATTTCCTTTGTACCCCATCCTGGTCGGACAACCGCTCAAAACATAGGCGAAAATGTTCATGAAATTGTTCTCCAACAACCACCATACATTTATTGATTCGTAGAAATTTGCCACTTTCTTCGAGTACTCCACATTCCCCGAAAACATTGCTGTTACTGATAAACTCATACTTTTTACCAAACATGTGTTCGATCACAGACTAACATAGCCATCTGTTTTGGATCTAGCATGTATCGAAAATGTCAAAGTGAATGTTTTTCGACCAGAAATATCTCGATATGGAAATGGTTAAACAAAACTAATGGATCCATGAAATAATGGTCAATTTATTCAGAACGGAAGTCACCATGGATAATGGCAAAAAAATTATACAGTGTGTAGTTCCTTTGGTGTGGTTTCCCATATTCGACATCTGCATAATCCTGAGCTACCATCCTTTATGCGACATCATTGCCAATATGCTCGGATACATCGAAAACATTGACATTTACAACACAACTTGGTGTATGGTACTGGATTAGGTCTTAGGCATGATTTGGGCAACATGGAAAATGTATAGTTGGACAATCGGTATCCAAAATACGTGCAGGACATTATCAATTCCAAACCACTTCATCAAAACATTGACTTTTGTATTTGAACTACATGGGAGTCGAGGGACAAAAATTTACAATCTTCAAACGAAAAATTAACCAATACACTGAATGCATTTGAAAACTTTTGTATTCTCATAAAAAAACATTAAAACCCAATAAAAATATACATATAAAATAATTTTCAGTTAAAAATTTTGAAAATGAAATGAGCTCATTCAATTTCTTAATGTTGGAACAAGTCAGATCTTTATCGTATTAGCAAATCTTGACATTACTAGAAACATATTTTGTGGTGGTGAATTCCACATTCTTTGTCAGCATCAGAAACAGTTGAACGAGCTGCTTGTTTTATGTTGGCTATGACTTGTACCATTCTGCTGACGAATAGGCTTGCTGGAGAATATTGTAAATTGATGTGTTTCGAACATTCATCTGCAAGATTTTAATCGACAAATTGTCGAATTTCATAAAGCCAATGCTCTTACAATCACATGCAATGTTCTTCAGCACCACCATGACGATTTGCCACAAAATACATTTGTGCGATTTTTTCTCTGTTGATGCTCATTTTCTTTAACTGCATCAGTGGTGATCGACCAGCAACAGAGTAAATAGAAGCCATGCAATTGATATGACCATATTTCATAGGCATGGGCACATCTATTTCTTTTTGCGATTAAGGTGGCTCAATATTAACAACCTCGAACTTGAGCAGATTATTTTGCACAAAATACATGTTCGTCTTTACTCATTCGATTTCCATCCGGAGCGATAGAATGTCGTTATCGTATACGACCAACAATGTTCTGTACGTGTTTGTCGACACATTTACGTTAAAGTGTCGGCTTTTATAATATTACAGTGCCTCGGTCGAATGAACTTCGCCTCAGTACAAATGCATCCGGACAAAGATGGTCTCGGATTTATTGAACGGCAGTATCATGGGCACTGATTCCTTGCTCAAACGAATGCGAAATCGGGTTTTGGAATCTATGACAATGTAGAGTAGGAATGTTTTCATTGACGTTGATCGCGTATCCTTCTTCGGTGAGTTGTGGGTGACTAGTAAAGACCGTTTTTAATTTCAGAAATCTCGCATCATCACTCTTCGCCCCAACATGTTCTCCTTCACCTTCCCGTGGAATCTGTACGGCGACGTCCAATTAGATACCCACATTTTCTATACCAAGCTCAAAAAAATGATCAAAGTACTTTGTGTTTAGTTTCGTCTTCAATTACTTAATCATGGTGAACAGCATGGGCTGTATTCTCTCGGTGGAGTGTGGTCCGAAACAATTATCCAGAGTCAAAACGCACTCCGAATCGCCATCGTAAGCCAATTCGAATGCAAATTTGATGCAGATTCTTCATATCACCTCGTATATGAATGTTTTGAATGGCATCCCTTGGAAATGATTCAAGTTGAATATACTGTCAAACACAAGCACATCGATGAAACCCTACCAGTGTTGAATCTCTGAGTGAAGATTATTCAATGTCACTTCGGGATTCAACTAGTTCTTTAAGGGAAATGTCGATTTGCATGTGCACAAGTGACTGGCAAAATTGTTGTTTTTCATATCCGCGATGTCGTATTCGTCCAACAGCAACCAGTACACTTTAGTGATCACATCCGAGACGAGGGAGTGGACACGATTGAACAATTTTGCGGTTATCGTGGATGTGTCAATGTTCTTAGGCATGGGTCTGACGATGAGCACAAAGAAATCTCGATTGGCGATCTGAGGGGTCAGCAGTTTGCGATTAAAGTTTGAAACATTCGTCCCTTTTTTTTGACGTGACAACGTCTTATAATTCGATAGAGCCGGCTGCACGCACGAAAAAACATGACTCATGCGGCGTTACCTCGCTCTGAGGCGTTCCATGTAAGGCTTGAAGTGCAAGCGAGAGCGCGGAACGAGCGAAAAAAAAAAATTGACATAATTGTATTTATGCGTACAAATAAATCTCACTTGATCAATTTCATTGTGATTTCCAATTACCTCCTTCTCTATATACATACAAATCTATTAAACAAATGAAATTAAAATTTTCTTTTGAAAAATGCTACCATTCCATCAGTATTTTCTTAAGACGTTGTCACGTTCAACTATCGTCAGTAAACCGACTTTACAGACAACCAATTTTTTTTTTTTTTTGTTGTATGCATTGGTCACGGAAACGAGCTTGCATCAAATGCCCATCGCAACAATTTATTTTTCATGTTCTTCATCACCTTCGAATGCATACAAGACCAAGCGAATCAGCAACATTGATGGGGAAAAATTAATTTATTGGAGAAACTATCAATGGTCTAGATATGGCCCACGAATCATTTCAACATGTACCCGAAAAGTTGGTGATCGTAGACAATGTTTCATTGTGATTTTATAATATACTTATTTACACGATATTGTACACTGTAGAACAAGAAAACAGCACTGAAAATTAAAAAGTAGCATGCATGCCAGCGCAAATCTAACGCTCTTCTACATTTCGGATGTAAGGAAAAAGCGGATGTAAACGGGGAGAATAATAAAGTGAAGGAATAAAATTAAGGGGGAAGTAACCAAAACCCTAACAAGTCGTAGACAATGTACACTGAAGAGCCAATAAATCTGGTACACCTGCCTAATATCGTGTATGGCCCCCCGAGCACGCAGAAGTGCCGCAAGACGACGTGGCATGGACTCGAATAATGTCTGAAGGTATGCAGGAGGCAATTCACACCATGAATCCTGCAGGGCAGTCCACAAATCTAATCTGTGCCAATTTGAGAAAGGGTTGCACGTCTTTCACGTTTAATTATTCTCGTCAGTCATCGTTTGTCCCGTTTTTCACGATCTTTTTCCGGCCGCAGCTATGTCGAAAATGTGACGTTTTACCGGATTCGCGATATTCACGGTACACTCGTGAAATTGTTGTACGCGAACATCCAAATGTTATCGCTACCTTGGAGATGCTATGTCCCATCTCTTTTGCGCCGACTATAATACCATGTTCAAACTCACTTAAATTTTCATATCCTGGCATTGTAGCAGCCGTAACCAACCTAGCTGCCAACCGCATCGTGTTACTTTGATTGGTTCCATACCCCTGTTATTTGCATACGCACGCCTATACCAGTTTTTTTGGCTCTTCAGTGTATTTGTCATATACTACCTATACTTCAAAAGAGTTTAACATACTCCAATCGAGATCATTTTCAAATTTTCTGCCTTCAGGATTATGGTGAAAAAACACATATTGTTCCTTACCCTTCAGTAAAACCAGTTCGAAAGAATGCCCTCTATTCTTTTGGGTGTAACTGTATTTGTTGAAGCAGAGACAATGACTGCATGTTCGACTCTCTCGAATGGGCGGCCATTCGCGATTGTTCGTCAGTATAAAGGGAATCCACACAAACGACAGTTTTAGACGAAATAATTGTGAATTTCGGAATTTGTTGCACAATCTCTGATGCTTAATTTCCCCTTTTTTAAATCTTTCCCCATAGTGTACTCCATCGTGCATTTACACAATTATGGTGATGAAGATGACGATGATTTCATTTCTCTGCCATTGCAATATCTGCGATAATGATGGCATAATCTCAAATCCAAATCGGACCCCAGCATCGTTGGAAATATGTTGCAGATATGACGATCGTCCATGGTAATTTTAGTCTTTTAGTTCAAATTGTGATAATGACACAAGTCCAAATAAATGTGATTTCAATGCGAGTACGATGGAGAGCCGCAGATACAAATAAATTTGCATTTGAGAATTGTATTTTTGAGACACAGATAAAAGGTCACATTATGTTTATGAGTCAGGTATTCCAAAATCGTTAAACTGATTGACATAACCGCGAAAGAAAAATTTCCCATACATGATCGTAGAAGAAATGAGATGTTTTTGTGGTTTTTGCAGTATTTATAGTGGTTTTTAAATATTTTTTTCGTTTTTTTGTTCATCTCAAATGAACAAGTGATTAAATGAGGGGATTCAACCAGGAATGGTAGTTATCGTACAAAGCCAACAGCAGTTTGTGTTTGTCTTCTGACTTTATGTCTTTGGCAATCAGTATACCTATCTTGACCGGGAAATGAGTTAGATTTGATGCGATGGACAGGTTGTGTAATTTTGTGCGAAATAAAAATTGTGTTTTCACCACTTCAATATCTAATATTTTCTGTAAATAATGTTTGGCGTGGCATTGATTTTTCAGCAACTTCACAGGCGAGCTAATGGTGGGTTCGAAAGCATTTTCCACATCACTTTCGATATCATCGCAATGGTAAAACCACAAATTCACATTTGCAAATACGAAACCCACCTGATCGGATTTTTGTATCAAAGCCGATAGATCGCATCGTCCATTCCCGTCCTGGAAAAATCCTTCATCGAGTTTTATCGTATCATTGTATAAAACTTGGCAATTAAGGCATGTATAGGCAGTAACTGAAAATTTTTGAGAAAGAAATTTGGGCAGTAGTGCTTGGTACTTATTTACGAGATTCTCGTCCAAATATATCGGTAGGCAATAATTTTAGCCAGGTCGTGAATTAATACTCCTGTATCTTTTGGATTGAGCATTTGCAATATGAGACGATTGTTTCCATCTAGGCGTGTCAACATCGGAGGTATGAAATACAATTTGAATTCACTCTCGTTGAGATGTTTATCATAAAATTCTTAAATACGATTATCATTATATTTGGATAAATTACCCCAAAACAGGTAATTGAGGCCTTGAGAATTTAACACATAGATGATTTCACTTCATTTAGGAATTTGTTGGTTCTAAAAGGCCGTATTCTGCGAAACACGAAATGGGATTTCTTAATATTGAGTACAAAAGTATTACCTAAAGCATCGTATTCGTAGTGCACGAATATGGGTCTCACATCCACAATTTCGGGCTACTTATCGATGAGTGGATAATTGGGCTCTTCTTTGGAAGCATGGTAGAAAAATACCAATGACGATAATGATAGCGGTGTGGTGGCAAAAGTATACCAAGGAGTTCTTAAAAATTTTTAATCTATCAACAGGTTCTACTTTGGCAGCATAACCAGTTCGTGGTTTGTATAATAAATGTACTTTAATTATGTGTGTTTTGTGACCAACAGAGAATATTGTGACTTTGAAATTTTGACATTTCCATTCGGCAATCGAGCATTATTGTTGAGTATGTAGTCATGCTGGAAAGTGACCATGATGTAACGTGAATCGTACGAGTATCATTCCAGTTTCGCGGGTCTACCTTATCGCTGAGAACTCTTTCCACAAACAAGGCATCGATCTTGCAAAGATCGGGTATTTTTCGTTGTCGGATATCGGTGAATAAGGATGTGAACTTCGGGTTCAAATAGTAGAGTCTGATCGGTACAAAATCAATGAAATCATCATGTGTGGCCTCGAAATACATTGGTGCGTGCACAAGTGTCCGCCTCTACTGAAGGATTAAAACTAGTGTGGGGGATCGCATTCGCAGGTAATTTCCTCAAACGAGTTCCATTGTGCTGGATTGTTGGCATTTGTCGCCTTTGAATTGAATGGACAACCGGAAAAGATCGTGCAATCGGCATATAGATTCGCAGAAATGAAATTTTTCGGATATTGGCAACTGAAAATCCACAAGTGCCTATCGTTACCATACTAAGTTAGTAGTATCCACTATCCACCATTCTTGGCCGCGCAATTTCGTTGACCCCTGTCTTCCAAATACATGCAATATCCCTTATCGGACTCTTTGTTGCAAGGAATAGTTTTAATCCGACTTATTTCTGGGTCCATGTAGTTGATATCAGTGTCGAAATGATGGCATGCGGATATACGGTCTTTGCAATTCAAATAAGCAACGGGTAATCTAGAATTACATTCGATCAAATTATCGGTCGTGCATTCATAATTATTATTTTCGAATTCCAACATATCACAAACTGGTATTCCGAAACTTGAGTAATGTCGCATGAACTTTGTTGAGATTGAGGGAAAAGCATTTTGAAATTGCCAGTAAAAACAAATAATTGCTAGGATAAAAATTAAAT